>CM046354.1:11194525-11544460 GCA_025403435.1 Artocarpus heterophyllus | reverse complement strand
TTCCATTGCCGACTATAAATACCCTTCTCCCTTTACCTTCCTTAATTCACACAAAAATTTCAGGACAATTTCCGTTTCCGTTAATCTCTCAGCGAAAACATGGTCGATTTAGATTGGAAAGCGAAGATGGTCTCCTCCGATATGCCAAACAAGTCACCGAAACTCTCCACCACCACCACCACCAAGCTTAATCTCTCCGTTCCCATCTCTCTACGCACCGTCCAAGCGGATATCTCGACGGCGTCGGCTCCGGCGTGTTCCGCCTACGAGCACTATCTCCGGCTACCGGAGTTGAGAAAACTCTGGAGCTCTAAGGAATTCCCGAACTGGAAAAATGAGGCCATTCTGAAGCCCGCCGTTATGGCCTTGGAGATCACGTTTCGGTTCCTTTCGACGGCGCTGTCGGACCCGAGGCCGTACTCGAACCGGAGGGAGTGGAAGCGACGGCTTGAGGCTTTAACGAAGAGCGAGATCGAAGTCATCGCGATGCTCTGCGAGGACGAGGAGGAGGACGGCGAGACGCGGGGTACGGCGCCGATCGCCGACCTCAGCTCGTCAAGAGGCGTCCTGGCGCGCGACGGCAGCTCCGCCGAGGTCTGGAAGGTTCCAGGCGAGATGGCGGCGGTGGTGAGCCGCACCAGCGAGGCCAGCCTGCTACCACGGCTCGCCACGTGGCAGAGATCGGAGGACGTCGCGGAGAACATCCTCTACTCTCGCTCGAGTGCGAGATGCGGCGGTGTCCGTACACGCTCGGACTCGGCGAGCCGAACCTGGCCGGCAAGCCGACGCTGGAGTACGACCTCGTCTGCAAGCCGAGCGAGCTCCATTCTCTGAAGCGGAGCCCGTACGATCACGTGGAGAGCTATGAGAATCAGACGGTGTACACCACGCACCAGGTTCTGGAGTCCTGGATCAGATCGGCGGCAGAGGTACTCCGGCGAGCCGCCGAGCGAATCGAAGCGAGAAACTTCGAGAAGGCCGCGAGCGACTGTTACCTGATCGAGCGGGTTTGGAAGCTTCTGGCGGAGATCGAGGATCTCCACCTCCTGATGGATCCGGACGATTTCTTGCGACTCAAGAACCAACTACACATCAAATCCATGGCCGATTCCGAAGCTTTGTGCTTCCGATCGAAGGGACTCGTCGAGATCGCGAAGAATTGCAAGGATCTGAGGCACAAGGTGCCGTACATCCTCGGAGTAGAGGTGGACCCCAAGGGCGGGCCGAGGATCCAAGAAGCGGTGATGAAGCTCTACTCGGAGAAGTCGGAGTTCGAGAAGATTCATCTTCTTCAGGCGTTGCAAGCGATCGAGTCGGCGCAGAAGAGGTTCTTCTACGCCTACAAGCAGGTGCTCGTGGTCGCCATGGGAAGCTTGGAGGCGAGAGGGAACCGAATCATGGTGAGTCCGGACTCGTGCGACTCCCTGAGTCAGATCTTCCTGGAACCGACTTACTTTCCAAGTTTGGACGCGGCGAAGACTTTCCTCGGCAACGGCATGAACCATGAATACGGCGGCGGAGAGGGACGAACTCGGAGGAAACAGCAGGGTTGACTTCGTGTTTCGTCGGTTGACCCGCGTTGTTTGGAATGATCTAGAGGGGGTGCAATTTTTTGAATTGGGGCGTCATTAGATTCACGGTTTTCACACTTTTTTTTTGGTTGAAAGATTACTTGATTATTTTTTCTTTATTCTATTGCTTTACAGTAGCGCAATGAGTCATGACAGCCCTTGTAAGTTATGTAACCAAAAAAAAAAAAAAAACCCTTGTAATGGAAATGAAAATCCCTTGTAATGTAATATTATATGTTTCTTGTAAAATTTTTGTATTCTTACAGGAAATGTCATTCATATTGTATCGATTTGTGATCAGAGTAGCCTCAACAGCTTTGTTTTTTTGTTATTAAAGTCGAAATATATTTATACTTCCTTAAGAAATTTCTTTGATCCTAGATTTAAGATCATAAAAATATCATTGAATGTTCAGTATCAAGTTGGTACTAATATAAAATGCATGAAAATTAGGAGGTATATGTTGGTCCATTTTGTGAGAATAAAGAGAACAGAGACTATGAATTTCTAGAAATGAAATATGTTTGAGGTGTGTATAAAACATTTCTCTTAAAAGTTTTATTTGTGCTCATTTATTTAAGTTTGTTAAAGAGTTTTTTGTGACAAATTACCTTCAAGATACAACAAATATTTGAACATTATATTTAGCAGCAATATAGTGTTTTAAAATAAGATATAAAATCAGTATAATTCTAGATATTTAAGAAAAGGCATGGATACCATTCCATGAATAGATAGAACTAGTTTAATCCACACAACATTTACTTAAAGGTATATCTTTATTTGTCAAGGTATATGATGAGACTATAAAAGTGTACATTTTATAAAGCTTAAATCATTTATTTATGCTTTTATTTCTCGTTAAAACTCTTAACTAATATCATTTTTGTGTTAATTGGTATTTTTATATCTTAGTATAAAAATATGTTTAATTATATGTTTCTAGTGTAAAAAGCCTCATTTAGAGTCGTTTTTGTATGTTAAATATGTGTTTAATTTACAAATAATTAAAAATGTTTGTAAATAATTTTTTAAATTGCAAATATGTCTAATTATATTTTTAATAATTTCTAAAAAAATTCTAAGTCTTACATAATATATATGTGCAAAATCGTTCAGGTCTGTTAATTTTTGAAGTTTTTATTTATTTTTAGTATGTTTTGTGTGTTGTAATGTAAAATAAATATTTTTTTTGAAATAAAAATTTTTCTTGAAATGATTGTAAATATTTTGTTTGTAAAATAATTAATTTTAGTATGTTTGTTAATTTTAAATTTAAAACCTGGAGAAAATGGAGCAAAATGACGTAGAAAGGGAAAAACATACATCAAATACACAAGAAATCAAAATAAATTCAAAATTGAAAGAGAAATAACACGTGGTAGTACGAAAGCCGTCGTATGGCGCCTTTGAATCAATTCAGATCATCCGCATGTTGCCAGCTGTCCTCCACTATCTCATATCAATTTTCGAATTGTGTGTAGCTTTTCGACATACATATGTTCTCCGAGCTGTGAGATTTACTGACCAAGACTCATCCAATGGCCATCCTTTGTTCCAACAGGTCCAGCACATCAACTTAGCCTCGTAGCCATCCGATCGCAAGCTGAAGCATCCAGATCGTAGCACTCCTATGCTCCCCTACTCCAAGTCTTATCGAATTCCAAACCAAAATTCGCATAGTAAAGAACGTGTAACAACATAGAGAAAAGAAGAAAACGTGAATAGAATAAATAATAATAATAAATAAATAAAAATATTAGTAAAAAATATGAATAGTAAAAGTCTTTCACTCTATAACCCTCCTTGCCATACCATTCCCATGCCAATTCTCAATGCCCACCTCCTTTCATACATTTCCCTCCTTTTTGGATAAGATGATGTTAGAGTACTCCTTCGACTCCACTTTTATTATTAAATTAATGCCAAATTAGTGTAAAAAATTTGGTGAGGCAGAGATATGATTTTGTATGCATAGTACTCTGTGATGGTTTTTAACTCTATATATGTTTTGTAATGTTTGTATTTTATGGAATAAAAATATTTTCAACTTTTTAGTCATTATTGTTCAAGAGCTTGAACTATATAGGTTCATCAGGTCTCCTTTGCCAGCTCATAATAAATCCTGTAATAATACGACATGCTTTTCCAATAAATTGGTTACTTATGTCAAATTATCAGATTTGTTAAAATTCGGTAGGATCAGATAATTCATGTCTGTTTATTGGTTGAATTAATTTTGTGAAAAATAATTCAAGATAAACTTGTTGAATTATCAAGATCAGATAATTTATGTCTGTTTATCAGATTGAATTAATTTTGAATAAGTTAATTTAAGATAAACTTATTGAATTATCATGAATATTTATTTTCTTAAAGATTATCTAGACACGACTGTTTCAATCAGATAACTTCTCTGTTGGGTTATTTGAATTAAAACCGAGGCTCTATCCTAAGAATACCGGGTGGGAAATAAAGATTCGCAGGGATCATTTATCGTTAGTTTGAAAGGCCAATCTTCTAATTTGGCCTACCGGTAGACTAAGTTCGGTAGGCCGATCTGCCTATTCAGGTTGTCAACTGAAAGATTTTTTATCACGCGTTTTAGACGCGAATTTTATCAAATATTGATCCTGATTCGAATTTTGAGGTCTTATTTGATAAGGACTAACCCCTCAGCCCAACCTATATAAATAGGGAGTGAGACTCATAAGTTATTTAGATCAGTTGAGGAATTAAGAGTGAGCACTCTATACTGTGAGTCTCTACAACTCTCTAAGAGCTATTATTCACAAATCACAAACCTTAGTTTTGGGTTTCCTCGATTAGTTGGAAGGAGAGTCCCCGGGGACAAACTGAACGACATGCGTCTACACGCACTCCGATTATGGATAAAGAATAGCAAAGAAGACCAACGGGTTAAGGTTCTTCTAGAATGTCTTTCTCTTCACAGATTGCGGGACCTTTTCAGTAAATGATGTTAGTAAGATCTAGTTAATTTATGCATATAGTGTGTCAAACTTGTGTTTTACAAAATACTCTGGTACAAAAATTTTTAAAATTAAGCTGTGTACTTTTTTTCCAACAGCTAATACAAGGAATTCTCGAAGCTTTACTGTTTAAATATTATGTTTTAAAATCTTCTTTAAAATTTTCAAAAAAAAAATTTTTGTTTTCTTTAAAATCTTGTTTAAACCACCCTTGCATTTTCATCCACAAATTTTTTAATCTTTCAAATATCCACTTCCTTGTAGATACAATAACCTTTCTATACTATAAATATTTATGTTTAGAGAAGGATTTTGGACGACACAACAAATATTTGACGTTGTTGTTGAGAAGGTGCCGTCACTCTGTCAGATTGCTGAATTAAGCTAGAAACTAGATAAGTACTCTGCCCCTATCTTGTAAATATTGTAAATGTTGTCATTTTAATTTCTAGGTTAATTAATTATTTAGTATTCACATAGGTTTTTATTCACTATTCACACATTGTTTACTATTCATATAAAAATAAAAAATTAAAAAATCTGAAAAGTAAAAAAAATATTTTCTTTTTAATTATAGTTTGTATAATATTGTTGTTTGTTAGTTTTTAGGTTCAGATTTAGGTTTTGAACTTAGAAATAAAATTTCATAAAACTTTAGATGTAGGTTTCACATAAAATAAATTGTGTTTTTGTGGAAAAGTATACTTTAAAAAAGTTCTGTCTTGATGTTGGTAATGGTTGGAAACCCTTTCTATAACCAGTTACTTTTAGAGATTCTTCCAATACTGGTCATTCTGAGAACGTTGTTTTGACTAGAATGTTAGTTTTTAAGGAAGCCTTATCGTACCAATCTTTCCTGAGAACATCTCTAAAGCATATTATTCCTAAAATCTATAAAATTAACAAGGCAGATGTTTTTCACTCACTACTTTATTCTCTCCGATTAAGAAAAAGCAAAGCATCTCGTCTTTTGCTTGTAAATTGAAAAATTAAAAATTAAAAAAAATAAAAGATAAACACTTGGGGTTAATGCTTCAACTTAGAGACAGACTAGGCTGATTTGCTAAAGCTCTAAACTTAGAAAATCCTAGTGAAAAATCATTGAACCTTTGTCCACATTCTCTAATTTTGTCAACCACTCTTTCAAATTCATTTACGGTGGTGCAACTCAGTGAGAATCCTCAAAGAATGTTGATGTAAAATTACATGCACCTATTTGCGTTGCAACTTCTTCATGCATCATGTTTTCACCAAATCTTCCACAACTTGAAGCCTGGCATGATTTAACTTTTGCAAGCCTTTTTCGGTTTAGAAATGCGAAAATTCTAATGTTCAAATTCATGAAATTGGGGAAGTTGTCACCACTTTCCACAACCATCATGACGTTGTTGATTCCATCAAATTGAAGTTCTTTCCTTTTTCTTTGAAAGATAAAGCTAAAAGCTGGCTCTATGGTATGCCATGCGCTATAAATAGTGATCAAGGCGCACATTTTTGCTACCTTTTTTTGAAGCTCTAATGCAAAAGTACGATGTGATTCACAAAGTTTCAACTACCTATCATCCGCAGACAAATTGTAACGGCCCGCCTTTTGTGGGCCATCAACTTAGCATGCTTAACATTATTTCTTAACTTTAATCTTACTTAATTGTAAGAAAATGTTAGGTAATATTTTTTCTTAATAACATACAAGAATACATTCTTAAAAATGTTGTGATTTTCATTGCAATAGAAATTGAAACATGGGCTTTAAACTTAATAACCATTCAAACCATTCAATATAACATATCTTTTAAAATGTTTTCATACATAAAATATTTCTTAAACATTTACTTTCTTGAAATTCTTACAATAATTTTTTTTTTCAAATAGTGAAAATATTTTTTTAATCCAACAGAAGACTTCCTGTAGTGGTATCCATAACCAACCATCGCATCTGCCTCTCTACGACACCCAGCTCTTCAACTAGTCGTATTGGTCTCCCATAGGATTACCTACAATATGAAAGAACTTGTAATGAGCTTTCGCTTAATAAGTTGAAACATAATCTCACAACATATTAAAAAAAATTCATTGGAAAACATTGTCTTTAAACTTTTCTTATAAAACTTTCGTCGTTAACCTTTTCTTGTAAATAATTTTCATAAAGTGTTTTTCATAAATATTTCTCATAAAAATTTCTTAAAGCGTATTTCATAAACATCTCTTATAAACATATCATGAAAAGGAATGCAAGTAAGGTCATTATGCACGATTCTAATTATGCTCAATTATGAATTTTTAATTACAAACTTCCAACTGTCATTCATAACTTACTTGAACTTCTTTATATCATTATTGTCTTTTCTTTATCTTAAGTGTTCATACCAACATCAGCAATTATGAGATCATAGACATAATGCTTCCCTAGTGGAAAACTTAAGACCATCAAATAATGAGGTTGTAAGTTTAACATAACTTGCATACCTCACATCTAGAAGGCTGGTACCACACTTAATTTCAATCTTTGATTTACCTCCTTATAAACTTTAGTGAGCATATACAATGTTAAATATACCTTATGCTATAACTTGCATACCTCACATCTAGGAGGCTGGTACCACACTTCATTTCAATCATTGATTTACCTTCTTATAAACTTTAGTGAGCGTATACAATGTTAAATATATCTTATGCTATAACTTAGCATTGAAACATTAAACATAGCAAATGCAAAATACATTGCAATTCATAACTTGAACTTTTGAAACTTTATGTACATCATAGCATAACAATGTAAAGCATTATTCATAACAAATGCAATGCATTTCGAACATTCATAAAGCATTTGAAATTTATTTTTTTTCATACTATAGGTGAGGTCTGAAACTTATCTGGACTTCGCTTTAGCCTTTCTATTTCGCTCCTTTTCTTTCTATTAGTCGGCTTTATGTCCTGTTCAAATGACACCTGACTATCAACTTACTTTTCTTATTACCGACCTACTTGATCGATAACATAACTTAAACATTACACGTTCATTGCTTTCACTTGAACTTGTTTCTTCTTGGTTTACCTTTCCATTATTTAACTTGAACATTCCTTAACCATATTTCCCACCTCACTTGGCGGTTTTGTTACTTAATGTGTTTCGAAACATTTTTTGACTAAGGGTATTTTGTTCATTCGGAGTACTCAAACTCTATTAAAATGACGATTTTAGGGCCTATTTGTTTCGAGTATTATTTGAATTCAATGGACTCAAATTTGGATTCGAGTATCAAGAATCCTTTAGATTCGTATTTGTTTCCCTAAAAATTTGAATCCTTTGAGTATTAAGAATCCAAGTTTTCAGAGTTCTCATCTCCCCCTAAACTTTTAATACTCGAATATCTATGCTACAGTAAAAACTAAAAATTCTCTCTCTTATATTTGAGGGAAAAAAAACCATAACTTCTTCATTTGATATCCAATTGAGATGATTCTTTTTTTATTGTGTTCCTATTGAAGAGATGAATAAATTAAGATCTATATTGCATATTTTTTAGGATCATTAACATTAAAATTTTATTAGATTTTTTAATAAATCAAAAACTATTTTTACTCCCTCTCCAAACATAAATTTCAATTTTATTCCATACTCAGATTAAAACCTAAATGCACATCCAAACACCAATTTGGATAACAATTTAAATCACTAACTTAAATCTTAATTCAAATCACATTAACTCAAATCAAATCACTAATTTGAATCTATTTACCAAACGAACCCTTAACCTTAACGGGTAAGCCATGTAACTTTACTAAACTTCTTATTTTTACTTTGTCATCCTGCTACTTACGAGTTAATGAAAAATTCCTGCTAAGGAGCATTTTCCTAATTCGGACGTTTCGAGGTCTGTTTTGACTTTTTTGGAAAAAATGACCATTTTTGTAACAACCCGTCCTACGTGGCCGTCACTTAACTTAAACATGACCATAAACTTAAACTCACTTACAAATAAGGTAGAGAAATTTGGGACAAATTTTTTTTTAAAATGGATTCTTACTGTTGAATCCTTAAACATAATGCCTTAGAGGAAATAATAATTGTTTCCCCAAAACTTAGTAACAAATGATTTCTTGAAGATAAGGAATTTTCAACATATAATCTTAAAAGATATAATAATCATTTCTCAAAACTTAATTGCATAAACCTAACATAATACATAAAATTCTCAAACGTGATAATAACGTAATAATAAGCATTACGTTTTAACATAGTTATAATTTCTAAAAGCATGATCCTTTATATAATTCATAACAATAATTTCTTAAAACATAACCATAGTACTTTTCTTGAACTTTTCCTTTTAAAACATAAGAGTAATTCTTTAGCAAGTATTACTTTAAAGATATTTTTCAATTTAGATAAAACTATTTTCAAGACAATTTTAAATTAAATATTAACATAAAATCCCATTTAAATGCTCTTTAAAACCTTCTTAGCAATTATTGTATATTTTTGCTTATAATTTTAACGTCTTAAAAATATCATATTATTTTCTTAAAGTAAACCTTCTTAACTAAACAAAACATAATTTCTTATAACTTAACTTTTAAGTTTAAGATACTAATTTCTTAAAGCTTTTCTTTTAAACTTTCATAATAAATTCATAAAAACATCTCCGTAAACTTCATTTCTTAACATAACGTAAAACTCCCATAATCCTTTGTAATTCCAAAAAAACTTATAATTTTCTTTCTTAAAAATTTGTGCATTTGTTGCATTGTCTATTGCAACCTTTTTAAACTTTAAAATCCTCTGGACCAAGGTTGCGTCACCACAAGGTCGGTTTTTAAAACATAATTACATAAATTATTTACTTGTTCATATGCACATAATTTTCGTAAAGTGTAAGCATATGAAATTTCGTAAAATAAAACATACATAAATTTGTAAAATAATAATGCGGAAATATTACATTGCGTGAGCGGTATCCATTCCCATCTTCACCATTCGTTCGTCGCTCACCACTGTCCATCAAGTGCCACTGATAGGTTTTTCTTACCTACAGCATGAACATACTTAAATGAGCTTTCACTCAACAAGTAGGAAATTAGCCTCGCAAAACATAATTAAAAATCATTTTAATAAAAATATGCATGAGCATTTTATGCTTGCTTATCAACTTGATTTATGCTTAATTATTTAAGCTGTAACTTATTTTCTTACTTTGGGTCCGAGTGATCGTACCGGTTGCGCGCGAGTCTTGAGAAGTTAGGGTTTGCGAGGTTTTAACGACACCAAGATCATTCATTACTTTAACATGGAGCCTCCCCGTGGGTGGGGAGGTTGGTACGACACCCTTATCTTGTCTTATGAGTTTCACTTGTCTTATTGTGTGTATGCAGTATGACTTATCACTACATAACATCACAATTTTGTAATTCATGAATCGTAAATCATAATCATACATGAATCGTAAATCATTATCATACTTGACTTGAAGGTGATTAAACAATATAATTTATATATTGCACACATCACACATTAATCATATCATCCTCATCATAACATTTCACATCATGTTATAACTAACACATCACATCATAACATATAAATAGTGTAATAAATCACTGATCATGCATTTTCATAAATTTTATGAAAATATTTAAAATTGATTTATTTTTAAAACTATTCATACTGTAGGCGAGATTCCTACTTACTTGGACTCTGAGCTATGCGGGTCTAGTTGCATCTCGTTGTATCTACAGCCTACGCTGCATCCTCAGCAGTGCTCCTCAGACCACTGTAGATGGTTAGGAATGATCCATGGAGATTTATTATTGTTAAAAACATCATTCCAGACTCCGTTACTGCAGTCTGAATCATCTCAATCTACGTGCAGTCAGTACCAGATGATTTTCATCAGAGTGGAATTAGCTCAAATGGAGATCACCATCGCGTTCAGAGTGTCGAAACTAGTCAGGAGACGGTCTCGAATCATCGATCGGAGGTCCAGATCACAAAAACCAAAATTGACTGTTGACCGCAGTTGACCGCCACCGTTGGGCTCCGTTGGTGGCTGGGCTCGAGCCTACCCCCCTAAGTCGACCCTTCTGAGCTTAGTGGTGATGTCAATTTCATTCAATTTTGCCTCCATCAACACAAACCAAAGACGAAATTCTCGGCCAAAACCGGTAGCTCGGGTGGTGGATCTCTACCGGTGTTGGGCCCAAATTGGCTTGGGCATTTCCTTCTTCGTGGCTGTTTGAGTATATCAAAGCCTGCGGTGAGTGTCAACGCCACTTAGATCGACGGCTCCACCTAGCCCCTTGGCGGCGCACGACGGAGATGTTGTTCTGCGTCCTCCTGGGCTCATTCCTCAAAATTGAAATGGGTAAAACATTCCCCACACCTCTCTGAAAGTTGTCAGACCATCAATTTGGCTCCACAGCGGCGAAATGAGCAAGTTTGCACTCTTCACGGCGGCTTGACGACGGCTGAGATGGAATTCCGACGAACGGCCGCTTAGTCGTGAAATTGAATGAGGTATTTTACTCCCCGTCGCCCTCTGAACGGAATGGCGGTGACGGTGTACCTCAACACCACTGTGAACAGCGACATCGAGTGGTGGCGCGGCGATGGAGACGGGGCAGCTCCGGCGAGGCTTTCTGGCAGAAATCGTACTGTAATATCGGTGTCATTCTCTTCGTCTCTTCGATATGAGTCCGTTGACACCAAGATCATGTTAATCGGAGGTCGGACAGAGGAGAAATCACGTCAGAAAGATTGGGCTTTTCCGCCGCTTTGGCTGACGCGTGTGGCCTCCTCCGGTGGAGTTGTGGGTGGCACGGCACACCGTCAAACTCAGCTTCTTGAGATCTTTCTGATGGTGTAGGAGGTGTCGAACATGGTGGCCGGATTCTTGGACTGAGGTTGAGGAGAGAGAGAGTAGAGAGAGAAAGTAGAGAGAGAAGGGGGAGCTGATATGATTGGGTGATTGGCTGTTTTTTTTTTTTTTGTCATGTATTTATAGAACATTTTGTGGTCTACACAGTCAAATACATGTTGTGTTGGGTTGATCAAATTTGATCCGTAAACTTGAGATTTTCATAGACATAACTGTACTTTTTAAAATTGTAATATTCTCATTCTTTAAAATATTACATAAATTCTAATTTTCTTGTTGTATCATTGCCGTATAAACATCTTCATGCTGTCCTAAAATCATTTTCATAAAATTTATCCATACTATATAGATTTTGTGATTTAATTTTAAAACCGTAAACTTTGAACCATTTGTCTTCAAAACCGATGATTAACTATTTTTTGTAACTGTATACACACATATATGTATATATACATGTATATGAATTCTAAGAAAGACATTATGTATTTAAAACTTTACTCAATATAATTATTTGATTATTATTATAATTATTAATTATTATTTTTTTTTATTTTACTTTTAAAATTTTAAAATTTATAACATATGCTTCTCACTAAAAATTTTTATATTGTAAACTTCAAATTTCATTATGAAAACAATAGTTGTAATTTTGTAAAAATTTTGTAAATTAAATTGACTATCTAAAAGTCAATTTAATTTAAAATTCCTAACTTAGTATAATTTCTTGCTTTACGGATATTACCTGAACTATTTCTCGTAAAGAGCTATTTATGGTTCCACAACTTAGCAATAGATTAACATTTATGGATCCAATCAATGCCCTTCTTCTTCTTTACTATTACTATGACAACTGCTATTATTATTATTGTCATTACAACAATAATAATAAACTTTACGTAATTATTAATGTGTATAATAATTAACTATACACATTCAAAATATTGGAATTCTCGAACTTCCAATGATCTTTATAACTTTCTTAAAATTCTTATCTTACTTTATGATCTCTATAAATTTCAAGATCAATTATAGTAAAACATGTCATAAATCTTGCATACTTGAACTTGGTGCTCACCATTTTCAATTTATGGTATAGAGCTCATGATCACTTTTGATCTGGGTTTCTTTTACTGAACTGACATCATATAGGAATTTTTCACATCATCATAGTAAGTTGAAAATTTCACTTTTGCCCAATAACATTATCTTTTTGGCTCATGCATGAAATTAATAATTCATAAACTTTTGGTTTAGCACATTAAATAATTATTTTTAATTATTTTAATGTACTATCATAACATCACATTGTTACATGTTTCATAAATAAATGTAACGCCCCTATATGGGGGTTAACAGTTTTTAATGAGATAAAATAAAAATAAATAATAAAAGTAAAACCTTAAAAATAAAATTTACCCGGGACTTAAATGAAAACTCTCAACTCAAAAATAAAAATATAAACGACAAATAAACCACAGTTTTAATGTAGCACCTTAAATTTAATAATATAAACTGTTGTCATCATCATTTTAACCCTCAACACATTATAATACAGTCACAGAAAGTAACAATTAATGCTTACATTATCATGAAGAACATTCTCAACGATTGAAGCAGTCCCAATGTAATATAGTTACATCACTTCCTCAACTATATTTCTCGTAGCCACCTCACACTTAGTGAGTCCTGAAAAGATATAAACATAAGGGTATGAGCAACACTATGCTCAGTAGAGAAAGCCATTACCCACCTTTAGGTTTTTATCATTACCACATTAAAATCTGCATGGTTAGTAAGTTACATCATATTCCAGATTATGAGATTTATTATGATCACATCTTATGGATACCGTAGTTAATCATTACCAAGTGTCATAATTACACATTTATACAAATATTAACAATCATCATTGTTCCTAGGTATCCATGTTAAATTGAGTATCACTCAACTCATCGAAACCCAAATGGGCGCACTTGATCACCCTATAAACATTCCAAGGGTGTTCCGGTGAGGGGACATCAAGCCCCGAGTCCTCACCAAATCGATTCCTGTACAGTGTGTTCTGGGACTTTCAACCCAAGGAAGCGTCATCGCCTTCCCCCTACTTTACCTTTTAGGGTATTCATGCCCAAGGACGTAACCGTCGCCCTTTTCATGTCTCACAATTTCTCTATATTAAATCATTATTAATAGAGTTAATTTTCCTAACCATGCTTCTCAATTTATAACATGTGTCAATTCATTATGTTCCTCGCCGTACAATACAAGACGAGTCCATGTCATAGTTTCATATGTGATACACATATAATATCAGTTCAACATAGATATATATATATTGCGGCAAAACAATCAATTTTAATTCTATAAAAACCTCACAAAAGATGAGTAATAGAATCCCTACCTTTTAAGCTTATCAACAGTCTCTTAATCCTGGAATCAATTAACGTTAGCTCCATACTCCCTTGATCCTAAGGCGTGCATAAGGACAATTAAAACTAAAGCACAACATACAACTACATTTATAAATAAATCATGTGTAAACCTATCTTACTAGTATGCCATTAAAGCTTTTATATAAATCTCTTTTGAATACCACAGTAAACAATTTTTGTCTTAACACAATATAAAATGTGAACAAGTAATCTATATGTTTTAGTCCCTAATAAGATTCATCAATCACTTAGGATAATATTGGAAAGGTTGCAAGACATTAAAGAATTAGGTGGTGAGCAAAGATGGGTTCTTGGTTCAGGTTAGTAGTTGGTATACCATAACAAACTGGCAGATTTACTAGTTTCCAATACAAAAATTGAATAATTCTTAGAAAATAAAATACAACTCCGATTTAGGTTTATGATAGCTCGTTAGAAAGCCTAGGATGCTACTTTTCAAATATGCAAACCAATTCATAAAATTCATTTTAATTTAATCTTAGAATTTCAAGAAATAACCACTGCCCATAGAGGTATTACAAAGTTTAACAATATAAATTTTCTGTCTAGGGCATATACACTTAGACTTCATACATATGCTCCAAAATAGCAACAAACAT
This sequence comes from Artocarpus heterophyllus, assembly GCA_025403435.1. NCBI lineage: Eukaryota > Viridiplantae > Streptophyta > Magnoliopsida > Rosales > Moraceae > Artocarpus > Artocarpus heterophyllus. The sequence goes on along the minus strand of CM046354.1, from coordinate 11,529,972 downwards.
ATACTTAGGTTTAAGAACGCAAATTTGAATAATCCTTTAGTATAAAAGAAAATTTATAAATGAAAGACTAAATTTGTTCTTAAGATTCTAACCTCGGATTATGGTTAGTTGGAAGCTTGAAATGGCTTCAAAACAGGTTCCTTTACTTCGGTATGACTGAAATTCTTGCTCAAATGGAGGTGATGGTGGCTGATTTTTATGGCTGCCTTGAAGAAGTTCTCTAAGTATTTTGCTTCAGCAAAGAAATGAGAAGAAGAGTGTGGGAACCGTGGAAGAGAAAGGAAGAAAAGATGAAGTCTTTGAAGAGAAGTGATAGAAACAATTATAGAGGAGACATGTTAAAGCATGTCACGGAGGAAATAAAGAAAATGAGGGTCAAGAGTAGTTGGAAAAGATATCCTTATGTCTCATCTAAAGACTTTAACACACATAATGCCAATATGACATTTCTGAGATTTATTAGAAGTTCTAAGGCTTTTTAGTAATCATACTAAATAAATATAGGAGAATTTTAGAAAATTTAAAAATAGATAAAAATAAATATTATAAAATAAATTTAAATGAAGCAATTTTTTTTTATACACTAAAAATTAATTTAATTACCTCAATACCCGTTAGGAGAATAACGGGTGTCACAGCTCTACCCCCCTTAAAGAAATTTCGTCCTCGAAATTTCAATTCCAGCAATACTAGTAAAAATTTTAATTCCATTATGATTCCAATTCCGAGTCTAAACCGTTAATGTTGTTTGTCCTCCAAATTTAAGTCATCGTATCTCCACTTATTTACTTGCATAATAAATCTTACTCCTAAATCCCTCAATGAGAGTATTTCTGACAAGTTTCAACTTATAACACCGTATAATAGTCTAAGAATCTGATCAGGCATACATATTGACCATATCATGATTCCAGTCCTTCATTGTCCATGGACTGTGATTTACAATCACATTTAAGGAGATTGCTAGAGAAATTTTATATACTTCATCTTTAGGTTCCTTTTCCTTTTTGAGTAAAGAAAAGTCAAATATATTTGATTTCATACCTCAACTAATAAACTAAAACATAATCATAAAACATATATCACAAACACTTTTATTCAAAACTATACATTAAACTTACTCATAGAGATATTAAACGGAATCTCAGAGTTGGAAACATACCCGACATATTTTTCATTAAACAGCTATCCTCATGACACAAACATTCAACCCAAATAATATACTCATATTTCATATGGAATATCCCCATAACTGACTCTAGTACTTCCACATAATATTAACAGAATATTACACATTACAAACATGATACGGATACGTTTCGAGAGTACAAGGCACTCCGTATACCAGCTATCCATATCATGCATGCTTAGAGGATACAAAAACATCGATAAACAAAAGATCGGACCTTAAGAAGGATGCGTTTCGAGAGCATCAAGTACTCCGTATCCAGCCATCCCGGCATTAGGCTCAATGAATCTAAAAGATTGAACAACGACGTACCACAAGAAACACAGAATACAAGGTAAACGGTTATTCGTAACACACGAAATACGGACACACATGCCTACATGCCAAAGATAAAACAAAAGATTACAAATGGAGATTCAAATCAATTGGCCGCTCCCGGCTTTCCCTTTCCCATTCAAGCTTGGATGTTGCAGTGTCGGATTCTGGATGTATGATTTGCATTTTATCTATCAATTCCTCAGCTGTTGAAGCAGTGACAAAGATTTGTCTCTCCGATTCTGTAGTGATGTTTTCTTACACAGCGTAATCTAGAAATTTCAAAAGACCGTCATAAAAACCCTTTACGTTCAGCAGACCCAAAGGTTTGGAATAAAAGCCCAACAATTGCCCACAAGCAACTATAAATATTTCCTCAAGAGTACCTAGACCACCAGGTAATGCTATAAAAGCATCAGAATTATAGATTATGTCTTTAAAATTTTTAGGGATACTCCTGACTCCTTCTCCCTTACCTATGGCTTCCTTACAAAGGTTTCCTTCAACTGGAATATGAGGCCAAATTCTTACATCAGTAGCGTCGCTAGACCTAGCTGCTAGTGCCATATTTACCATCATTTTTATACTACCACCCCCATAGATTATGTTAATCTTCTTGTGTGCTAGGACTTGCCCTAAGTGATTTGCAGCTTCTAAATAAGCTTTATCTTTTCCAAGGCTGGAACCACAAAAGACACAGACATTCTTTATTTTCTTCGTGGACTGGGAGGTAGACATATTTGGTTTATAGAAGTGGTTGCTTAATGTCTGCTCCACTTAGACTTCGGGTTCTACATGAGATTTTAAAGATGAGAAATATACAAAAAGGGCTAAAGAGATAGACGAGTAGGTAATGAAAAGGTAATCCAAAGATTTAAACAAAATCTTGTGCGGATAAGAAAGTAAGATAAGGTGATTGATAGTTTACAGAAAATCTGATTCACTTTTTGAAAAAGATTAGACTCTAATTGTATAACTTTTGACAATTGAGAACAATTCGACAGAAGACCCTCATGACACAACTGTAGACTTTTTGACAAATATACACCAAGTCTAGAAATTTAATATAAACGACAAATACTGTAGAACTTTTGAAATTTGAGACACAAATCTTGAAATATCTGGATAAGCTTTTCAAAATTCAAACATATTACTGTACCGTATGTAACGTGTATGATAAGATAATATATTTTATTATATATATATTTAAGAAAATCATAAATTAAATAAGATATTAACACTTACTGTATCAATCTAATAATCACAATTATTTCAAACACAAAAGCAAATATTCTGAGTAAAAGAAAAACACAAACTGTTGAACATCAGCTAAAACTACTTCAAATAAGTAAAGACTAAATAACCTTTATAGAGCGATGACTTATTTCCCATCCAGTTTTCTTATGGCTTGGCAAACAGGATCTAGAAATACCATATTCCTGAGGCGTTGTCTTTCTGTATAAAATTTAGGCCAGAGTTTAAAAATAGCTCATTGAACATATCCACTAGGGTGATCGTGGAGAGGAGGATGGATGCTATCCAAGTTCTCCTTTGAAAGTCCATCCCTACAAAACCTTATTTTATCCTCTCTATTCGTAGACATATAACCAGGTGAAGTACATTTACCGTTACAATTTTGTCTTCCACATTTGTTACAAGTGACCACGATGGCACGAGCTCTTCTTTTCATTGCACTACGACTGGTACCTGTTCCTGGTAAACCGACATCTTGACTAAAGTCACTCGGACGGATCTTCCCCTCTATCAACATTCTCACATCACAAGGGATGCCAAAACGCATAAGAATCCACAACCGAGTAATTCTAGCCTTATATTTCTTTCTGAGAATCTTTTGAGAGAGTGATGGGAAATACTTTCTCAGGTGTTGGTACTTTGGGTCCATGATGAGATGAAAGAAGAGTAAATAGAAAGGAAAAATTAAGATAGTAAATTGCAGAATCCTAGAATTCCTTCTTCTTTTAGAGGAAAAGAAGAATTTTTTAATGAAAAAGAAGAGGATTTGCGATTTAGAGAGAAAATAACAAATTAAGAGAGAAAAAGTGAACTCGGAGAAATAAGCTCCTATGCACAGTAAACGTATATGTAAACAATGATTAAACCACTGTATATGACACGTATAGAGATCACGTGAGAGAGACAGTGTGAATCAAACTGATTTAAGATTTGAACTAGGCCCAAATGTTCTTAGTTGAAAATGGTCAGGTTGTTTCGGGCCTTAACACATTTAGAACGAGTTAAATAACAAACATAAAATTGAAAACCAATTCGTATGAATCTTAAACCCAATTCAAAGCCCACTATAGATAAAGTTAACTATAAACAACAAATCTAATTTAACGACAACAAGGATCTTCCTGAATGATATTTAAAATCATTTCATAACAACACAATCTTCCAGCAACTCAAATAATTTTATTTTAATCAAAACCTTATTGAACAATACATACACCTATATGTTATTCATAATACTTAACATCTATCAATGGATTCATCATCATTACTACCAAGGGTTTAGAATGCGACTAACCTTGAAATCAATACGATTTACGTCTTCCAACGTAGACCATATCAATGAACAAAGACACTTGATGTTACTACTTAAGAACATCTACAATCCCCACAATTCTACTTATACAATATATAATTTCCTCATATAACAAAACCTTAAGTAACCAAAAGATTCACTGATACACTTAAATACAATGTACGTAACAAAATATTCCAATTTTGAGATTCATGCATTCTAGACTTTACACAGTCTCAACAGACCAAAAGTCTAACATTTATCTCTCTCAAGATTCAATACCATGATTCCCAACTTATATCATATTCCTCAAATAAATAGAACTTTTAAGAAAAGATATTGACACTTATGTGCTCCATCGAATCCACACATAATCATTACTTAGGTTTGAATCAATTACGAAAAATTTGGCATATCTATGTCAAACTTTAAAATCAATAAATCAAGCCTTATATTTCTTATTGTTTTTCACGAGACAAAAGGCTCTTAAATCCTCGTATCTATACGAATTTCTCATCGTTTATACGAATTAAATATGCTTATAGATCCAAATATTATACGAATCTCTCATAAGCATTCTACTTATAAACTCATTCCATATAATTATCATTCCCTCATAACTATTAATACTTTCCTTCTATATAATTATTGTACTCATATAACTATTAATATTTTCATTCTATGGCCTTTCCATGTTACATCCTTCTAGACTGTATAAATCAATGTGAAGGTTCATTTTGATGATGACAATGAAAATTCAGCTTCAAAACCATCTCAAAAATATATTTTTTAAAGTGGTGCTACACTCCCTAGGTTAACCGAACCTAGGCTCTGATACCAAAAATTCTGTAACGCCCCTATATGGGGGTTAACAGTTTTTAATGAGATAAAATAAAAATAAATAATAAAAGTAAAACCTTAAAAATAAAATTTACCCGGGACTTAAATGAAAACTCTCAACTCAAAAATAAAAATATAAACGACAAATAAACCACAGTTTTAATGTAGCACCTTAAATTTAATAATATAAACTGTTGTCATCATCATTTTAACCCTCAACACATTATAATACAGTCACAGAAAGTAACAATTAATGCTTACATTATCATGAAGAACATTCTCAACGATTGAAGCAGTCCCAATGTAATATAGTTACATCACTTCCTCAACTATATTTCTCGTAGCCACCTCACACTTAGTGAGTCCTGAAAAGATATAAACATAAGGGTATGAGCAACACTATGCTCAGTAGAGAAAGCCATTACCCACCTTTAGGTTTTTATCATTACCACATTAAAATCTGCATGGTTAGTAAGTTACATCATATTCCAGATTATGAGATTTATTATGATCACATCTTATGGATACCGTAGTTAATCATTACCAAGTGTCATAATTACACATTTATACAAATATTAACAATCATCATTGTTCCTAGGTATCCATGTTAAATTGAGTATCACTCAACTCATCGAAACCCAAATGGGCGCACTTGATCACCCTATAAACATTCCAAGGGTGTTCCGGTGAGGGGACATCAAGCCCCGAGTCCTCACCAAATCGATTCCTGTACAGTGTGTTCTGGGACTTTCAACCCAAGGAAGCGTCATCGCCTTCCCCCTACTTTACCTTTTAGGGTATTCATGCCCAAGGACGTAACCGTCGCCCTTTTCATGTCTCACAATTTCTCTATATTAAATCATTATTAATAGAGTTAATTTTCCTAACCATGCTTCTCAATTTATAACATGTGTCAATTCATTATGTTCCTCGCCGTACAATACAAGACGAGTCCATGTCATAGTTTCATATGTGATACACATATAATATCAGTTCAACATAGATATATATATATTGCGGCAAAACAATCAATTTTAATTCTATAAAAACCTCACAAAAGATGAGTAATAGAATCCCTACCTTTTAAGCTTATCAACAGTCTCTTAATCCTGGAATCAATTAACGTTAGCTCCATACTCCCTTGATCCTAAGGCGTGCATAAGGACAATTAAAACTAAAGCACAACATACAACTACATTTATAAATAAATCATGTGTAAACCTATCTTACTAGTATGCCATTAAAGCTTTTATATAAATCTCTTTTGAATACCACAGTAAACAATTTTTGTCTTAACACAATATAAAATGTGAACAAGTAATCTATATGTTTTAGTCCCTAATAAGATTCATCAATCACTTAGGATAATATTGGAAAGGTTGCAAGACATTAAAGAATTAGGTGGTGAGCAAAGATGGGTTCTTGGTTCAGGTTAGTAGTTGGTATACCATAACAAACTGGCAGATTTACTAGTTTCCAATACAAAAATTGAATAATTCTTAGAAAATAAAATACAACTCCGATTTAGGTTTATGATAGCTCGTTAGAAAGCCTAGGATGCTACTTTTCAAATATGCAAACCAATTCATAAAATTCATTTTAATTTAATCTTAGAATTTCAAGAAATAACCACTGCCCATAGAGGTATTACAAAGTTTAACAATATAAATTTTCTGTCTAGGGCATATACACTTAGACTTCATACATATGCTCCAAAATAGCAACAAACATATACTTAGGTTTAAGAACGCAAATTTGAATAATCCTTTAGTATAAAAGAAAATTTATAAATGAAAGACTAAATTTGTTCTTAAGATTCTAACCTCGGATTATGGTTAGTTGGAAGCTTGAAATGGCTTCAAAACAGGTTCCTTTACTTCGGTATGACTGAAATTCTTGCTCAAATGGAGGTGATGGTGGCTGATTTTTATGGCTGCCTTGAAGAAGTTCTCTAAGTATTTTGCTTCAGCAAAGAAATGAGAAGAAGAGTGTGGGAACCGTGGAAGAGAAAGGAAGAAAAGATGAAGTCTTTGAAGAGAAGTGATAGAAACAATTATAGAGGAGACATGTTAAAGCATGTCACGGAGGAAATAAAGAAAATGAGGGTCAAGAGTAGTTGGAAAAGATATCCTTATGTCTCATCTAAAGACTTTAACACACATAATGCCAATATGACATTTCTGAGATTTATTAGAAGTTCTAAGGCTTTTTAGTAATCATACTAAATAAATATAGGAGAATTTTAGAAAATTTAAAAATAGATAAAAATAAATATTATAAAATAAATTTAAATGAAGCAATTTTTTTTTATACACTAAAAATTAATTTAATTACCTCAATACCCGTTAGGAGAATAACGGGTGTCACAATAAAGCACATAAATTTGTGCATTTATAACATTATTTATCTCTAAGGTCTTATGGCTAGTAAAACCTTCAAATTCACGTGTTAATAAATGCTAAACTTGTATTTTCTGAAGTATTTAGCTGAGTAATTATGAAAAAATCCTTAATTAATCATACTTAATAATTTTTAGATTTTTTCAATCATTACAATTTTGCCCTTGACGAGTCTTGGAAAAATTTTGGAACCTGAATCAAACTTACATTTCCTTATTACCTCTAACATTTATAAAAAACCAAACATCGATTTCCTTTTTGTTAAAATCTATTTTATCATAAAGGTATCTATTCATGTATCAATTCAACTATTATAATAGTCTATTGCTAATAGTTGTTTATGTTTGTATGAAAACATACAACCATTGAAAGCACAGTTCGAGCAACTCAAGAATCACATCTTTTAATTTCAACTCAGCATAGGAGGGTGCCACGCTGCTAGCACAACAATCGTCTTTGTTACATAGGCGTCGTGGCTCTAGCACCATTGTCTTCGAAGTGCAGGTTTTCACTTTCAATGCCACAGTGCTCAAATATGAGCACCGCGATGCTATGAGCTGATTCCAAACTATAAAATTGTTTTTTCTTTTCCAATTAAGTATAATCTTGATCTCTAACTTTTAAGAGAAACGTATTACAATCTCTATAACAATATATGCATTGAGCTATTAATAGTAGTGGTTATTAGACAAATTTACAATCTTATGAATAATGATTTGACAATGTTTTAGTTATGATAAGACAATATCGATTGTTCAAAGAAAAATAGTATTTGTTGGATGACATGAAGTATTTGTTGTATTTAACTTTTTCAACAGTATGATTTGTAAGTGTCTGTGTTAAAAATTTGCAGCTCGTAATATAGAACTATTTTTATTAATAGATTAAACCATTAAGAATTCAAATGCAATGTGTAAAACAATTGTTATTTCCAGTAGCAAAAAAAACCGTTATTATAATGAAAAATTGTTTATGTTTTTTTTTTTAAATCATTAATTTTTATTTAATGAAAAATATGAAATATAATAATCCTAATAAATATTTTTATAAGATTTTAACCTCTAAATAGCTTTAAAAGGGCTAAGAAAAAACAATAGAACTTTTAATGCTTCTTTTAGCAACCTACTTAGAACCAATAAGTTCTAATTGTTATAGTATAAAGCTCCACATACTACAGTGTAAAGAAAAAGTGTGATGCAACATAAAGCTCTCACATGCTACAATATTTTGGTTTTAACTTGTAGTTCTAACTATGTTTCCAAACACTCTATAAAACATCCCAAAAAGAACTTTAAGAAGTCACTTGAACGTTTCTATTTTGGCTTAAAGTTAGGTCTAATTGTGACGCTAAAATGGTGATCTAAACCAATTCGAACTGTGTGAATTGGTCCTACCATGCTAGCCAAAAGAAGAAAGCAGGCAAGGTAGGCCAATTGCTGCCTGGAAGCCTAACAGGCCTAGTACTGGGCTAGGCCACCTTGGTGTTTTCATATAGGAATTCTATTTGAAAAAAAAAAAATCTATCCAGGTCAACGTAGGGGCTTGTGCCAGGCCAAGCTGGCGCTCGAGTAAATATTTAGGTCTCGGGCTAGCCTTTTTAGTCCAACCTAAATTTACACCTCGGTCGTGTAATAATTTAATTTTGGTTTTTTTTTCACGTATAAAGCTTTGGTCTGTTCGGGAATTTTACTAAATAAAAAAGACTAGATTTGACCAAATCGTTAATTTAAATCGAATAAGAATCTGAGCATAAAATCTTACATGCAAATGCACTTCGTCTTTGTATTTTTTAACTATTTCTATTTGTATCAAATTCCCATATTTTAGACAAGATCGAAAAAAATGCGAATAAAGTTGTTCATATATGTCACGATGACTGTAGATGGTAAAATCAATGATTTATTTGTTATTGGGGTCAATGGCCAATTCAATATCACGACGATAAGACTCAAGTGTAAATGATGGCGTAAAGTGCAAGAAATAGATAAGAACACCGAAATTTATAGTTTACCTTTAACGTGAGGGCTACATCTACTATAAAACTAGGGTTTTTACTATTCAAAGCTCAAAGTGCATAGAATACCGAGAAAGTTAAAACTAATAACAGTTCACCCTATACATGGTGAATGATATCATGCCCTATTTATAAGCTAAGCCACATGATTTGATAAGACTTCATCACTTAAATTTTGAGAGTACTCACTGTATCTTGAAAGTAGTCGCTTATCTGACATTGATTTGCTTACTCCTAATAAAGGTGATTTGAATTTGAATGAGACCACCCGATTTGCATCCTTACGATAAGAATGACTTGAATTCAAATGAGGTCTTTTATGCTATCCGGATAAGATTCATCAGCTCCGTCCATCGCAGCCTACATAAAACATGTAGGCCCTTAGCAATCGACGTGAATCATATAGCCTCCTAATAGGTGATGCGAACCATGCAGTCTCCTAGCAGACGATATGGACCATGAAGTCTCCTCTTGTATTAAATGACATAAGAGTGTTTAGGCCTCTCTTAAGTTGCATCAACTCCTCTTATTGTAGGCGACTCAAAACAAGCTACCTCCTCTTATTGTTGCTAATCATGTCAGGTACATCTATAGCAGCCATTACGTGTGTGACCCAATCAACAAGTGTACGGCAAAGATCGACAAATGAAATTTGACCCTAACAGTGACTATTAAAGTAGTGGTTATCTGAAAAATAATTAACAGTGGTATATTTATGAATTTGATTGATTATACAAAGATAAATTATTTACACAATTATGTTGTAAGGTATATATAGTTGTTGGAATCATAACTCTATTTGAGAGTTAATTATGTAATTATGTTGGGTAGTGTTTAATAAGACTGGAGCTTATCAGACTTGTAATTGACTTAATGAACAGTATAACTAACTAATGGATAAGACTTGCTTTGGCTGACAAAGTGTCTATTTATTGTGTATTATAAATAGGTGTATTGCTACAGAACATTTAATTAGTTATTGTTGTGAGACTAAGATCTCTGGTGAGAGAATATGATAGAAGTGAGTTTCTGGCTTGCTCTAGGTCTTGGATGTCTTTGACTTGTATAATAGAGCTTTAGTGTGCATTGTTTTTTTCTTTCTTTGATATTCGATTGTGCTAGGGGATAACGCTTGCCTTGGACATAGGATTTCTAGAGAGTTTGGTAGAGTGGTTCAAACTAATAATTTGAAGCATTTTTTATTCAAAACGCTATAGCATGTGATAGCTTTACACTATAATTACTTTTTGCTTTACCCTATAGCTGCTGCGAGCTTTAAGTGTGGACGGTTTAGACTTAAGAGCTTGAATCGTTATGCCAAATGCCCCATCATTTAAAACCTAATTACATAAAAAAGTTGTTGATTTCTTGTTTTTCTTATGATTTCGAAGTCTGAACTTAGAATTACAATAGTGTATTATTTTTTATGCATCTAATTAATTTTTTGTCGTTATTTCATTGCCATTGATACACAAATGTGTTTTGTTAAATCCTAGCCTCTAATTGCCTTATGATACCTACCGCAGAATCCCCCTTTAACATGAAAAGGTATAATAATTTCTCATAGAAAAAACCTGAAAAATTGTGAAATAACAAATATTATAATACAAATATTGAATTATAGTTTATCCTTGTAACACTTTTTTTTTTTCCATAAAACTATCTTTCTCTTAATATAATTAAGCCTTGTTATTAGGGCTTTTTCTCTCGACGAGGAGCGTGTTAGCCTAATACCACCGAATATGTTATTGCTAAGGATAAGTGAAAATGTTTAGGGCCCTCTAAAAATAAAACTAGATAAGCAAGAACAAATGATCACTCTTAAGACTTTAAAGGGAGGACCATGCAATACTCGAACTTTGGTCACAAATCTATCACGAGAGTGTCGGACCACTCCACTGGCTCCGTGAAGGAAGAGTGAGGGCTTAAGCCCCTACTCAAATGTTTTATTTTTAAAAATATTACATACAAAATGGTTGTTATATTACATTAGTGTGCAATAGCCCTCATTAAAAATTTAAAATGATTTTTTAGCCCCTACTAAAAATATCACTTTTTCTAAAATTTAAACGAGCATGAAAATCTATTAGAGACAATTGTAATGTGTTAATATATATTTATTTTGATTAGATATTTGTTGTACTTCTTAACCCCCACTCATAACAAATTCTAACTCTGTCACCGTCAACTGATCCATGTGACACTATAAATAGGCTATTGATACATCTTATTTATCCTCCTCATGTCATTTTTAGCCCAAACTTCTGGCTTATAAATTTTGGTTGAAAAAGCTGTTGACTGCTCTAGGCCCACTATCATTATTGGACTCTTATTACAGACGTCAATAGCCTCCCAAATGTAAACTTTACTATCCAGAGCGCACGTGGTTAAGTGATGAGAAAGAGAATCAATTTGGGATTAGCTGTGAATCCAGACATTTCAAACTCAAAACAGAAAGACCCCAGCTTTTTTTTTACTAATGAAGTTTTACTAATTGTCTCATTGTTTCTTGAACAAGAAAACTTTACATAATTTTGTGGCATACAAGTAAGTACGGACATGAATTGAAGTAGGCAGTAAAATTGCCGTTGTGAATTGGCAACATTCACATTAATTCACCAACGCTAGATCTAGCGCATGGAACTCGCGCAATCTTCGAAATTTCTATCTTTTCCTTTCAAACGAGCTAACTTAACATGAACCAACTTAAATTATTTACTAGGGTGTTTCGCATAACAATTAGAACCATTGGTTAGAGCTGTTTTTACTGTAGCATGTGAGAGCTTTACACTATAGCATTTTTTTCTTTTTTATTATAACATAAGAGAGCTTTTTTCTTTTTATTGTAGCAGTAAGAGCTTTAGAGATATTTTATTATACTTTCTTAAATTTAGAGGATAATTTATTAAAAAAATACATACAAATAAATAACTTGTGAATTCGAGGGAAAAAAACAAAGAAAAAACAGCAGTGTTAAAAACCCAAAACTATGAAAATTGCACAAGTGAGCTGCTATTTTTCATCACATGTGACTAGCTCGCTTTTATTAAAGCTTTTTGGATCATAAATAGGCTTGAAGTTGTTGGCAATCCATCCACCAGTGTACGACTCACGAGCAACTACAAATCTTAGGCACAAATGACCACTTGCCACGTAGCTTAGCAGTTGAATAGAATTTTGATATTGAAGTTTTAATTTTAACAAGTTGCTTTTTTTAACTTATAAATTTATACCAAAGTACCTGTTCAAAGCAATATTAGTTTTTTATCAAAATTGACATATTTTTGCACATGTGGCAGAGATCACATCACAAAATGGATCGACCGGGGGAAGGAAAACATCGTCATCCTCTAGAGCCAATCAAAAGAACTTAGCGGCCATACAATCATCCTGGTCAGCGCTCGACGCTCATGTAGTACTCCCCCCTATCTCTAAAGGGACTTATGCACTCCACTCGCTGTTTACTAAACGAGTGAGTGAATGAAGCCTTCAATTTAGTGCCCCCCATTATCCCTCACCCTACTCTTTCATTTCGGCTCCCCCGGCCAAAAGAGGGAAGGCAGAGAGATTCCGTTCAAGTTGTTTTAACAAGCTATGAGAAGTCAATGAGAACTATAGTTCAAGCGAGCGGGTTATTAAGCATAGCATCGAGTTATGTAATAGAAACTACTAATCAGTGTTCTCATCTCTAAGACACCTAGTTTCTGGCAAGCTACGCACCTTCTTGTACTTCCAGCCAAGTAAAGCAAGCCAATTACCATTGTTGAGTTAAACAAACGGTAGTAAGATAATAGGCAGATGGAGGGCCTATTCTGGACCAGTTATAAACTATAATCGCGATGCCCTGACATTATTATAAATGAGTTTATATCTTAAGAGAGCTAGTAGTTATAAGTTTGTAGCTAAAGTGGCTTACGTTTTTCAGCTGCATCGCACTGCTGCATAAACAATGGATCCGCTGGACTGGATGAACAACCTTCCCTGGAATAGCGAAAAGCCATGCCACTTGGAAACTGGTTGCTTATTTACTTTTAGTAAGACTACTTTATTTTTGTAAGCAAAATTTCTTATATAGCCATGGTTGCTTACAAGACAAAACCAACCTTCTATCTGGCCTTTGTACCAGTAGTAGAGTGGCTTGCTACTTTCAATCAGAAAAAAGCAAGGCAAGGGAGAAAGAATTTGTCCCTTCTTCTCTGGTAACTCTAGCAGTGCTCTTGCAAGATTTAATATAAACTCTTCATAGTATGCTCGCTGTACCTGCCTTTCTAACTTTGTGAACAAGCTGTATAAGCTACAGTATTTCTTATATTCAGGATTTTTTAGGGTACAATACCTGAATTTATCTTTACCTGCTTGTAAATTTATTAACACTAGACATCGATTCATAAGTAGACCCATCTTTTCTCACTCACCATAATTTTTACTTCTAAAGTTTTAACATCTTTTTGTTTATCCCAAAGGTTTGCGACTGAAGTCTACTCAACATTTTACACATAAAAGAGTGATTTATCATCGAGATCTTGAAATAATCATAGTTATGTGATGTTAAAAAACGAAATGTTTGATTTTTATCAATTAAATGCAATAAGGGTTCGAAGTGAACTTTTCTACTAGTGCTAAGGTTTCCTAATAGTAGAGCCCCATGCTCTTGAGTGAGTGCACCCCTGACCTGGCTTTGTATCTATCAATGGACCCGTCTGCTTTGATTTTGTACTTTGAAAACCTATTGACATCCTTTACTGCCCTTTAGAAAGAGGAACGAAGGGACTCGCCCTACAGAATGAACAAGGAGAGGAAGCGATAATTATGGTTGTCTATAGGAAGTAGTGTGTCGGCTGCTTCTCCGTACTTCTTTTTTTTTTAAAAAAAAACTCTTCTTACCACTAACATAACTTCAAAAACCGTTATCTTTTATTCTCCTATACCTATTTATGACAAATGAATAAAAAAGAAAATTAAGAACTTGATCGAAGGGAAGGCTTGAGTTCAAAGACGAAATAGTAATAGAAACTAGGGGCCATGTAGACTACTTAGATGAGGAATGCTAATCAATGGTCTACTGATGTAGCTAGTGTTACTGAAGTTATTACTATAACACCTAAGATTTTTAATGCATTAAGAATACATTAAGTTAAAGATTATATTAAGATAAAATACAGTTTAATGAAAAATACTGTATAATAACATGAAAAATTATACAATATTAGAGCAATGCAGTATAAAAATTGGATTGTGTGGACCACAATTTCTTTTATAAAAGTATAAAAAGGAAAAATAAGAAAAAATTTCACAAAATTCGACTCTTTCTCTCTCTACTTTCTCTCTCCTCAAATCTTGTTCGAGATTCTGGCGTCCGTTTTCGACACCTCCCACGCCAATGGAAAGATCTCGACGAGCTGAGTCCAACGAGGTGCCGTGCCGCCCAAAATGCCGTCGGAGGAAGCCACACGCGCCGCCCAAAGTAGTGGAGAAACCCATTTCTTTCCGACGAGATATCTTCACCGTCCGACTTCCGATCGACGTGATTCTTGTTCCTACACGACCATCGTGATGAGAGGAACAAAACCCACCCTTGGTGGCAGCTCAACAATGGCCAGATTGCTCAGCCCGCCTACCGCCGTCGTGCGCTGTCGCCCCATGGTGGAACTCCGCCTTGCCGGAGGAGGTGGCCGACACCACCCCTCCCAATGGATTCAGAGGATCAAGGGGAGTAAAACCTCTCGATCAATTGCACCAAAGGAGGGCGTTTGGTCGGAGAACGGCCAACGCCACCATCAACCGCTGCGGGAGCCTCCGTTTTTGCCCTTCCCAGCCACGTTTTTTCAAATTGAGTAAAGGAAAATGCTCATAGGAGGATGGGTAGCAAAAGCCCTAGCCAATTTCATGTTTTCAACGTCGAAAAGCCATCATCAGAGCCTACATTTTTGCCATCAATGTCGAGCTCTGACCTGCTATGTTAGAGGCAGAATCAGGCAAAATTGACACCGCCATTGGACTTAGAAGGGTCAATTTAGGGGGGTTAGGCCTGAGCCCAGCTGCCAACGGACCCCGATTGACGCCGGTCAACGACCGTTCAACGTCAGTCAACGGTGACTTTAAATTTTTGTGATCCGGACATCCGATCGAAGATCCGAGACCGCCTCACGACTCATTTCGATGCTCTGAATGCAATGGTGACCTCCGTTTGAGCAAATTCAATTCCGGTGAAAATTGTCTGGTACTAACTGCATGCAGATCGAGGCGATTCAAACAGTAGTAACGGAGTCCAGAATGGTATTTTCAAGAATGTATGATCTCCAAGAAGCATTCCTAGCCATTCATGGTCACTCGAGGAGCACTGCAGAGGATGCTTCGCATACTGTAGATACAACGAGGTACAACTAGACCTGCTTAGCTTGAAGTCTAAGTAAGTAGGAATCTCGTCTGCAGTATGAACCATTTTAAAATAAATTGTTTTATATGCTTTCATAAAAATTTATGAAATGCATGATCAGTGATTGTTACATTGTTTTATGTGAGAATAGGTTTTATAACGTTACAAGGGTGACGAAAAACCCATTAAGGGTAAAATCATCATTATCAAGAAAACGGCTAGAACGGAGTCGAACACTCCGATTTAGCATAACATTATTAGATGAAAAATGTTTCGTAATACGTTAAGTAACGTAACCATCATATGAGATCAGAGATTTAATAAGGGATCTTTAAGTAAACGAGAGGTAAACCGATGGGTTACGAGGTTAGAAGGAAAAGTAACCCCGGTGGGTTACAAAGCTAAGCGAAGAAAAGGTAAACCGATGGTTGATAAGGTCAAGTAAAGACAACGGTAAACGAAAGTATACTAGTCAAGTTAAAAGGAAAGAATGGTTAATGTTTACGTTTTATTATCAATCGAGTGGATTGATAATAAAGAAAGTTAACAAATAAGTCGGTTGTCGTTTGATCAGGACACAAAGGCCAACTAATGGAAGGAAAAAGAACGGAATAGAGAACGCTAGAGCATAGTTCGGGTAAGTTTCAAATCTCACCTACAGCATGAAATAAATGATTTTTAAATGCTTATTTATATAATTTGCAAATGAGTTTGCAATTATTATGCAAGTTTCTTTTAAAAGTATGTTTGCATTTATTGTGCAAAAAGTTTTAAAGTTCAAGAAAAAGAATTGCAATAAATTTGCAACCGTTATGTTAAAGGTTTATTTACATATTGATATGCATAATGTTTTTTAAAAGTTTAAGTTATGATTTTCAAAGTATTTAAAGAATGTTTTGCATTATGACAATGCATAATGTTTTATAGTTTAAGTTATAAGTTTCATGATGCATTTGTCATGCAATAAGTTGCATTTGTTGTGCAATAAGTTTTAAAATAAAAGTTATAATTTGTAAAATGTGATTTCATTATATGTTGCATTTGTTATGCAATAAGTGTTAGAATACAAGTTATGATTTGTAAAATGTGGTTACGTTTTATAATGTATTTATTAAGCAATAAGTTGCATTTGTTATGCAATAGATTTTATAGTACAAGCTATGAATTGAAAGTGTGTTTACATATGATGTGATTGCATTTGGAATGCTCACTAAAGTTAATAAGAAGGTAACATAAAGATAAAAGAAAAGTGTCGTACCAGTCTCTTTGTTATGAGGTACTAGAAGTAAAAAATTAAAGTTTGACCTCCTAGATGTGAGGTACAAGACCTCAATGTTTGATGGTCTCAAGTCTTCCACAAGGGAAGCATCATGTTTATGATCTCATGATTAATGAGTTGGTACGGACACTAAAGTAAAGTAAGGAAAAATGAAGGTAAGTTAAAGAACGAAGATAAAAAGTTAAAGTAAGAAAAAAATGTTCATAAAATGATCATAATTGAAGTTAATAATTGAGCATAAATGGAGTCATGCATTCTGATGTTGCTTGAATGCCTTTTTATGAAATATTTATATGTTATGTTATGGAAAACATTCAGAGAAATGTTTTATGATAAATATTTATGAAAAATATTTTCATGTTTTCAAGAAAAGGTTTATGAACAACATTTAAAAAAAAACATTCAAGAAATGTTTTACAAAAAACGTTTATGCAAAACGTTTCAGAAATGTTTTATGGAAAAAGTTTATGAAAAACGTTTTCAGAAATGTTTATGGAAAACGTTTTTGAAAAATGTTCGCAGAGAAATGTTTTTATGAGAAAAGTTTTAAAGCATGATTAAATGATTTATGAGAATATGTTTGAACTTACTGAGTGAAAGCTCATTAAAAGTTTCTTTATGCTGTAGGTAATTTATTGGTGACCAGCAGGACCCGTTAGAAGAGCTGGGTGCTGCGGAGGACAGATGCGAAGATTTGGGTTTGGATACCATCACTGTTTGCTTCCGCTACGTAAAGAAAAGGTTTTCCACTATTTAATATAGTGTTTTCAAAGTTTTAAGAAAAATAGAGTTCTAAGAATTGTATTCAAAGTTTTAAGATACAGTTTCTGATCTGTTTTATGTAATTATAAAGTAAAGTTTTGAGCTATGATTTAATAAATGTTTCTTATTAAGTTTTAAGAAACGATTTGAAATGATTTTAAGGGTAAGTGTTGAGCGACGTCTCAATTTGAATGGCGACAAAGGTCGCATCAGTTTTAAAGAACATTTTAAAAAAATTATTTCAGTATTTTTCTTACTAAGTAAGTAAGATTACTATTTATGAACGATGTTTAAGAAAGTAAAGTAATTGCCCGAAAAGGCGGGTCGTCTCAATTACTAGATATGTTGTTGGCAACTAGCTCTAAACCCTCCCACCCGAGAAGGAAATGGGATTTCAAGTAGTCACCTTCGGCCTATTCATTCATAGAGGACGAAGTAATAACATTGTAAAATTCTAACTTCAAACCCTTTTGCTAACAGTCATACCCATTTATGGAGATTCAGTACCTAAAGAGCTCAAATTAAAGCTGTGAAACAAGTAGCTACTCCTTCTGCAATTTGGGCTTCTTTTATTTTAATTTAAGCCAGCCCAAAAAAAATCCCACCTCGACTCCCCTCTACTAGAGAATCTATGAATTTCAGGCACCTACAGTAGCAGCAAGGACGAGAAAGACAAATAACCATGCCCGCCTAGTAAGTGGGGATCCTGATCCTGATCCAGTGGTGGTTCCTAGTAAGCGGGATGGAAGGAAGACTAATGTGGCTACCAAAAACTTCTTTGATTTGCATATTTCATTTAGTGTTCATTGTCAAATCGGATGCTTAACCACCACCCTCCAACTATGGGGGAAGTCACACTTTAAGTTCCCACTTTGACCTACGCCTCACATCGATCGTTCTATCCACTAAACTCATCAATCAACTGTAACCTTGACTCTCATTATGTACTCCAACTCTATCTATTCAAAGTTTCAAGCTGAGGTGAACGATTTCTTTTCTTTCTTTTTTGAGTTCTTACCTTGAGCCGATCTTATTCCATGGATTGTGACATTCTCAAGTTGAGTTTTCTACCGTATTTCAATTGATGAACTAGTGGACTCATTGGACTCTTCTATCTAAGCTTGAGTCTAAAGCGAGTGAAACTCGTGGGGATTAGATCTAGCCATAAGAAGAACGCTTGGTTGATAAATAACTCACTTATTGGTCTTTGACCCTCTCAGTCACCACGAACTCCTCTGGATCTAAGCAAAGTTGAGACTCGAAACAACTCAGCCCTCGCATTAGTTAAATTACGTATAATAGATAGACCTAAAAATCTATGCTTTCCAGTTCCTCACTTTTGATCAGTGTGCCTCCCCCTTTTTCTTTTGATTCACAAGTTGGAATTGAACTAGCGTGTTTAGTGACTTTCCCAATGCACTTCCCTTTATTTATTTTATTGTGAAAGTCAACTCCTGTATTTTTAATCCATAATTATTGTGATTAATATCTCTAGTTAAGTTTTTATCAAAATAGAAAATTTTAAATTAACTTAGTTTTCAATATAAATTTGAATCATAATTCATGAAAAATGAACTTTCATAATCTCTTAATTAATGACCTATATGAAAATTATAATAATTTTAGTAAAAAAAAAACTAATATCGTTATAAACTTTAATGTATAATTTGTCAAAATTAAAAATTCAAATGCTAAATTCTATGGCTTAAAGTTGGATTTAAAACAGAGGTTGGTTTGAAATTTAAATTTTAAAGTATTTGACACTGTTGTCCTCGAAACTTGTGCATATTTGCAATTTATGTCATTAACTTTTTATTTTGGTAACTTGCACCCTAAATTTACAAATGTATAACAAATCAACCCCTATTGATAGCGCTTGAAATTAATATGTGATTTGCACATAAATAGTTTATTAATAATATGAATGTTATTTTATATATTTTAATCGACATTAGTTGTGCTTATTGTCTTTAAATAAGTTCTCATCAAAATGAAAATTTTTTAATTAATTTTTTGTTGAATATTATAGAGTGTTTAGCAAAGTTAATTAGAACCAACTTTTGGTTTAAAGCACTACAATATGTGAAAACTTTACACTGTAAAAACTTGTTACCTTAATGTAGCATATGAGAGCTTTACACTATTCTATAACTAAAAAGTTTGGTTCTAACCAACTTTATCAAACACCTTATCAATTTGGATTAACATTTATATAAAAAAAAATACTTTTATACTCTTAATTAATGATCTATATGAAAATCACATGTCAATTTTATTTAAAAAATTAAAATTGCTATTAACAATGGTTGATTTGTTAAATATTTGTAAGTTTAGAGTGTAACTTATCAAAATTAAAAGTTGACAAATCACTAATGAGCAATAGGTTCAAAAGTTAACAATATCAAATACTTTTAATTTTATATAAAAAATGCTATTCAAAATTAGTTTAACTCACAATTTTACAATTTGAACTAGGTCTTAAAAAAAAAAATTCAAAAAAAGAGGGAGTTGAGCTCGTGAGCTTGAGAAGAAAACCGGCAATGGTCTTCAACAGGTGTCATCAATATTAGGCTACCACAAAGTAAAAAAGCGTTGCCCAGTTCAAATGACGCCACGCGTCTTCCTAGAAACCAAAAGGTCAGGGAAAATCTTTACTGGTTCATTAAAACATCTCTGTCTCACACTTTAAAGCCGTTAGATGTTAAATCAAAATTTTGCTACGTTCTTTTTTTTTAATTAAATTTGTATATTTTCTTTTGATCTTTTTGAAGGAATTTTAACTATATTTAGCGAAATTCTGATACTCCACTAGATTATTTTCTAAAAAAAATAATTATACTTCTCAGCCAAAACCATCCATGTATTTTAGTATTTTCCAAATCAGTCAACCAATCTGAGTTGAAAAAGCCTTGATTTGTCTCATGAATGCCACGTGCATCTCACT
The DNA here is from genome assembly GCA_025403435.1 of Artocarpus heterophyllus. Classification (NCBI taxonomy): domain Eukaryota; kingdom Viridiplantae; phylum Streptophyta; class Magnoliopsida; order Rosales; family Moraceae; genus Artocarpus; species Artocarpus heterophyllus. Next base: position 11,509,309 of record CM046354.1, on the reverse strand, counting down.
ACCACTGCCATCTGTCCACGTGTCAATCTGCTTTCTTCATGCGAGGCGTAAATGCCTATTTCTTACGGCCATTGGCCAACGAATGGACTGGCCAACGAAAGGACACTGAAAAGTTCTTGGGTTTTCTTCATTCGCATCTTCTTTCTTTTTTGTGAACTCTTTTTCCCCCCTCTTTTATGTCTTTCTTTCTTTCACCATGTCAAGTGGATTCTAAGAGACATTATTGATGAAACGGAATTTCTTTTTTCTGAGAAAAATTTGTAGGAAAAATGGGAACGTTTATGCTATTCAAGGAAGGCATGTTCATCACCAACCAAGCATATTTGGGTAACTTGTTCAAAACCAGTCATAACTGCTTAGGTTTTTTTTTTTAATTAACTTGTTCAAATTGTTTCCTTTCTTTCCTACATTTCTATTTTGTATCATTTGAGAAGACTTTTTCTTTCATTTTGTTTTCGTTTTTTGTTTTTTTTTTTAATATATGGGGTTTAAGATATGATCTGATATCATACATATGATTGTGGACAAAAAGGAAAGGAAAAAAAAATGTAAAATTCTGAGGAGATTCTGATCTTTGACTAAATGGGTCTCTTTTTTATCCATTTTTCAGGTTGGATTCAATTGACGGCAGAAGTAACTTCTAGAACATGGTTTTGGACTTCCTACGGTATGGTGTATGGATCTTATTTTTTATTCTAATAAATAAATAAAAAGCTTCTCACTCTCTTTCAAGCCAATTAATGACATCCCTTTTCACACGGGAATCCTGAGACTTTTTTCTTTTCCATGTTGTTTTCTCTCTTCCTTTTATCAAACTTTCGGTTCCTGATCTTTTTCAGCGGTTTTCTTCTTGTAGGATCTCTGGTTTTTGATCAACAATAATCCTTGTCATTTGTGAGCTAATTTGAGAGAGAGAGAGAGAGAGAGAAAGATGGGAATGAGAGTTATTGCCCTAAGGAGTTCTCAAACCTTGCAGCTCAAACACTTCCATTCACATTGCTTCTTTTCCCCTTCAAGACAACCTTATTTGGTCTCTTTTCCCATAACAACAAACCCTTGTGGAAAAAATACAATTTTGTCTCGTGGACTAGTTAGCTTTTCCAAAGTTTCTAGTGCTAGTTTTGGTGAGTTCTTCTCTGATGAAGAACTCTCTAGTCGGATCGAAGAATTGGCGCCGATGTTCAATTTCTCTGGCGATTATGGTCACAAAAGTGAGGATGTTGAAACAGCAAGTGTAGGATCAAAAATCTCTCTCGACATGAAGTGCCCAGAAGGCGAAAGCCTCGGCGTCGGTTCTTTGAGGCCTTCTTTGTATGTTGTTGAGCCAGAGCAATCGCCTTATTGGTGTGAAAGAAGCGAAATTGATAAGGCGAGCATAGAGAGGAAGGCGAATAGCGTTGAACTTCCTTTGTCTCTTCGGTTGATAAGGATGAAGCACAAACAATGGAAAGAGAGCTTTAAAGAGGCAGGGGAATTCACCTATTGCTCTATGAAGAAGGCCTTCTCTTACATGGTTTACATGATACGCGAGCTTCAGTCTTGTGCTCTTAGCGTTAGGGAAAGTGCTTACTATGAAGACGTGCAAGAGATGATAACCAAGATGCAGAGAGAAATGAATGTGACTTTTGTGTGGTTGTTTCAGAAGGTATTTTCTCCAACGCCGACTCTCATGGTGTACTTGATGATCTTGTTAGCTAATTACACCGTGAAATCTATGGACGACAATGCTGTTGGCATGGCCGCTCCATTACCGGCGATCACCGAGACTTTTTCTCGGACCGAGAATGAGGATCAACAACAAGCAAAGTTTGATGATGTTTTTATTGTGAAGAAGATTCTAAACGGAACCAAAGTGATCAGCCCTTCTGGTATCGGGACCAAGGAGATAAATGGGGTTCCTTTTCTGGGAAATGAGGGGTTCAATTCTGAGGAGGAAATGGAGTTGTGGTACTCAGTTTTGGAGGAAGCTTCAAGAATGCAGAGGGAGTTAAGGGCTGAGGCTGTTGATCAAGAAACGGTAAAACAATTCGTGTCGCCGTTGAATGTGGAGCTTGAGGAAGATGATTATGTGGACTACTCCAGAACAGATCTTGAATACCAGATGGGTTTAGCTCGTGATCCCAACAACCCTCTTCTACTCTCTAATTACGCACAGTTTCTCTATCTTGTTTATCATGACCATAATAGGTGAGTTATTCCTTATACAATTTACTTTGCTTCATTTGAGATTTCCTCTAGAGGGTTTTTATTTTGTTGTGTAATCTTCTTTGAAAGAAGTTTAACCTCAATAATGTTTCAGCTAAATTAAAGGAACATGAATAACTTTTCTGTCCCATTGGTAATACTGGTCTTGTCCAACGGGGTCAAGTGCCTCCATACGATTACCTTTCTATATGAAAGTAGGGTCATCACTTGTCAGACTTGAAAATTTTCAGCCCTTAAAGCTTATATAATCATCCAATTAAAGAAATAGTTATTAATATGGTGAATACATCATTGGCTGCATCGCAAAGTATTTGATTGTTTAGATACTATTGATCATTCTCGCTTCTAAATGTCTATGTGGTGTAATTTTTCTTTTTTTTTTTAATTATTATTTTTTTTTCATTAATTGGAGTGACTTGGTCTTTCATAGGGCGGAGGAGTGCTTCCGCCGAGCAGCGCAGGCAGAGCCACCAGACGCTGAGGCCTTGAGCCGATATGCAGACTTCTTGTGGATTGTAAGGAAGGACTTGTGGGGTGCAGAAGAGCGGTATCAGCAGGCCTTGGCAGTAGACTCTGAAAATCCTTACTACGCATCCAAGTACGCCAATTTTCTTTGGAACACTGGTGGCGAAGAAACTTGTTTTCTTGATTCATCTCATTAAAACTTCAAACTTCTGTAATCCCTAGAAAGATTGTTTATCAAGTTAGCTATTTTTTTAATTACCATAATCGCCACAGGCTGTAGCCAGGAAGAAAAGGTCTCCTTCCCGGGATGTTTTGTTCTAGCTGTTTAATCCTATAGTCTTAAAGACTTTAGGGGTGGTTTAAACTTTAATAATCTTTGATTAACACAACCCAACTTGGTACAAAGTATACAACAAATTTCTAGGCGTTCTTAACAAACAAGATACCCGGCTAAAGCCTCGGCTTAGAGATCTGTTTCCAAAAAATCTTAGTAGATTGCTTCTAGCTCATCATTTTCTTTCTGTTGACCTCAAACCGGGACCAAGTTGGCATTGTTTATTGAGCTAATTGTAATGAATTTTCTGAGACTTCAAAAAAAATATAGAAGGATTCAATAAGACCATATGCGTGTACACCTGCCTTTTTTTATCTTTGATGGGAAAGATAATTCAATGTTATTAAAAAGAAAAGGAAAAAAAAAAGCAAGAATTTTGATTTGTGGGTTTATACAGTGGATAAAACATATGGATGGTTGTTGGTCAAAGTCAGTACAACAATACAAGATCTTTCAACGAACCTTAATTTTGATACATGGGTGGTGAGGAAGTAGGAAGGAAGGGATAAGCTTTTGAAAACGGGAAGCTAAGACTCGGAACCGAAAACACGCTTTGAATTGTAGCTCACTTTGATAGCTCAAAGATTACGATCGGAGAATACCGATCACATATTATTGTAATCCGTCATTGATTGGATTGAGTACTTATGATAGTCATTGAATGACCATTAAACAATTTAGATGCAGAAAAAAGACGCAAACGCATCCTCAATCTAGAATCTAGAAAGCGGGTACCCAGGGAACAAAAAAAAAAAAGAAATAAAACAAAATCTAGAGGGGATGAGAAAATCGTCTTTTTGAACGTACTTTTCCTTTCAGTTGGAGAATTGGAAGACTCGGCCACCCACTTGTTTGGAAGTTTCAAAGGAAGAAAAAAAAAGAAAAGAAAACATTACTAGAAAGTTAGAATAGGCCATCCACTTGTTTGGAAGTTTACCAAAAAAAAAGATAACATTATGTAGAAATTTAAAATAATAATTAAAAAAAAGAGGGCGAGAGAGCGAAAATGGCACAAGTAGATGGTTTTTTCCCAACTCACTGGTTAGCAAGACATCAAATAACGACCGCGTATCTACTTGAGTAGCAAACTCTTTTCAAACATGCATTCTCTAGACCTGCCCAACAATTTTCCCATCATAACCAAGATCTTTTTCTCTTTTTTTCCCCCTTTTTTTAAGCAATCATACGAATGCTACATTGTTAACCAGATGACTTTGTCAAATATGTTATTTTCCGGTGACAATACTCGGCTTAGTATCAGAGTTGGGAAGGAATGAGACGAGGGTACAAAACCTCAAGGAGATATCTATCTTCCGCTACGAAGTTACAAACGCATACACCAGTGTTGATGCGAGTAACTATCATAAATCGCAACTGCCTTGTGTTACATGGTACGAGTACAAGAAATCAATAAAATAAGGACGCGCTACTATGCTAAATGATGAGCTTCTACTTCAAAAAGAAAATACACTAACCACGTAGAAACTTCACTAGTATACATCCTAGAACCCTGAGGAGCCGCAACGGCACTAAACCAACCAAGAGTAAGTGTAAGCAATCTGTGTAAGTGTAAGCACCATTCTTCAGCGTCATCAAAACTTGGCATCACCAAAGCCAGACGTTGCGGCCATCGACAGCCTTAACATTCGTAGTTATCAAAGGCATCCGACCAAACTCGGAAACAAATCTATTAATGCACTCTGTTCTTTTTTCACTATGACCTCCCAGGCTACTGATTCCCGTTGAACCAATCTCAAATATCTTGCCTACAAAGCAAAAGTACGTCACATATGTGACAGCAAGTGTCAAGTAAAAATGCAGATAGAAAATGAAAAAAGAACATTACATTTCAATTTAAATGCAAGATTCTGAGCTAAATAAGTATTAAAGCAAGGAAAAGAAAAATACAGCAAGAAGTCACAAATAAAGATGCATTGTTACTTTTATTATAATTATAAAAGTTACATTTTTTGGTTTGTAACGTTATTCCATCCCTAATGGACATTAGCAATGGTCGTTTGTATGCCCAATGCAGATAAGGCACAAACATTTTCCTTCATCTGTTGTTAAGCATGTGATGAGGAACACGACTCGTTAGAGTTTGTCAAGCAAGACTATATTATTCACGTCCTGAAGTGCTAAAACTTGATAAAAGTCAGAAAAATCCGACAAGCATGGTTTCTAAGAAAGCATCATGCAGGAAAAAGGTTCCAATTGATAGAATGATTGTACTCATTTTGATGGAAAGTCCTGCTGAAGCAGGGGATTCTCCAAGAATGGGAAGCCCAAACTTATGTCCCATCCTCTTTCTTTCATAAGCCAAGGACATCCTCAACCTTTCCTTATTGGAACGTCTTAGTTCCTTAATCTGACCATCAAAAGGGCCCGGTTGAAGACACAGAGTAAAGGTGCAAATCAGCAATTTAAAAGGCTTCTGTCAAGAAAAACTAAAGAACGGTTGCTCATTTAGACAGATAGTCCTGCTGGGACTTAAGTAAGCCTAATATGGTCACTTTAGAAGTGTGTAGATCTCATAGAACAAAAGAGTACACCCCCTTAGCCCTGTCATGGTAGCCCAGCCATCAAAATTCAATTTGCGGCAAAGCCTCTTCAAACCAAATGTTCATGTTTTTCATCTAACTTATCAAACTACAACATTCTAATACTAACACCTATGTGTTCATTGAAGAGTAAACACAACTATTAGAACATTGAGTAAAGAATGTAGGCAAGAAAACCAATGACTTATCAACAAGTATTAGATACAAACTCTACCTTTCACCCACATAGGGGGAGCACCAGTTGCGTTTGCCACAAGAAAAGACATTGCAATATCTTCACAGTTCCTGGTGAATTCAATTCAACGTGTTATGGAGTTAGATTATTCATGTCAACTATACAGCTTACGGACAACTATGCAGGAAAGAAAATGAAAAAGAACCTGTTTTTGCTTGTATATTCTCTGATTGAAGCTGGCATTTCATTAGTATACATGCTTAGATACTTCTTGTGGAAGAAGGCTGCCTTAGAAAGTACCATACTATAAGACCCTGTCCACCAAACAGACCACCAACCGCCATATATGTAGTGATCCATATTGCCTTTCTGCATAAAGATTTACTGAGATTAAAATATTGAACCCACAAATATTTTTGTAGTTATATTGGACTGGAAGATAAACACAGCAGAAATCCGATTCCTGTGTTGTATGTCAAATTATTTTACAAGGCCAGTGTATATTCCAGCTACTGGCAATGGACAATCCGATTTTAAAAGACGTGTATTGATACCAATCTATGAAAGTACGACCTGGTATAGTATATCACATCCTTAATGTGTCTCTGTGAGGATAGGTCTTGATAGGAAAAACTTAAGTCAGAAAAATTGTAGAGTATTCAGCACAGAACAACGAATATGCTACATGAAGATTATTTCTAGAACCAACAACAAACGATTTGGAAGTAGTTTCTAAGGTAACTGATGATGTTTTGTCATGAAGACTGTTTTCCTTCTAAAAGTTGGGAACAACAATGAAAAATTTGTCATTCACAAGAACCAACAACTAAAATGCATCTCAGATAACACCCTACAAGTTATTCCAACCTTGGGTCTCTAAATAGATGAGCAGAAACGGGCAGTGGCAAACTGATAAAAGTAGTGCCAAAAGGTAAAAATAAAAAATGCAAGAATAGAGATTTGCAATGAAGGGGAATATATCACTTTAAGGCATACCGTTGGATCAACCCAATGAATACGGGGCACAAATCCCACCATTGTATCTGGCGCACTTAGCCAAACATTGAAAGCAAACTCCACTGAGGAGCAAGGAAATATAATATCATCATCAATGGAGAATACTGCATCTGTTCTCAAATCTTTAATTTCTTTAAATCTGTTGTTCAAACTGTCTTCCTTGTTGACATCAAATTTCAGTTCAACTTGCCGCCCATCTCTGGCATTGGACTGTACAACATGGTTTAAAAGCATTTTAAGCGAATGGGAAGGAGGGTCAGGCTCACTCCACACAATATGTATTGAGTCGAGCCTGCCACACGTTGTGTAGTGAGAAATCGACTGCTTCAAAAGATCGTATCTTTTCCACGTATTCATTACAATGGCATATCCTTTCCTGCATACAAAGCACACATTTCAGTGAGACGGCATAAAAACTGATATCTTCCTATTTAAAGAAACGATAACCTGCTGGTTGATTCTAAGCTGTGTTCTAGCCTCTAAGACTTGGGTCTAAGGCCTTTATAATCCTTTTTTTCCTTCCTTCATTTATCCCCAATTCCTAATCTTCACTATGTTGCTATGCTTCTCAACCGTCCCCAAGTATGAATCTTGATGATATATAAGGGACTATAACATGAACTTATAAATAGGAAATCTCAAACTGCTATCTGAAGATTGGTTGCAAACTAAGACAACTTTTCTCTCCCGAGTCTCCTCTAAGCTATGGCTGGGAAGATGGCCAGAAAAGGAATAGATCACGGTATCAGAAACGAATAGAAAATTTAAGATTCTGGGATTGTTAAAGTGCTATTTTCCTTAAAGGGACAATTCATACAAAAAAATGAAATTGCAGTTCCTAATTTTCTCTCATCCACCGATTTTCATGTATATTACTAAAATGAAATAGATCACCATCTTATGCTACTTTCCTGTTTGAGTTTTTACCCTACAATAATCAAAAGCCAGAAACTTTCCAAAAAAGAAAGCTTCTTTACCACAAATATATTATTTTCTTTCCAATAAAAACTATACTTCGAAGTTTTAAGTGGACGTATTTACCAATAATTGAAGATTTACAACTCTACTTCGGATTTAATAACTAATTAATAACCTGCCTAATTCAATGCAAAAATCCACCAAAAGCAATTCATTAATTTAAGCATCAAGAACAACTGCACGAACCGTGAATCAGCGACCGGATCAACAGAAACTCTCTGACCGCTCCATCCCAAGAAGCCCGGGGCACGGCTCGTGAGCGCGATGAGCGTCAACCCGATGCAAAAGCAGAGCAAAAGCTTGATCTTCAGCGATCCGACGGTCGAGATCGCAACCTGCCGGAACCTCTGCACCGTCCGGCGATTAAACAAGCCTCCTCTCATCGCCGCCGTGGCTGGCCGAAGGGAGAAAAAGAACGAGAAATCCTCAGATAAAAAAGCAAGCCAAAAAGCGACTTCGCGTGGATTCGAAGCCGGTGACGAACTAGAGCTCCAGCACGAGCACCGAGTCGACTCGCACTCGGACTCACTCAACCGCCGCTTCTTCTATAACGTTCCTCGGACCATCAAGAACCAAAAAGAATTGGCCGAACGGCGCGGGTAGCGACGGGGAGAAGAGGAAATGACACCGTCGACGACGACGACCGGCGGCACTTCAAATTGGACCGGTTGGCGATAGCGGCGATGATGGCATCACTGATCTGGTCACTCTGACAACCACCGTGTCCGAGCTCTCTCTCTCTCTCTGTCTCTCTCTCTCTCTCTCTCCAGATCGGAGGGAAGGTGACGGACAGGTACTTTGGGTTCGATTTTCACAAAGATGAGGGACGTGGATTGATTCGGCTGTGAAACTCTTCGGACGTTTACTTTCGTGTGATTACACGTGTCGACATAGATGTCCTTTGATGCTTTCATTGGCGTCTCTCAGCCGTTGCTTCTGATTACAACAATCCTCTTTTCATGTTTTTGACAAATTTTATTATTATTTTATTATTTCTACATTTTCGTATCTTTTTTCTCCCCCAATTGGCCAGCCGCGAGAAAATTATTTATTTTATTTGTTTTTAATTTTGGTCGAGAAAAAGATGTTATTATATAGTAACTTGAGACCGTGTGCCACACAATAATTGAGTTGATATTAATTTGAATTTTTAAATTGGTATCCAGCTTAATTCGGCAACGCCATGTTTTTATTCTTCATCATTAGTTTGAATAAGAGCCTGGGGATAGATAAATACGTATAAAAAACAATTTCCTATTGTGGGAAGGACGATAAGCAGGTTTCCCAATTTGCTAAGAATCTATATCTATTTTGAACGGTATTTTCTGTGAATTAACGATAAACACCTGTCCCATTTTTAATTAAAAAATGTTAGATTCCCAAAAATATGCTAAACTTTTTGTCAAAAATATGTTTAACTATATTATTTACAACGTTGGCACATATGTGTCGGTGTTCGTCTATAAAAGAGTCAGTTTTTTTTACAATTGTCTTTATGCTTTGTCCTGAGTTACAATTATCTTTTTCGGCAAAAGGGCTTCACAATTGCACAAAGACTAAAGTGCACACGACCGTAGGCTAACAAAACAAAAAGCACTTTTCCAAAAAAATAAAAAGAAACAAGAAAAAATAAGGGATCACATTTCTCTTCTACTGTTTGCATTTTTGTGGCTTTTTATTTTTTATTTTTTATTTTTTATGTTCTTTGAGCCCAACCCCATCCTCTTTCTTACCATGTCGCTCTCTCTCTCTCTCCTCCCAACACAGAGAAGGAAAAAAAAAAAAAAACCTCAGCGCAACACAACAGAACACATCCAATTCCAAAGTGTTCGTTCTTTGTGTTTTTGCTTGTGTTTTTTTTGATAAAAACAGAAGAAGAGAATATCAACCAAAGCCACATAAATGAATTAAAACTCCGTCAAACGATGAGCTTGATTTTTTTTTCCTTTTCTCCATAACAGAAACTGATCATTTTTACATATTGGGCAATATTCCAAACGAAGAAAATGATTTTTCTTGGGGACATAAAAATGCAATGAAATGCTCGAGGAGGAAGAGGACGGTCCGTCGTCATATCTGAGGAGGTTGCCGGCGTTGGGGCAGAGGAGAGATTATGCCTCCGTCAAAGGAATAAAAGGAGGAGAGGAGCCGAAAGAGGAAGCGAACGAATTCAGCTGATTACACCCCTAATGATGGTTCGAACTTCCCAAATTTCTTGTTTACAGTCCCAACCAAAAGTTTTTGATTAAATGCAGACTAATCAATGGGTTTCTTGATGAAACTAATTCTTAATTTGTTAAAAAAAAAAAGACGGAAAAAGTCAGATCTCAAATAATGAAAAAAAATAGTGTTGTGTATATGCAACACTATGGGGTGTTTGGCAGTGGTGAGAATCACTCAATTTCTACCACAATCTCAATTATGAACAGTGTAAAGCTCTTACATGCTACAGTAACAATAAAAAAATATGTTACAGTATAAAACTCTCACATGTTACAGTAAATATGGCTCCCATTATTGGTTTTCACCACCTTTCTAAACACCCTATATATTAACACTTGATACACCTTATATCATAACCGTTTGCTTCACCTCACCACTGTTTTTCACCGTTCGATTAGGCACTACTCTCAGCTAGGCACTACCACAGATTTTCACTTTTTGAATATTTATGTTTATAAAAACAATCATATTTAACCTTCTGATATCACGACCTTACGAGCATGTTGCTCACAAAATAATAAAATTTAATCTAAAAAATATACTATATTTTAGATAGAGGCTTACAATTTATAAGTAGCTGGTTATAACCTTTATAAGAATAAAAGCAATCATATTTAACCTCGTAGGGTTATCAGCCTATGAGCCTGCTACTCACGAAACAATAAAACCCAATCTAATAAATATACTGCATATTAGATTATGGCCCACAATTTATAAGTCATTGGTTATAACCGCGATAAGAATAAAAATGATTTTTTTATGTCTATGTTTTAGTTATTTATTAATTGTTTGAATGAGATCTCTATCTCAAGTTTAGATCCTTCTAATTGAATTTTCAGTGAAAGTGTTTGTCGTTGTTGAGGCTCACTAACGAAATAAACAATGCTTTGTTTGCAGGCTGCAATGCACGTCATGGTTTTACTCAGAAGGTTTTTTTTTTTTTTTTTAAAGATAAATTGCATTCCACAATGAATGAGATACAAACATCGACAATACTTAACAACAATTCAAAGAAACATAATCCCAACCATAAACCGGTTCAACCAATAAGTTCTAATAAAACACATAAATGGATCAAGTGTGCACTGAAATTCAATAATGAAAAACCAAAAAAAAAAAGGACTAATAATCGATATATGTATAGCTCTTTCAATAAAACATCTACAATGAATAAAATGCTTCGATCAATCGAGACTATAGACCCAAATTACAAAGGTCGCCACCTATTGCATATGGGACACAAAATCAACACCAAAAGTGGGAGAAGCACCCTTGTTATCAGACCTAAAATCACAATAAAGCAACAAAACGCTACACAAACAAGGCAGAAATATCAACACCTTTATAAAAAAAAACAAACAGAAACAACATTAAAGACGAAAGACCTCAGCCCATAAACTTGTCATCATGACACGAAGACCACAGCACTCAAATCTAAGAGAAACCACTAGAGAAGGATCATAACTACCGTCCACAAGCTACCGGAGAAGAAGAGTCGCACCACTAGAGACGAATCCCCCATACCACATGCCCTATGTATGCCTCTTGCACCCTGCAACAACGGATGCCGCTTAGCCTGTAATGCCATGACCGCCACCCAGACCCAAATTCGCAACAACAAGGGGTCGAGGCCTTAAATTTGTGACATTGGATTGTCGACAAAACCAAGAAAGGAAGCCAAGAACCCATTGTTAAGAAGTGTGAAGCCTAATTTAACACCCTTAGAATTATCGTCCGATGTTAAGGACTAAGGAGGCATAGCTGCGTTGTGTTGCCGTGAAAAAACCTAGTTTTTCGAGCTGTTACTTAATGTTCTTTTCTTAAACTTAATCTTAATCTTGCTCATGAAAATGCAAAATATTTTTTTTAAACATAACAATAATACTTAAGCATTTTATTTAATATTCACTATAAACATTTTTAAAACATTGGCTTATTTATAATTACAAACCATTTATTTAAACGTTCTTGCAAAAGCAATTTTAGCTTACTACTAGACCGTAACATACTATAAAATAAAGAGTTTATCCAAAGCAATTTTAAAACTTGCAGCGGCATCTATAGCCCAATCATCATCCCACCACCGCGTCCAACTGATTAACTTTTCATACCTGCCTCCTAGCAGGATTTCTTACGGCACGAAGGATCTAAACAAGCTTTCACTCAATAAGTCCAAATACATCTCACAAAACATTTTTATAGGATTACTAACAGTAATGCAATATATGGTTCTATCTGTACTTATGAATATCTTGTTAAATTCTTACCTTATCCTTAATTATGGGCCTAAGTATTTGTACTGAGTACCATGATTATCGAACACTTAAATCATATCTTAACTTGATGCTCCCCTTAGGTTGGGAGACTTATAATCCTCACTTGAGTAAAGGTTGGTACACACTTAATTATCTTAACTTTGAGGTTTAAATTATCAGCTTTGTAATCTTGGTGAACATACTATATGTAATGACTTGGTATTAAAGGCAATATGCATAACACTTGCAATCATGAAGCATACATGAATAAGGCATATAAAAATCATTTTCTTTATACCACAGGTGAGGTTTGAAACTTACTTGAACCTCGTGCTAATATTCCACTTAATTCATTTTTTTCTTAGTTAGTCAACTTTGTGTCCTGTTTATGCGACACTCGACTATTAGTTCGTGTTTATATTATCAGTCTAATTCTATGCTTTTGAATTAGGTAATTTTTAAAGTCAATTAACATCTCATTTAATAGCTTTGGACTTTGTATGTCAAGAGTCATGCTTATTTTAAAACTTTGAGCATAATCGGTAAGCTCAAGTTTGTTTTGACCTTTTTTGTAAAAATGACGATTTTACTCTCGACCGGCCTTGAAAAATCTCCAAAAATTTTGGAATAAAATTTGTAATTGCTTGCTGCCTAAAACAATATAGTAAATCTACATGTGTAATGAAAGGCACAGTTTTTTTTATCTTTACAGATTTGACCTAAAATTTGAAAATCTTGATATTTTTCTACTCTAATGGGTCTTGAAAAATTTTCAAATTTGAAAATAAACTTGTATTTGCTTTCCACTCAAAACAATGTAGAAAACTTGACTATGCAGTGAAAAATACAATTTATACAAATTTTTACATTTTTGACCTGAAATATGAAAATTTTGATATTTTTGTCCCCCGACACCAAAACGAAATTGTTTGGCACTGTTAAATGCAGTTTTTAACAAGGAATAAAACTCTCCAAAGGCCCATGGATGGATTCGATCATTTTAAAAGTGTTTCCTCATTTTTATCATTTAAAAAGTTTTACGATAAAACCTTATAAAATTCATAACTCAAAATTAATACGGGATTGATAGGAACTTTGTTCATGAAAGTTGATAGTTTTGATGAGATCTACAATTTTAATGTTTCAAGTTTTCTCAAAATCAATCATTTCAGAGTACTTTTGACTAATTTTCTAAAATTACAGTTTTGAAAAACGGTTTTTTTTAGCTATATTTGGTTGAATTTCGGGGAACCTTGCTTCATACAAAACTCAAAATTTTCAATAAATCATGTGTTGAGCTCAAAAACCAAATCCATCTCTAATTCTCTATAAACTTAGATTGTTTAAAACTAGTTTCAAAAGTGTGTTGCAACACTTTTTGCAACAAAGTTCACTCTTTCGGGAAAACGACATAATCTATCAACGATCACATCTGTAAACATACAATACATAAATAAATCATGCCATAAAAGTCTTTTACATGCCAAAGTCCATAAATCATTATTTACAACCCATAAAAATTAAAATCACAAACTTTGCATAAACGTTTAAGATTGTAGAGTTTATACCTAGTTTGTGCAAGGTGTTGAGTTACTTCCTTAGTGAATATGACCTCTAAAACTCTTTATCCTCAAGATCAAAACATAAAAAATCAATATCTACATAAAACTCCAAACTTTGACAAAAAACCCGTTAGCAAAGTTCAGGTTTTTACCTTTAAAACTCCCTCGGATCAACACAACATTCCTTAAACTTGCTTCTGATAAGGATTTTGAGGCATGGAACAACAAAAATTTGAGAGAAATCAAGCCAAGGTGGGTTAGTTTTAGAGAGAGGAAAGAAGAGAGAAATTTGTTTCATAAGCAAGCTTGGGGGAGAAAAAATGAAATTTCAAAGTGGCCCCTCAACATTTATAGAGCTTAATTCTAGGGACTAAATTGAAACAAAAATTTTTGCCCTTAAGCCTTTGGGAAGTTTGGATTTCAAGAAGAAAATGAAGAAGATGTGCACAATTTTTAAGATCCATTAAAGATAAGATCAAGTACCCCTAAAATAATGTGTCTTACTTTAGCAGTCTAATTTCAGTCAAAATTGTATTTTTCTTATTCTAACATGCAACTTGGAGGAGATATTTTCTTTATTAGTGCAAAAATATTCCAATATAATGTGTGTCTATATTGTTTAATTTCCATCAACAATAGTTCATCTATCTGTGTGAAAATTAATTATGTATAATTCTATTGCGTTGTTAACTAGATTGCCTTGAGTGACTCTATACGCTGAATACTAACATTAGGTGTACTACTAAGATAAACATCTGTATCAGCTTAACTATCTGGTATAGTGTCAATTTTTATATTGCTTATGACTTTGGTATGCCATTTTAATCTTATTTTTCCATATTTACTTTATGGCTATATTTTGTCACATAATTAAATCTTATCATAATGCAAGTGTCATTAAATTTGCCTTGAAAGGCACTTAACAAATTTTAGAGTATCTTAACTCATAAAATTTGTATATATTAAAATTTACCTTTATTCACCAAGAACTACACACAAGATGTATATGGAATTTTATTCTATTTTCATCACATAATTTTATAATTACAAAATATGAAATTTTGCTAACGAAGTTCATGGTTTAAATCTTAATTAAATTCTTGATTTAAAGAAATCAATTTTCTCGAATATTACTCATAGAGTCAAGTTGACAGAGCTTAAAATACCTTTTTGGGTTTTTTGTTTTCTCTTTCTTGTAATAGAGAGAAAAAATATATAGAGAGAGATAGAAGGTGTACAACTTTTTCTCTTGTAAACTTTTTAATCATATAATGATTTCTGCAGTGACGGATGTGCTCTTATATCAAGAGTGAACGCTATAAATTTTGTATGTGTTCTTGTTTATTTTTTGTTTCATATATTTTGCTCTCGATAAAATTAGAAAAGTCAGAATTTGCAACAACGTTGCCGCTCTATTGCCTCACTACAACTCCAAACCTTTGGCTACCAAGCCACGTAGGAGTCAAGAGTCCGACAACTGACTGGTGGCGGCATCAAATCCCAGCCCAAAGGAGGGGACTTAACGAAGAAACCCTAGCACTCACAAAGGGAGAGAGAAGCACATGAAAAGAGAGACTATCACAATCTAACTCATTTATTTACATATTACATAAACATCCGCAGTGAGTAAGAGGAGCTGAAATAATTTATTAATATAGACAAGCGAATATAGTGCACGCTAAAAAACATATCGCACATAAATGATGAAAAGTGTCAACTAGGTGTTTTTTTTTTCTTTTTTGAGATTATGTTTTTAATGTGAGTTTAGAATTGTTTGTTTCCGATCTCACCCCTAACTGGCTGCACCCTAAAGCCCTGTATTGGATCTCCCATTCCCAAATTTAAAAAAAATAAAAATAAAAAAGAAAAAAATACATTTGGTATGCGTGCATAAACAAAAAAAAGTTTTTCGTGTTCAATTTTTGACTACTTCTACGTTTGAAGAAACGAGAGTTGGTGACAGTTGACACGTTTTTCAAACCCACTGGGTGCAGAGTGGAGCACATAATAATGCATTTTTTTATAAATTGTCTCGTTCATCCGCCATTTACTTGCAATCAAGTCGACTGTTGCGTCATTACTGTAAAATACAAATCAAGCTTTGAAAATCAAAGCGTGTTCGTACATTCTGTCACTTAAGTCGGTGAGGTCTTATCAAGACAACATGTGTGTCCCCTTCCCTGCCTCATGCTTTATTGGTACTTGGTTTCAAATTTTCGTCTGTTTGGTTTGAAAATTATTTAAATTTAAATTAAGTATCAAAAAAAGTTTTAGGTATGTGTTTATTTTTTATAAAATTTAAATTGTTTAAGTGTTAAAAATTTAAATTTTTAGAGTTGTTATTTATTAAATTTTTGATATTTAGATATCTGTGTTACAGTAAAAATTAAATTTTTTTTTTATATTTAAAAAAAATCATAACTTCTTCATTTGATATTCAATTGAGATGATTCTTTTTTCATTGTATTTATAATAAAAAGAGGAATAAATTAATATTTATATTGCATATTTTTAAGACCAATTTCAATAACAATTCAAATCACTAACTCAAATCCTAATTCAAATCACACTAACTTAAATCAGATTACTAATTCGAATCTATTTACCAAACAGACCCTCATCTTGAGGAGTATAGTTACGATGTTTACTTAGATATTTGAAAGTCCTTCTAAAGTAAGATTTTATACAGAGTGTATCAAGGTGTTTGAAAGAATAGTTTAAACTATCAGTTTAGGTTTAAAAACTGTAACATATGAGATCTTTATATTGTGGCATATAGCATGTGAAAGCTTAATACTGTTTATAGTTTAAACCAAATTTACATCAAAATTGTTTTTAACTTATTGGATTTGATCAAATCTACATCAAAATTAAAAAAAAAAAAAAAAAGTATGCTAAACAAACCAATTTTGTTATAATTCAGACGGCCAAAAACACAAAGAGCTTTCTATTCATGATCTGAGATCTCAAGTGTTGCACTTATAGCAGCCTTACTTGGACTATACTATTTGCTACTGCTTGTCTTTGCAAATTTCTTTTGTAGAGAGAGTCCATGTTTGAGGGTTTGGTTAGAACAAAAAAAAAAAATAGAATCATAATATAAATTATGAGTGGAACTTATGTTTAGTAAATTTAACAAAATACTGATTTGAACTAAAAATAGTTCTAACTACTGAGACTTAGTTTTAACTATTATTAGACTAAATAAGGGTTTCAATTTGAACTAAAATCATAAGTTGAAACCAAGCTTTTAAACAGGAGAAACTTGAGTTTTGTGGTTCAACTTACGAAATCATTTACATTACAACATCTCACAACATGTTTAAAACCTATAGGCTGTGAAAATATGGAGATTTCTGACTTTGAAAAATAAATTTTCTACATAGTACATTCAACAAAGGCTGCTTGGAAACAGACAAATGTGTACCTTGAAGATTTTTGGGTCTGTCTGCAGCTTTACAATCTACGAGTACATGTATATATAAGAGGAACAAATTTTTAATTGTTTCAAAGTAAATTTTTTCCATTCTTAATGGAAAGATTACACCAAAGACACTCGAGTCATATCATATTTCTACCAAAACTCGCACGAGTCTTTATGCTTCCTTGCTACAAGACATTTCTCTATTTTTTTTTAAGGTCTAGTGACACCATAAAGGGTAAATAGATTAAGAAAATTTTGGTATGGTACCTTTATATATATCCCTTTTGTAAAAAAATTTGACCGTAATTTATAAAAAATGAAAAGGGCACAAGTAAAATTATATGTTACACCACTGACTCATTCTTAAAAATTATAATCTGACATAACTCTAAGTATAAGGTTGTCTAAGTAGCGAAACTCGGTGAATCCGAGATCAAACCCATAGGAAAGATTTTGTTAAGTTTCAGTATATTTATTGTATTAACTTTTTATTTATTTTTAAACTGAAAAATATGAGAATTAATATTTATAATTTACAAAATATATTCATAATATTTTACATATTTTTACAACTTTTTCATTTTTAGAATTTTCGTTATTTTGGAACTGCAATAACAAGAAATGTGGCTAAAATTGAAATAGAATTTCAACAATAAGTGCAATTAATTTTAAATAACTTTAACAACAACAACAACACTCACAACAACAAATTAAAAGGGGTAAAATTGTAATGACTGAGAAAATTTCATTAATAAAACCTAACATTTAATTGGATTTAATTAATGAATATACTCTTAAAAAAATAAATTCTTATAAAAAATTATAATTTTTGTAAAAATTATGATAAAGTATGAATAAACAGCATTGATTGTAAATTTTATGACAAATGTGATGCAATGTTGGATATTGCCGAATACAGATTTTATGAGTTTAATTACTCAAAAATTTGTAAATAATATCCATAAAATAAATTTTATATCACAATTAATTGTAAAATTGTGATATAAACACATGGGTACAAAGAATATAAATATGATGTAGAGTCCACCGAGACCTAACCCAGTGTAAGAAAGGAGGCCAAAACAGTATAAAAATACTACTATGTGAAAACACAAATACAAAAAATGTTATGATTAGCCTTCAAAAGTGAATGAAAAGTAAGTCAAATATTTTTATACAGTCTAAGGATAGAAAGTACACTGATTTGACCATGACAGTATAAGAAAAATACTGTGTGGTAAAAATTATACAGTATAAATTTTTAACTCCACAAAGTAGACACTCCTTGGTTTTCTATTGGGGGGTATACTCATGGATAACCATGAGTCACCAAATGAGATAATGACGCATTTATGACAAGTTATCACAAAATTTTTCATTTCCTTCTTTCCTCTAAGTTTCGGCAGCCATTGTTGAGACCTCTAAAAAAATTTTCTCAAGCCCAAAACCTTGCAAAAACAACCCCACTTAAGTTCAAGAGGCAAAAATCTAAGAAAGTTCAACAAATTTTAAGGTAAAATCTAACTTTTTTTTCAAGATTTCAAGGGATTTTTCATGGGTTAAGAAAGAAAATTAACCCAATATATTTTTGCATGCAAAATGACCTCTAGGAAGGAGTTTCAAAGAGCTTTGGGAAGCAAGAAATCAAAAGGTGCTATTTGGGGTAAGCTTTGATTTTAAAGTTTTGAAATTTTATGAATTTTGTATTGATTTTTATTCTTTCAAAACCCATGTGGGTTCTTGAGCATATATTTAATGAAATTTCACATATAAATGATGTATGGCATGTTTAAGTTATGACGTGTTGGTTTATGGTGCAAAATGTTAATTTTTGCAAAAAGAGTTATTTTTGCAAATTTTATGTTAATCTTAGAAAAAAATAATATTTGAGCACGAGAATGATTTGAATAAGGCATGGAACGGTTTTTACAGGGGTAGATTTGTAATTTTGAAATAAATTTTTACCAAAATACCCTAAAAGCTAAATTGAAAGAAAATATTCTTTCTCGACAGATTTGAAAAAAGGCCAAAAACGCCCCTGTATAGTGAGATTTTGGGAAAAGTTAAAACATTAAAGTTATAGATCTCGATGAAACTATTAGATTTTATAGACGGTTCGTTAAAAAACTCAACCGTTTGTGAGTTTTTGATTTTTCAAGAATTTATCAAAAGTGAAAAAAATGTTAAAATGGTAAAAATATTATTTTTCAAAATGATTTAAGGTATGGTACTTTGAGTAAAAATGTTCCTTTTGAAAAATATGACATTTTGATGTAAAGAGATAAATTATAGTCCTGGGGGCAAAATCGTCAAAATTTTCAATTCAGGGACTAAACCGCAAAGTTTTATGGGAATGGGGCATAATTGAGAAATAAAGAGATTTGACCTACTAGAGTGTTGTTTTAAAATTAGTATGTGGTTATTTTCGTAAGAATAACGAAAACGAGCTCGGGTAGGTTAATGGACTCATAGAAGGCAAAATCGTCATTTTTGACCAAATAACCCAAACCGCTCCAAAATGTTCCAAATGGAAAAAGAATGGTTAAAAAGGTTCCCGCCCTTCGTTAGAAACGATAGGGTAGAGTTAGATAGAAATAAAAAAACCAGTGGTTCTTAGAGTTGTATATAGTGATGCAACTCAATTTATTAACTAACGGATGTTTTGTATTAAAACATAGTGGAAATTGGCTAATGGCTTGTAATTGGCCAACAGGATCCTAGGAGTCTAGGATAAGGGAAATCGAGGTTGAGTTTCCTGACATTCGCATCAAGTAAGTACCCAACCCACCTACAGTATGAATTGTGGGCATAAAGTGCAAAATGTGTATATGTACCTATGTGTATATCAAGGTGTATACTTATGTGTATATGATGGCATGAGTATTTATACATATGAAAGGGTATACTTGTGAGTATATGGAATATATATGTACCTGATAGTATATTATGACATGTACCTGAGTGTATATAATGATCTGTACCTGTGTGTATATTTTATGTTAAGTATCTGTGAGCACATTATGCTATATACATGTGCGTATATTAATGTGTACCAGTGTGTATATAAAATATGTACCTGTGTGTACTATGTCGTACAAGAGCATTTATATTATGTATAACATGTGATCGTCATTTCATGCATGATATGATAACCATAATAAGTGAATTGATAAACAAATCACTAAAAGTGAAGAAAAGTATCGTACCAACTTTTGACTCAAGGGGAGTTTAAGGATTACAGTATGGTTACGGTGTTACGTAGACCTAAATGCACAATGATACGAACACTTGAGTCCTAGTTAAAGATAAGAAATGATAATGATAAGGAAGGATTATAAGAAAGCATAATGAGATCAAGCATTTTATTGAATGTGCATGTGAGTTTATATGGGACTTATTGGACGTAGGCTCACTAAGTATTTCATGTTGTAGGTATTCCAACGAACAGGTCAGAGTAATTGCCGTTTTTAATAATAATAATGTATTTACTATTTTACCCTTTAGTTTATCTGATTATCTAAACATAAAAAAAAAAACACAAAAACCTAGAATAGATTAAATCTTTGTCTCTCTCATATTTATTCGCCTCCTTCTCTCTCATATCTCCACCAACCTTCGCTTCCCTTTTTTTATCTCTTTTCTCTTCTCCAACCTCTCTCTCCTTCTCGTCTCGTCTCTCATATTCCTTCTCTCCTCTGTTGCCTTAGGCTTGAGAAGACATTGTCGTTTTTGTGAGAGGAAGCTTGCCATCCTTATTTTCCTATGGAATCGCAATGAGATTGATGATTATGGAGCAACATCAAGTTCCTCTGATGTGGTGGAGCTTCATGTGGTTACAAATCAGAGGTGCGATTGTTGTAGATCGGAGGTGCGTCGAAGGTTGTCAGTAATTGTAGGTCGAGAAGTGTAAGCACAATGGTCGACGTTCTTTGTCTTAATTAACCTTGATTGAATGCAACTTCTTTGAAAATTCCATCTGTACTCACCTTTTTGATTTGCAAGGTAAGACCTTTGCAATTTGCACGATGAATTCCAGATCTATTTGTTTAGTGTTTATAGTTCTTTATCATTTTTGTTTTTATTTTTTTGCTGGTTTATTTCATTGTTGATTTATATATATATATATATATATATATGTTTTTTTAAAATTCATCTGTTTCCGGTAATCCATTTCTGGTTTGTCAATCGCGTGGGAATTAGGGGTGGCAATTTGTGTTAATGAGTCGTATTCGTATCAGCCCGTTTATTAATCGTGTGAGAAAACATCAACCCAAACATGACCCATTTATTAAACGTGTCAAAGGATGTCAACGTAAACATGATCCATTCAACAATCGTGTTAATCGTGTAACTCGCATAGCCCATTTAGATTTATATATGGAATAAATAATTGACATAATTATAACTTATTTAACATGATTATGACACATATAATAGATTTATTGGTCAATTTATTATTTATTTTTAGATTACCTACAAATTTTAAAATCCATAATATATATGTTTGATAAAAGTAAGTAAAGTTATTATATAAACTTTTATATTATGTCATATATAATTAAGTTTCAAATCATACATGTAATTAATCGTATCATTTCATGTGAGTCGTGTTAGGATGTCAATCCTAATCTAACCCATTTAATAATGGTATTCATCGTGTCAGCCCGTTATTGACTTAAACCCCTATTCATAATAAACCCAAACCCTCTAACTTCGTGTGGGTTCGGTATCATGCTGTCATGTCATGACCCAAATTGCCACCCCTAAAACCATGAGATCTACTATTGCATATCCAACAAAGTCGTACATGTTCAGAGCACGAAGAGCAGTGCTCGGATCTATCACCAGTGAAAGAGCTATGTTCATATTTGTTTTTGTCAGTTCTGATTGTTCTCTTTGAATATTTGGTTAAAAATGAGATTTTTTTGTGGATGATTGATGTTCATCTTGCTTTGCATTCGAATTTTTGGTTGTATCTAAGCTTCTTGATCTTTCTATTTGAAGATCGCATAAATTTTTCTTGTTTGATGATTGATCAGAGATTTGAATTCGTTATTGGCATTTGAATAGAGTTTGACAATGGCAGGTTCCACACCGACACCTAGCGGGTTCCGCTCTAGCACTCTCGTTGGTGACCAAAGACTGTTGGTATTTCTTTGTTTCAAAGAAATATATTTAAACCTAGTAAATTCTAGCTTCAAAACCTCTAACACCCACCAGAGGCGGTTGATACTTCTTTGTTTTAAAGAAAATATATTAGAAACTAGTAAGTTCCAACTCCAGAACCTACCAGTTAGGCGGTGCCTGTTTGTTGCAAATAAAATATGTTGAAACTGATAGGTTTTAGCTTTGGAACCTACTAGGTTATGCTTGGGCATCTCTTGAGGCATAAGGTGTTTCTTTGTTTAAAAGAAAATATGTTGTAGGTTCTAAACCTTTGGCACCTTGTGCTAGCGACCAGAGTAACTACCACACGAAGGAGTGAGAAAGAGGTAGTTTGAAATTTTAATAGATTGTTTTTTAATTAAAGAATGAAGGATAACTTGGACTTTTAATAAATCATCTTTTTTAATTAAAGAAGTAATTTTGAAAAGAATCTTTTAGGATGAAAAACTTGAAAATGTGCTCCTTTTGGGAGCATTCTTGTGTTTTTACCTTTTTTTATGAAAAGATTTAGGCTAATTTACTATGAAAAGTGTTGTAGTTGAATAACTAGATTTTATAAGTGGTATTGAGACTAGTTTATACGGGAATGATCTGTCTTCATAAATTCAAAATGAGAAAAGTATTACATTTTGAAAGAAAAACTAATAGCATAGATTCAAAGGCACATAAAATTAATAGCATATTTTACACAAAAATTCAGAAATTCCCAAAACACTCGTGCATGTTTTCTCCTCTCTAAAACTGTCATGGTGTCACAGTTTCTATTTACTCTCATTGTAATTTTTAGGACCGTGTGATATTGTTTTTAAAATAGGTAAAAATATTTTTGTTTTGAAAAATAAGAATTTTTTGAAAATTATGTTGAAAATATTTTTTAAATTTTTACCTTCAAAATAGTGTAAAAACATTTTAAAAATTTTGAGCCTTAGTTTTTCTTTCTTTAAAAAAGTAGAGTATCAAACATTAAAATCTATTATCGAAGTCTGTTATTTTTGTTACAATTATTTTCCGCTGCTATTCTAGCATGGTGCGGTGAATTGCATCTAAGAGTCCAAACTGTGGGTGTCGTAGCTTTTCGTGGGATGGGCTCAGCAAATTGAGTTTGAAATGGGTCGGGCCTTAAATCTGAATGCATGGAACTTCGTGCTTACCGGATTGGCACGTGAGAATTATAGGGTGTTTAGAAATGTGATGGAAACCAGTGATAGGAACCACTTTGTTTTAGCATGTGAGAATTTTATACTGTAGCATAATTTTTTATTGTTATTATAGCATGTGAGAGCTTTACACTGTTTATAACTGAGATTATAGTAGGAACTGAGTGGTTCCTGCCAAACACCCCCTTAGGTAAACAACAAGATTTTCCATTATGTTCCATGTAGGCGCAGAGCCACAAAAATATGTCCAGGATAAAATATATACTAATATTATTAATAAAAATTAAATAAAAGGATTATAAAACTTTAAAGATACGAAATATAATTTTAAGTGTGTAAAATCTATTTTTTAAAAAAAATTTATATATAACATTAAAAAGAAGGTTTAACGGCGGTCGATTATGGCTCCGTCACATGTCACAAATAACTATAAATGTCACTAAATCTTTTTTTTTTCCCAACACGTTGGAGGCATACTCTCATTTTTTTGGTTCTAAAGGATAAGAGAAAATTACATATGCCATATTTTTTAAATATGCATGTATTTATACTATACAAAAAAAGAGTGTCATATGACCACCCATGTTGTATGTTAATGTAATGTAACATCTAAATAGTATGACATTTATAAAAAAGAAAGTTGTAAAGAATGACATTTGTGAAAGTTTTCCGAGGGACAAATGAGAGACGTATGCATTAAAAATCTTGCAAGTTGCAAGTAATAATTTTTTTTTTCCAGGTTTATTCATATTGATTTCTACCAAAAAAAAAAAAATAACAGTTCATTCAACCTCGACATGAAAGTAATTTTTTATTTTGACCACGTGATGTCAAATATTAATTTTAGTATTCTGTAATCACATTCGACAATTTATATCACGTGTCTCCTCGAAGCTTCCAACCCAATGGAGTTAATTTCTCATTCAGTTGTTCTCAAATTGAGGAGGGAAAGGCAAATGTATATCATGAGGCTTGTAATGCTAGTTTCAGAAATTAATTTTTGAGTAACCTTCTTTTTTTTTTTCCCCCTTTTTGAACGTTGCTTTTAGTTTTTTTTTTTTTCTTCTTGAACTTTAGTTTTTTTTTTCTTATACAACTTTTTTTTTCTTCTCCTTTTTAACTCCACACCCTTATCTTTTTAAAATAAAACTTATACATCTTGTTTTAACCTTTTTAACTGTATTTTTTCTTTTCCTTCTTCACTGTTTTAGTATTTTACTATATCAAAATATATTCTTTCAAATTAAAACTTCTTTCAAATGTGTTACTTTTATTTTACAATTTCATTTTCTATACGCTTCTTTGAAATAGGAAAATTTTCATAAATACGACACATGTTTATTTGTGGCACAACTTAACATGTAATATGAATAATAATATAGCATGACCTTTTCTAAGTATTACATAAATAATATAACTTTTAAAAGTGTGACATAATCTGTAATTTTCTCATACTTTTTTACTCTCAATGGCTACCATATAATGTTGTTGGGTTTTTTTAATTAACCCACTACAGTAACTCTTTTCTTGAAATAAATCTCTTTTTAAAAGTTTTTTCACCCCATCCTTTAAATATTTATTTTTTGGGCTCTCGTTTCATTCCATTTTTTAATATTATTTTTTGCTTTTCAGGGTCACTTTTTTTTTTTTGTGCTTTTTTGCTTTTCAAATTTTTTTTAACTCTATAGCCTAAAAAAAGCTTATCCTTTTAAAAAAATTATACGTCTTTTCTTTTAACAGTATTTTTTTCATTTTGCTTCTTTATTGTTATATCATTTTACCATATCAAAATAAATTCTTTTAAATTAAAATAATTTCTTCCAAATGTGTTATTTTTAATTTACAATTTTATTCTCTATGTGCTTTTTTAGAATACTTTTTTACTCTCGCTTGCTACCATTAAAATAATGTTGTTAGCCTTTTTTTTAATTAACCCACTACAATATATTTTTTTGAAATTTATCTTTTTTTAAAGCTTTTTCACCCTATTCTTTTAATAAATGCATTCTTATATCTTATATCCTTTATATTGAATAAATTTAAAAAATTAGTATTTATGATAATTAAAATTTCTCACAAATAGAGTCTACAAAATCACTCCCTACGTGTATAGCACGTGAGTTCAACTAGCTTACATATTATTCTTGAGATCATGTAATATGTGTTTTTTTTTAGTGTGTTTTGGAACATAAGTGAAACTATATAGTGGGAACAAAAACACTATAATATGTGATAATATTATATTGTAACAGTTAAAAATAATAAGTAATAATGATGTTACCAAACAAAGTCTTAATACTCCATAATGTCAAATATGCTCGCCCAGCTCTAAGACCCGTGTATAGTTTAAAAGATGCTACGTTATTAATGTCTACAGCTGGATCTTTATTGTAAAAATAGCTCTAAGACCTGTGTAGAGTTTAAAATATGCTACCTAATTAATATCTGCACTTGGATCTTTATTGTAAAAATAAGTGCAAGGTGAAAGGTTGGACAATAACCCGTCACTCAGTAGGGCTCACGTTCTGTGAGAGAGACCGTGTCAAGTCTTATGGACTGAATAAAAGCACTCATCTAACGTGTACTTAGGGTCCGTTTGGTAAATGGATTTGAATTAGTGATTTGATTTGAGTTAGTGTGATTTAAATTAAGATTTGAGTTGGTGATTTGAACTGTTATCCGAATTGACGTTTGGATGTGCATTTAAGTTTTAATCTAAGTATAGAATAAAATTAAAAATTGTGTTTGAAAAGATAGTGAAAATAGTTTTTGATTTATCAACAAATCTAATAAAATCATCTTCACTAGGAATACAATAAAAAAAATAATTATCTTAATTGGCTAACAAATGAAGAAGTTATGATTTTTTTTCCTCGAATATAGAAAAGAGAGTTTTAGTTTTTATAGTAACAGAGATATTCGAGTATCAAAAGTTTAGGAGAAGTCAAAACTTTGAAAACTTGGATTTTTGATACTTAAAGGATTCAGATTTTAGGAAAAACAAACACGCATTCAAATGATTTTTAATACTCAAATCTAAATTTGAGTATACAAAACCCAAAGAGTTCTTCAAACAAACGGGGCCTAGGCACCATAAACAAAGATATGTTCAAACAGCATTGACAAATATAGGTTTCAATTATTCAATCTTAACCTTGCTATAGTCTTGGCTCGTTGGCCAGAGTTGATAGATCAAAATATACATATATTTTTTTAAGGACAATACACGTATTTGGGCAACGTGTAAAATTGATAAATAAAAAAGGAGAGGTGATATAAATACAAAGAATCAAAATTATTCAATAATCAATCAAGCGTATCCCACATGCCCAGCCACAAACTAAATGCCGGCGGCTATAATTCAATAGGCGGCCACTAATAGAGTTAATTAATGTAGTAATTAACAATGCTTTGGTCACCGTTTGTTGAGCTATATAATAGGACTCATTAAGGCTTATTAGTTGAATTAGTTGTTTGTTGTGAGAGTATTATCCTCACGCTGCATTGGCCTAAACATCTTTTATTTTATTTTTCTTAAGGCACTAAACATATTTTATTACGTTCCCTTAAAAAGCATATTTTAGTCCAAACGTTCTGCAATTAAATAATAAGAAGTGATGTTGAACGAAAAAAATTAAACATAATGATTTGCAATTCTGCACAAGACGAATAATTTTGTCATGTGTATATACTAATCGAATTAGTAGCCTGTTTGGCATTAGTTATCTCTAACCAACTTTTTAACTAGGAACAATATAAAACTCTCACATGTTATAATAAAAGTAAAAAAGTTACTACAGTGTAAAGCTCTCACATGATACAATGTTTATAGTTCTAGTTCTAAAATTTAGGCAAATAAAAGGTAGTTTCATGTTAGCATTATTCTCATTTTAGCAAACTCCTCTTTATTTAAATGTAGGGTCAATCCTATCCTAGAGAAAATGTTAGGTCAATTCAATGTTAGGTAGGGCCATGCAAAGTAAACCCGAAACTATCAAACCGACCTTCAGGTTCGATGCGGTGTTGGAATTGACATGGACGGGTTAAAAATCAAACCACACCGTTCAAATAACAATTTTGGTTCAATTTTTGAAAATTTAGGTACGTTTGACTTTGAAGATGATATATGGATTTGTTGCAAATAACTTTGAATTAGACTTCAACAACTATGAGATCGATGTAGTAATCTGCACATTCAAGTTCTAAACCTCCGATCATCTTTAAAAGCACAACAAAACTTAGAAATATAACCCAAAAAAAAAAAAAAACTCCAAAAAGCATTTTAAAAAAGAGTTAAGTACGTATATGTCCATTATGTTGATGAAAAAAAAGGAATGTCCATAAGCTGTGATATTTGCATATATGATTGCGTTTGACCTTTTTTTAACCACCTATAAAACTAGGTACATGACCAATACGTTTTATAGCTACCTAAATGGATAGATTGACAATATTTTTTTGATTGAAATCATAATTTAAATTGGATGTGTTAAATGGTTATTTCCTGTAACTACTTTGAAAAAGGGGTTATTCAGTTGTAAAATAGAGTTACATCACTTCTTTTTAAATCTGTTCAAGCATACCACTTCCGGCCTTTACAAAAAAGGTATAAGTGGATAACATGCATTTGGAAGTGGTACTAAGTCTAGTTATCTCTAGAAAAGAGTTGGCTTGCCCCTAAAATTAGGCACCGTTGTGAGCCCAAAAACCGTGGTATGTACTTAACTAAACCGCCTTTATAGTGGTTTGGTTCAACCAAAGCACTATAAAAATTCGTGTTTGCTTTGGGACCAAACTAGACCACAAACAACCCTAAATTGTCAAGCATTAGAGTGCTAGTAGAAACTTAAATATCCAACAATAGAGTAGCATCCTTCCATCAGTTTTTATAATGAAAAAAATGAGATCAAGTGGTACATCTCACGTCCCCATTCTCCTTAACACATTGATAATCTTGGGGACCACCGGAGAGTGGAGAGAGCCTGAACTAAACTCTCACTGTCCCGACACCTAGAGATATTGCCACCTCCCACAATCTAGTGGTAGGTTTACCAATTTGTTGACATGGGGTTTCGATCTCTGGATGAAAGGAAGGAGGAGTCCTAACAAAAGCATCCTCGCCAACGTTCGGTGGTACATCCTTCCATCATTATCCCCATCATTCCATCATTATTGTCATCGTTAGTTTAATTTAGTTGAAGCAAAAGTCAATAAAACGCTTTCTCGACAATTTTAGCTGATTAGTAAATAGTAAAAATTACATCATATGGCATATGTGAAAAGGTGAAGTTGAAATATAATAATTTTTTAAAGATAGTTTAGGAAGCACAATTAATAGTACTTATTATAATGATTTCACTTGATATGCTACAAAATTACATGTTAATTACTTTAATAATTTTAGCTTTCGCTATTTGTAAGAATTTTCTAAATTTTTTGCTATGTATTTTTAGGAATTTTTTTGCTATGTTTTAACAAGACTAGCAAGCCTAAATTTCTCCTTGTAATATCCACATATACTACTGAGCTATCTCCATAAAACATATTTAAACCAACTAAAACGTACTTATATGATTGTTACACTTTTAACCCTACTATTGATGCCTATCTATATTGAGTTTTAAACATGGCAAGAATGGCCCATTGCAATCTAAATTCCAACAAGAAGTGATTAGTGTAATCCTTAATTAATTAGCGCCAGAAGAAAATGATGAAGCATTAATCACATTAAGCTTCGCGGACGATGATATGAGTTAGACAACGACATGCACGTTATTAATTTTTATTATCCACTCTTATGTCACCATAACTAGATTATTGAACTTAAAAAACGATTTAGTTGACATGATTAATGTAATCCAAATTCCACTATGCCACCATTTCCCATCACGCCAAACTGCCAGCTCGCCAATTTCTCTGGCTTTATACTCTTTTGAGGATTTAATAATTGCTTATCCTCTTATATAAATACTCAAAACAAATCGACAGAAAAACATAAAAATTAACGAATATAAAACGTGTGGTTATAAATTAGCCATATAATAACCATTGGGTAGTCGCTATTTTCGTGGTCAGCTTCGTACACCGTCCATGTTTAATTTGTTTATTAATTCAAAAAATTATTCTATTGAATAAACAGAAAATGTTATTATACTTTCGTAAAGTACTGCTTGGACGAAATGGGGCTCGGAATATATTTATTTTGGTCCAATCTTGATGGGCAAAAAATTGAAAAATGAGACAAATTAAAATCACAAGAGGTGTCTGTGGCTGCAAAATAAAGAGAAGGTAAAAATTGACAACAATGTCGTTACAGTGTGGAATGCACTCAAGACAATCGAGTGGTTCGTGTTAAGCGATGCAAGATCTTTGACAGATTTGCCACGGGTCCACTACAACTTTGAAGAGGCACGAGCCTTGTTGTTATCATGAAATGAAAACAGACCGACGAGCCTAACAGTAAACAAACATGCGTATTTTGATCTGGAGCTTTCTAAGTAGGGTATACCTGTTTGAAAGTGCAAACTTTTTGTTGTTAAATTTGATTTAAATTATTTCAAATATTTAAGAGTATCACAATTAATAGGAGTTTATTTCATACTTTTAGTGTAGAATTATCAATTTACCTAGTCTAGTTCTTAGTTTGAAAGTAATTTTACACTCGTACTCAATTTCTACTTACGAAGTTTTGACCTAGATGGTGTTGATTTATCACCTACGAGGATAATTGTTTCAGAACTCTCTCATCCAGTCTGTCGAAAAGTTTGATACTGTGTGTTTACATTTATAGGATGTTTGAAAAGCGTGATTAGAATGAAACTTTTGAACTAAAAATAGTAGCATGTTAGAGCTTTATATTGTAGCTTATTTTTTTTTCATCATTGTAGCATGTGTAAGCTTTACACTGTGTAAATCAAAAGTTTTGATTAAAACTGATTTTATTAAACACATTTTTAGTCTTTTGAAATATTTGGGTTGCATGTTAAGTTTAATGTGCATAAAATTTTTAGTGATTGTTAAAGAGAACATGAACAAGTCCCTAAATTGTTTAATTTGTGATCCCAAATCCCAATAAATCTTAAATGTTTAGCATCATGCCACTATTGGTATTAATTTTTTTTCTTACAAGAAAAATACCAAAAATATTCAATTTCATAAATGAGTTGTAAAAAAAAACATTATGGCATAACAAAGATCACATTATTAAAATAATGGCTAAAACCATAAATTATGGTTTAACAGAGACTACCAAACAACTTAAAACCAGACAAGGTTGGCATATCATTCAATTGCATTTCATGGTGTGTAATTGCGTGACACTGTTATTATAGCACGAGCCTAGAAAACCCGTGCCTAACATACTAAAAGTCTAAATACTTGGTAGCTCATGAAATAGACCTAGATGGGTAGAACTCAATCATGGACCACAACCCCGTTGAGCACGTTTGTCATTGAAGATTTTGTATATATGGACGTGGTCGGTGGGTGTCGGTGTCGTTCCGGTGCCTGGGTGGCCACGGTCGTGCCAGCTCAGATAGACCAAACTTTTTTTTTTCCCTCCTGGGACAATCTCGTCATTTCGCAAGAATAACCCCAAGAAAATGATTGGTCGGCCGCAAGATAAGCAAAAAAAAGCCCATTGAATTATTATTGCTTGATTGGGTCCCACCATCACTCCTCCTTACTCCCTCAGACTGTACACCTCTCGGCTTATAAGACACCATCAGTCTCTGACCAAATCCCCACAGAGCAATTCTCACTAAAAACTCAAAAAAAAAAAAAGAGAGAGAGAAAGAGTTAGAGAGAGAGAGAGAGAAATGGAGGCGAAGGAAGAGGATGTTAGATTGGGGGCGAACAAGTACTCGGAGAGGCAGCCGATAGGGACGGCGGCGCAGAGCCAGGAAGACGGGAAGGACTACAAGGAGCCGCCGCCGGCGCCGCTGTTCGAGCCGGGAGAGCTGACGTCATGGTCGTTCTACAGGGCCGGGATCGCCGAGTTCATCGCAACTTTCCTGTTCCTGTACATCACCATCTTGACGGTCATGGGCGTCGTCAAGGAGGACAGCAAGTGCAAGACCGTAGGGATTCAAGGGATCGCTTGGGCTTTTGGTGGCATGATCTTTGCCCTTGTCTACTGTACCGCTGGCATCTCAGGTTAGAAACAAAAAAACATGTTTGTCTTTTTTTTCTTTTTCTTTTCAAGTACTTTATTTTCCGGGAATTTTTTATTTTTTTTTTTTTGAAGAACGTTTTAAAAAATACTTTATCAGTAATTTGGTCTCTAATTTTAACAAATTAGAACAAAAAAGAGAAATCTTCCAAAGCGATGGAGAACCAATACGCCCACCGTGGGGCTCGAACCCACGACCACAAGGTTAAGAGCCTTGCGCTCTACCGACTGAGCTAGACGGGCTTGTTAGCTTAATCGCTATTGGAACCTAAAAATACTGTTTTGGGTTACAGGAGGTCATATTAACCCAGCCGTGACTTTCGGGTTGTTCTTGGCAAGGAAGCTGTCGTTGACTAGGGCAGTGTTCTACATGGTGATGCAAACCCTTGGTGCCATCTGCGGCGCTGGTGTCGTGAAAGGCTTCAAGAAAAACCTCTACGAAGCCAAGGGCGGTGGCGCCAACGTCGTCAACCATGGTTACACCAAGGGTGACGGTCTTGGAGCCGAGATCGTCGGAACCTTCATCCTTGTCTACACCGTCTTCTCCGCCACTGACGCCAAGCGCAGCGCCAGAGACTCTCACGTCCCGGTACATTTTTTTAACTAATCACGTATTCATGTGTTAATTCTAAGATCGTTAATATATGTTACAAAATTTATTATTTGATGATGCTAAAATTATTTTGTTAGATTTTGGCTCCATTGCCTATTGGGTTTGCTGTGTTCTTGGTTCACTTGGCAACCATCCCCATCACCGGAACCGGCATCAACCCCGCTCGCAGTCTTGGTGCGGCGATCATCTACAACAAGGACCACGCCTGGGATGACCACGTAAGCTTCCTTTCTAGATCAATCTCCATTTGATCATACAAATCATTGATTCATTATTAAGAAACATTGTATCAACGATATCATATATAACTGGCTCTTTAAAATTTCTATTTTGCTTGCGTGATTGGTTGCAGTGGATTTTCTGGGTGGGACCCTTCATTGGTGCAGCACTCGCAGCACTGTACCACCAGGTCGTGATCAGGGCCATCCCCTTCAAGTCAAAGTGATCATCCACCGTTGATTCCCATCACCCAGTTACAACAACATGACGCTTGACTTTCGTGGCCGCTGTTGCTGTTATTCCAATTTATATCAACACAAGGAAAAGGAAAAAAAAAAAAAAGCCAAGTTTGTTCTCCTTTCAACTTCCCTTGCTCTGGCTTTGCGTATGTAAGAATCTGTAATATATATTAGCAAACATGTGTCTTTCTTTATCCAAGGGGCCTTTTCTTTTGTTTTTTTTGTTTTTATTTGGGTAAGTGGGACCCATCTTATTATGTGAGTGGGCGTTGTATGGCAGTGAATGAATATATGTATTCTCAATTGGAAAATAATAATAATAATAACAGGGACCATGCCAGCTCTTTTCATGAACAAGTCTATTGTTAAAATTTTAGTGGAGTTGTTGCGGTTTGTCTTTATCCACTAAAATTATGGCACTAAATTTATGGGAAAGAGTAAGAGGTGGAATGACGAGATTCGCTTGGTGTGATTGAATATTTTGCTAATTTTGTCCTAATCAACGAACGACGCATGCCAAATTCTCTAATAAATAATGCATTATAGGAGATAAGAACAGCAAATGCAAGATTTAAGAAATAGAGATAAACTATATTATATTTCTTTGAAGATATGGTTTAGAAATGAAGTTGATCTTGTCAGCAAAAAATGAAAAAAAAATGAAAAAGAAGTTTATCTATATATTGAAGAGATTGATTGCGTATAGAAAAGCCTGCAAATACATGTATTGTTTCCGCTAGAACAAATCACTAATCAGCATTATATTGGACTTCTTATAAGATAATAGATTGTATGGAAACCTTCCAAGTTTAGAAATGGTAAATAAAGTTGAATGGAAAATCTATGTGCAGATTTCTTCATGATTTCTGAATGAGAAGGGGGGTTTTGGACGCATCACTTTATCTCTTGTTTTAATTATTGCATGCGAAACTGAGAGCCCTCTTTTTCACAGTTGAGACTGGTCAAAATATGTGCAGGAAGAAGCCGAAGTGCGCTTTTTACTTCCTTTTTGGGTGAAGATATTTGGACTAGTGTTTGATTAGATAATTAAAATTATTGGTTAAAATTGTTTTTATTGTAGTATATGAAAGTTTTATATTGTA
This sequence comes from Artocarpus heterophyllus, assembly GCA_025403435.1. Taxonomy (NCBI): domain Eukaryota; kingdom Viridiplantae; phylum Streptophyta; class Magnoliopsida; order Rosales; family Moraceae; genus Artocarpus; species Artocarpus heterophyllus. The sequence continues at coordinate 11,475,443 of CM046354.1, read as the reverse complement.
GTAAGTTTTTTTTACTGTTACTATAACATGTTAGAGTTTATACTGTTTATAACTAATAAAGTAGTCTGAATAATTTTTTACCGAATATTCCGTTAACTTGCTGCAATAAGAAGCAAAATGACGAAGCATTCAGCTTTGTTTCCACACTGTATTTAGCTGCCATGGTTGAGAGCATGATCATATAACATCATTAACTTATTGGAATTTCTTCAAACCATAAATGATGGAGAATAGGGAACTTTTTATGGTAACGCATGTCTATTGAGTGTGCATGTTTCTGAATACCATAAAAACATTAAAATTTGATGCAAATATAATGATTTCAAATAAAGTCTTACCGTAGTTTTTTTTTAATATTTTACGGTGCTTTGTCATATCTGTCTATCACAAAGTCGACCCTTGTCATAAGGATCTTTGTGACAAGAGCCATTTTGATATTGTTACAATCGACAATGTTGTCCAATGCTGTTTGGACTTTTCCTTTTCCATGATTTTCTACTATTTTTATTAACAGCTTCCGAATATACATTTACCTTTTTTTTTTTTGTTAACTCAAGTAGGTTAGTCACTATAATTTCTAAAATCTAAATACATATCAAAATCAGTTTTTCCTTCACAATCAATTGCGCATAATACATTGTTTTGTCGTTCATGGACATTACTCTTGCACAGATTTAAATCAATTGTCTAGTTTCTGTTGCATCACGTATGGTTTTTAACTAATTAAATTTTGACATTTTATTTAAGCAACAAGTAAGAAAAAGTCTATTGAAAAACATTTGAAAGTTTTTAAATGATGTGATTAGCTTATACATCATTTTAAACATCAAAATTGTACAAGACAATTTGAGAGTATATGACTAAAAGTCTATTTAGGAACTTACTTCGAGACAAAAGTATGAGAGCGCTTTATCAAAACGCTACAAATTTTAAGCTTGGAATGATTTATAACAAGAAAAAAAAATATTTGTAGAGAATGCTACAACCATGTCATTACTTATATTAAAAATATTCAAATATACCTTAAACATATGGGCCAATATCCAAAGAGAGAAAGAGAAAGAAAGAAAGAACTAGGTTTAGTTTATGGATATTTTGATCACTATATGAAATGCTTCTTATGCTACTGTACTATATTTTAAAATAATTTTTAAATATATGGTATAAATCAATATAATTGTAGAGTGTGTGGTATATAACATAAATATCTTAAATTTTAAATCTAAAAAACTATAGTAATTTAAATTTTACGAGAGAAAATGTTAAAATAAAATTGCAAGGGATACATGTGTTGAATTATTAACTAATTGGGTTACAAAAACATCCTCGCTAATTGAATTACATGTATCATCCCTTTCTCTCTCCGACTCCTCATTCCCTTTCTCTGGCCCAGAAAGCGGCAACGACAACGGAGACATCTATGGCGAGGCGATGACGGCGATGGAGACTCAAGGTCCCTGAGCCCCATTGTTGCCGCCGAGCAATATCGCCCATCGAACGCCAGATATCCAGAGTCATGGCGAGTCTAAATAGGATTTTCAAGTCTCGTTGACGAAGAAGATCAAATGTTTGAAGCCGATGGGAAGAAAGGACACCTCTGATGACGCAAAGTCGAGATCTCTGGTATGGCGACTTCTATGACAAACGACTCGCCATCTGAGTCTGTCGTCGTTGTCCAGACTCGCGCTTGCTGTCGCCGTCCTGGTCTGGGTATTGCCGCCGCTTTCAGTGTCAGACCACATCCTCAAGCTGCCTTATGTTAGCTCGTCTGTGTTGCCGGAGAATAAGCATAGGAGAGAGAGAGATTTGGTCAAAATAGGTATAGGAAGAAGCCGAATTGTGACTTTTTCCCCCTCTTTGAGTGAATATAGTTGGACCAGAACTTGTTGAAATAAGAAGCATAATGATGGAGCATTCAGCTTTGTTTCCACACATTGCATTTACTTGCCGTAGTTGAAAGCATGATCATGTAACATCATTAACTTATTGGAATTTCTTCAAACTACAAATGATGGAGAATAGGGAACTTTTTATGGTAAGGTATAGCTATCGATTGTACATATTTCTGAATACTGTAGATAATTAAAGTCATGTCAAATAAAAAGTATGTAAAATTATCAAAATTAATGCAAATATAACGGTTCAAAGTAAAATCTTATTGTAGTTTATTTCTTTCTAATATCTTAACGTGCTTTGTCATGTCGATTTATCATAGAGTCGACGTTTGTTATGAAGAGCTTTGTGACAAGAGCGATTCTGATATCATTACAGTCAACAATGTTGCCTGATGGTGTTTTCCACTTTTCCTTTTTCATTTTTTTCACAAAAAAATTATTTATTTTTAACAGCTCTGAATACACAAAATCATTAAAAAAAAGAAACACTTTACTACAATTTCCTAAAATCTAAGTACATATCAAAATGAGTTTTTCCTTCACAATCAATTGCACATGATACATTGTTTAGTCATTAATGGACATTACTCTTGCACAAATGCAAATCAATTGTTTAGTTTTCAGTAACATAAATGATATCTAACTAATTAAAATTTGGCATGTTATTTAACAATGGAGCAAGAAAATGTCAATTAAAAAACATTTGAAAGTTTTTAAATGATATGATTGGCTTACACAGCATTTTAAACATCAAAATTTGACAAGATGATTTAAGAGTATGAGAATTTTAATAAATTTTATAAATGTTATCTTTGAAGGTTTAATTCTTAGAAATGCCACGTATATTTATTTGTGGCAGAACTTAACATGTAATATAAATAATAGCATGGCATAAATAAACACAACTTTTAAAAGTGTAACATAACATGTACTTTTCTTTTAAGAGTATATAACTAAAAGCCTCTTTGAGAACATAGTTCGTTTTAAAAGTCTAAATTTAAAAGACTGTAGTAATTCTAATTTTATGAGAGAAATACTAAAGTAAAAATGTTTTGGATTTAAATCAAAACCCTTTTACTTTGAACTATATTTCTAAATAAAATAAAAATAGAGAAATAGTACCAAATAGGCCAATTTTAATTCTTCTGTAAATAGTTGTACTGACATTTCTACGATTTTTAATATCTGATTTTCCAATTTTACCTTCATTTTTACCAATTTTTTTTCTTTTTTCCCCCTCAATTTCTCCCTCTCTTGAAAAATCTCTCTCTCTCCTCTGTTTCTTCTTCGGCAACACAGATTAGCCGAGATAAGGTAGGTTGAGGATGTGGTCTGACACTGAAAGAGGTGGCGATACCTAGACTTGAATGACGACAGCAAGTGAGGGCTTGGACGGCGACGACGAGCTTAGACTCTGATGGCGAGTCGTGTGTCATAGAGGTCATCGTCGATCTTGCGGATCTCCAGGCAGAGGCCAGCAAAGGGCAACAAAGATCTCGACTTTGCGAGATCATAGGCGGCCTTTTCGCTCATTGGCTTTGAACATTTGATGTTCTTCGTCAACAAAAATTAAAAGTCCCATTTGGACTCGCCATTACGATAGATATCTAGTGTTCAACGGGTGATGTTGCTCGGAGGCAACTAGGGATGACAATAATCGTGTTCGTCTTATATTCGCGTCGGCACGTTTACAGCACGACACGTTTAGCCCGAACATAAACACGACACGAGTAATAAACGTGTCAGAAATGCAACACATGAACACAACACGCTTATGGTACGTGTAACATGGTATGACACGATTAACACGATTATTAAACATGCTATGATGGGTTGAGACGATAATAACACGCATATGACACGTTTATGACCTAATTAACTAAAAATTTAAAAAAATTATTTTTTTTTAAAAAGCCAATAAAGAAGATTAACAAAAACACAATATCTAATTAATATTAACCTACTATAAATATTTCAAATATTTTTATTTTTAAGTTTAAATATATTATAAATGGGCGGGTCATCTCGTATCATGTTAACATGTTTACGGCCCGTTTAATTAAACGTGTTAAGGCTTGTTAGCACGAATCCAACCTGTTTATTTTCGTATTATTCGTGCCAACCCATTTATGGCACAATTAATGAACGTGTGGTCTAAACCTATTTATCTTGTGTCGTTTTTGTATCGTGTCATCGTGCCGTGTCCGAATTACCGGCCCTAACGACAACAATGGAGCTTGGGGAACTTGAGTCTCTATCGTTGCCGCCTCTGTCTTGGCCGGAGAGAGGAAGGGAGGAGTCGAAGATAGAAAGGAAGACAAGAGAGAAGCAATTCAATTAGTGAGGATATTTTTATGATCCAATTAGATAATAATTCAACATTTATATTAACGTTTTTAAACTTGGCTTATCAATTTTTTGGAAAAATTACATGTTATGCCCTTTTTTTAAATTGTGTTTATTTATAACATATTTTAAAAAAATTACGTGATATTACTATTTATATATATATATATTATATTATATTATAAATAAATATCTATAATATTAATAAAAATAAATATCAAAAAATAATATTTATAACAATTCTCTTAGGAGTTGTTTGTTTGGAGTGCTCTTTGTACTCAATGAACTCAAATTTAGATTCGAGTATTAATTATCCTTTAAATACGTGTTTGTTTCTCTAAAAATACGAATCCTTTGAATATCAAGAATTCAAGTTTTTAGAGTTCTGACTCCTCTTAAACTTTTGATACTCGGATATCTCTACTACAGTAAAAACTAAAATTCTCTCTACTATATTTGAGGGAAAAAAAAATCATAACTTCATTATTTGATATCCAATTGAGATGATTCTTTTGTCATTATGTTCCTAGTGAAGAGAAGAATAAATTAAGATTCATATTGTATATTTTTTGGTATCATTAACATTAAGATTTTGTTAAATTTATTAATAAATTAAAAACTATTTTCACTACCTTTCCAAACACATATTCTAATTTTATTTCATATTCAGATTAAAACTTAAATGCACATCCAAATGACAATTCGGATAACAATTCAAATCACTAACTCAAATCCTAATTTAAATCATACTAACTTAAATCAAATCATTAATTCAAATCCACTTACCAAATGGACCCTTAGTTATTTTTCCCTTAGCCTTTGTTTGGTATGAAAGAAAATTGGATGGAAAGAAAATGGTGGAGGGATTTTAGGATAGAAATTGATAGATGGGGGTGTTTGGTAGGAGGGAAGTTTGGATGGAAAGGAAAATGAGATGGAAAAACTGCCAAGTAGGTTCCATTATATTTTCTCCTCTCAAAATTGGATGTATTGTCAGATGGAAAATATTGTTAGTTATATAAACGAGACAAAATTACAAAATTATCCATAAAAATTATATGAAAAAAATCTGGAAACTAGTTTCTCTCTCATACTTCATGAATTTTCAGCACATTTCACGTTTTATTTCTTGACTGGTTCTCTTCCTTGTAAACCTTCACCAATCACTATACCTCACATCTTCATCATAAATTTCTCATCTTTTTTTTTTTTTTACAAAAAAGCTTATTTTTTACAATTTCTATCGTTAAACATTGATAAAGGTATGTAATTTAAATTTATTTAAATTATTGTTAATTTGTGGTTGAATCTCTCTCCTATTGATTTTATGTTTTGTTGTCTTCTTGAATTAAGGAGAATGTTGAATTTTTCTTCTTTTTTTTGTGAAATTTGAAAGTGAAGAATTGTATTGATTGTGTTGGGTAAAAAAGTAATTACATTGATTATAATTTTTTCATCCTTTAGATTTTACTTTCAATACCAAACACATAGAGGTCAGTTCATTTTCTTTCTTTCCTATTATACAAAACAACTAAAGAGAAAACTAAAATGCTTTCTTTCCTTTTAGTTTTTTATCTTTTATAATTTTCCTTTCCTTTTCATTCTCTTTCCTTCCTACCAAAACAGAGGATTAGTGTGGCCTATTTCTCTCCTTTTCTCCCCATGTAAATGTAAATAAGAGGCACAACATGACAGGGGAATCTTAAACAGTGGGCCAGCATGTCTATTAAAGGCCCGCTATAAGTGTTTAAAATTGGGCTGGTTTAGGCACATGATATCTCACACACTCAAAAAAGGCCCAATTAATACAAATCAAGTCATATCAAACGAAAAAGCTTCCCCGTCTCTCAGCTATCCCCCTCAAAACCCTAGATTCTGCTCCGTCGGTGGTGTGCTCAATCTCGAGCTCTCTTTCTTCGTCACCAGCGAGTCGGATCCGGTGGAAGCTCAGAGAGAATGGCGAGCGAGCACACAGTGTTGCAGTTTTCTTCATCTTCTTCGTTGAGCTTGTCGGCGAAGGTCCACCCTCTCGTCGTCTTCAACATCTGCGATTGCTACGTCAGACGGCCCGACCAGGCCGAGCGCGTGATCGGAACCCTTCTCGGCTCGATCCTGCCAGACGGAACCGTCGATATCCGCAACTCTTACGCCGTTCCTCACAACGAGTCCGATGGCCAGGTTTGTATTTTGAGTGTTGATCAATTTTTTTTGCCACTTTTGGTTTAATTTCGAATCTTTAAGACATTTCAGCAATTTTCATGGCTGGGATTTGTGTTTATAGATTTATGAGATTGATATGAATGGCCTTGCATAATTTTCTAAGTCAAATTTATCTCAGATTAATCGTATATAAATTCGACTTAGTGTAGCCGAAGCTTTCTTTTTCGTTTTTGGTACGTAAAAAATTGTTTCGTTTTGCAGATTTTCAATTTTTCTAGTAGCTGTGTGACCCAGTTTGGGCGGACTAATGGGAGAAGTGTTGTTTAGGTTTTGGTTGGAGTTGAGAAGATGGGAGCTCTATATGTTACTGATGATTTTTTAATTAGTGTATAATTGAGATTAGGTGGAATGATTTATTTGGAAGTCATTTTAATCCCTTGCTTAAATTTTACAGCATGGTAATACGAGGCAGAGTTGCAAAGTGAGAATTTCGAAGGGTCTTTTATTTTATTTTCTTCTTATTTTTTCCCCTGTGCAAGTGTGGTTTGGAAACAATAGATTAGTTAAGACATGGGAATTTTCAATGTGTTTAGAATGACAGATTTAGTTTAACTCGAGTTTGGTGGTCATATGATAATCAGACTTTACTTATGAGAATAATACTTGGGTTTAACGCTATTACGTTTTCTGACGTCTTTATCCGTTCTGCTGTTTCTTCAATTGAAAACATAACTATCCAAATCTCTTTCGAAGCACTGTGCTTGAAATTTGTTGGTTTTTATGCTTTTATGATTGTTCCGAAGTAACATCAATAAAATTTCTAGATCCCCTTTCAGTTATTTATTATTTGTTCTCCTTAATTGTGGTTGCAGGTTGCTTTGGATATTGAGTACCACCACAATATGTTGATATCCCACCAGAAGGTGAATCCAAAGGAAGTCATTGTTGGATGGTAAATCTCATTATATATTTTTGATTTGGTTGTTTATTAAGTATTTGGTCCATGTTTTTCTTGTAGTCTGATTCTCACATGCTATCGCCATTTTCGAAATTTGCTTCTTTGACTGTTTACATTTATGTATTCATTAAGTGCTTGACAAAGGAACATGTTTCCATGGTAATCTCTTCATGCTTTTTGCAGGTACTCAACAGGATTAGGAGTTAACAGTGGTAGTCAATTGATCCACGAATTTTACTCTAGAGAAGTTCCTAACCCAGTTCATTTGACAGTTGATACGGGGTTTAGGAATGGAGAGGGTACGATTAAAGCTTATGTTTCTGTTAATTTATCACTTGGAGACCGGCAAATTGCTGCTCAATTTCAAGAGATTCCGTTGGATCTTCGCATGGTTGAAGCGGAGCGAGTTGGATGTATGTATTCACTTAACCTTATCACTGCGTGTGCCGTTTTTCATATTTATAATCTCCTACTGGAAGATGCATGTATGTGCATTTGGATTTTTATTGAATTGATAAAAAAACCAAACATTGCTTACCTTAGGCCTAAATGAGAGTTATGACTTTTGGAGTTACATATAATAATCTTAGAGCATACGATACGATGGGCATTTACAGTTTACTTGTTTGACGTTTCTCGAATTAGTACTACTGCAATTAGTTGGAAAGTGCTCATAAAAGCTCAACTTTTTTTTTTTTTTTTTGGTGGTGGGGGGGTGTTATGGTACAAATGCTTTTTGTTCAGTTGGATTCTTTTTGTCAAATAGGAAACGTTTGTGGTTTCTTTTCAAGCTTGTGCAAAATACCTTCTTGCCACAAACAAGTCATCCCATTTCTCATGAAGTTTTTATTTTGATGCTTTTGAAATATGCAATAATTATATTTGCATTGTCTTTTGTAATGATGGTATATGTTGTTAGAATTGCTTGCGAATATCTAAGATTTTTTGGACATGTTATTTAATGACTATCTGATTTGAAATTTTCGTTCAATGAATCCAGTTGATATTCTAAAGACAACAGCGGTTGAGAAAATCCCAACTGATTTGGAAGGAATGGAGGCCTCAGTGGAGCGATTATTGGCTCTAATTGATGATGTTGCCAAATACGTTGACAATGTTGTGGTAAGGAGTCGTTGCCTTTGTTAGTTGTGCAGCCTTGCCTCTTCTGATTTGATGTTATAATTTGTTTTTCCTTTCAGGAAGGGAACATTGCACCAGATAACAGCATAGGGAGATATCTCGCAGACACTTTAACTTCTGTTCCTAAATTGTCACCGACGGCTTTTGATAAGCTTCTGAATGGGAGTCTACAGGTAAAATACTATTGCTTTATTAGGTACATTCATTCACCGAGTGAGTAATTTCATATACGAGTTTGGTTCTTAGTCCAAGCTGAAAGTACATGGAACTTGCTTTGCGATACCAAGTTCCCTAAATATGGCTACTGGAGTACTTCTAGTACTCTGAATTGTCCGGGAAACAAAAAAGTTCCAGCTTCTAAATTGGATTTCTAGGATATAACATTATTCCTTTTCGGGTTAAAGAAATAGGCCACGAAATTCTGAATGCTAGTGCTTTAATGGGTTTTCATGATGTTCTATTAGCTAGACGTCGGTTGTCCAGGAAAGTCGTCCCATTGCTAGTTTTTGCATCTTAACTTTGCCATCATATTTCTGATAATTGTTTTTCTGGTTATGTTCAGGACCATTTGCTGCTGATATATTTATCAAGCATCACCAGAACGCAGCTCAGTTTAGCAGAAAAGTTAAACACAGCTGCTCAAATTCTGTAATTTCTGTCCTCTTTTAGGGATATCATATTTCATGTAGCAGGACAAAGTTTATTTGGCAAAAAAAAAAAGTGGGATTTTGTTCTAGCTATATGGCCAACTTCGAGAAATGTGGCCTTTTATTTGCAGAGGTTGTAATATTTTGCGCCGTTTTATTTTTCCAACGTTATTTTGCTTCATTTTCGCTATAGGCAGCGTGTCTCTAAATTTCTCAGGATTGCTTTATTTGGTTTAGCTACTGGAGAGAAGCATTTTCATTTTGAAGTCGAGATTAATTTTCTGATTATTGGATAACCTTCCAAAGTAGTATTCTTTTGTAGGATTCGTATGTCGACAAGAGTCATTCGGCATAGCTCAACCATAAGTTATTATTTTATACACGGAAATTGTAGTGAACAATAATTTATTTCAAATGTTAAAAAAGGAAGTATAAAGTTTTAAACAATTAGTTAAATAATGTATTGTTGTTTAGTAGCACTATTAATATTAGTAATAATAATTATGACATGTAATATTATTTCTATTACCATTATTATTACTAGTATTGTGACTGCTAATATTTTCAAAAGTTATAGAAAATAATACTTTTTTAAAATTTATTGAAGTAAATAGTAGATTTAGAAAATATTTATAGTAAATATCAGTAAATAAAAAACTTATTGGGTAAAATATTTTTACTTATCTATTTATTATGAGTAAAAAAATTAATAGCAAACATTTTTTTTTACTATTATTTGCTACAAATATTTTTTGAAAGTTTTAAAAATTTGACATTTTTTTTATTTTTATTTATTTTTCATATTTTCCACTTTGTTTTCTATGACGAATTTCGTTTTATATTGATGATTAATGTTTTATGATACATAGCATGTTTAATTTTAAATATTTGTAATAGAGATTTAAGAAATTTTGATGAAAAGCCAAACTTAATCTAATCATCCTGTCCAAATCTAATGTAATGGATATTGAATTGGATTGGATGGTAGCAGAGCATTAGATTGGATTGATTGGATTTTAATGAATAGAGTATTTAGGTTAGAATTACAATTGTGATTATAAATAATATAAAGCTCTTATATGTTATAATAATTTGATTTACAACTATAGCTCTAACCATATTTCTTAAGTAACTTACACAATTTTGTTGGGTTGGGTTGGATAATAGATGATAAAAAAATGGTTTCAATATCATGGCCACCCGTCATACTATATGTACTCCGCAAAAATAATATAGATATTCAGCGCTTGTTGGGTTTTAAACAAACTCTTAAGATGATCTATTACGAGTTGCTAGAATTTGAAACTTTCAAATCCAGTCAACCCATTATATGGGTTTTGTCTCGAAGGTTAAATTTGAAAAATAAGCTATTGATCATCATTACTGATTTGTTTTTTAAACGAAGTTAGGCGTCATTTTGTAATTTGTTGAATGTGTGATTTTATTGATTTTTAGAAGTACATTTTGAACCAAAAGTTTAAATTACAAATACTATAACAACTTAAATTTTGTAAAAAAAAAACTCAACAGCAAAATTGAATGAACCAGAACTTTTTTTTATTGCAACTGGTATTTGAGCTCAATGTCAGAGAAAGAAAAAAGAAACAAATAAAATTAACTTACCTGATAAACAACTGTGCTTGACACTTGACAGAATATGCATTTATACTTTTTTGGAAAAAACAAAAAGGAGTGGCTAATGCAGGCATAAATGATGCTTGTAATTAGCACGGCTAAACAGTCAACAACAGTGATCGAGTTACATTAGTACTTTGAAAAAAGAGTTATTAGTGTCACTCCAGGTCATATCGGAAATTATGGTGCCCACTGATAAAAAAAAATGTTTAAAAATCAAGTTTTAATTTCTACCGTATAAAATTTTCACGTACTATATTATTTAAATTTTAACTTAATTTTTATGTATTCTCAAAATAAAAAAGACCTCACATAATTCTAGGGCTGCACAAAAACCGGCCCGCAACCGCCGGCCGTCCGCAACTGCCGGCTGCCCGCCCAAAAAAAAGACTATGCGGGTTCAACCCGTCCGCCTACATATGTTGGCGGGCGGGTACGGTTTTAAATTTTAGGGGGCGGGTTCAACCCGAACCCGCCCGCCTAATTCTTAAAAAAAAAAAAAAAAAAATTAATCTAAACCTCTCCCACTCCTCATTCTTTAAAAAGAAAAAGAACATTTGTCTTTGTTTATCATTTCATCTGTAGTATCCTGTTATTTTCGAACCCAATGAACAGGTTTTATGGAAAAACAAGAATTCTTGACTTTGTTCATCACTTCATATATAGTTGATGTTTCTTGTTGCAATGAATGATTATGTTTCTTAATTTGTTGTGAATATGGTTATTGTCTTTAGGCGTCAAACTTGGTTGTTGTTGAGAATGCTTCATACATTATCGTCTTATATTTTCTACTAATTTTCTTCACTTTTTTTTAATAAAAAAGAGCTCAAAAAATTATATTGTATATTAGTGTAGACCCAACCCGCCCAACCCGCCCGCCCCCAAACCGAAACCGCCCGCCACTCCATGGGCGGTTTGTGGGTTGGTTAATCGTCAACCCGCCACTTAAAAAAACCGCCCCGCACCCGTCCAAAAACCGCCTACCCACCCGTTGTTCACCCCTACATAATTCTTCTCAAAAGATTTTTTACCCACCACACGTTCAACGGCTAACACCACACAACATAAGGTTTGTTTGGTGAGAGGGTTTAAAATGATACTGTTTAAGGCTTTATGGTTTAAACTTTGAGTTTTAAATTATCGTTTTGAAATTACGTTTACAATGTAAAGGTTTAAAATAAGAATAAAATATTACATCAAGTTTAAAATAAGAACTTGTGTTTATAAAACTATAGTTTATGAAAGAAAAATGAGACTAAGAATAGTTGTTACTATAGAAAATGATTTAAACCATATGAACTTGAGGGGGGTTTTGACTGGCTTAAAACTACCTTGCATGGTTTGAATTAGCCTCAGTTATTACTCTACTAAACATCAGTTTAAACTGGCTCTATGATCTGAACCACTCTAAACCTATTCATCAAATGCCATGATAATGGTTGGGCATGTGTGTTTTAAGATGGGGGCCATAGAGTATCAAACTCTAAACAAGTCCAAATTGAAAAGAATAAAAGACATCTTTGCTGCTAAATCAACCCAACTACAGGTATTTTACTTTTAAACTTGTCAGGGGTCGGGTTTTGTTTTATGGGTCCCACTTTGCAGTCATGGACAGGACATGACAACAATCCATGATTAGGCAATAAGAATGTCTTTCTACTCTGGAACACAGGGTGTAGTGGAGTTTTGCACCCCATTTATCTTCCAGTGGTGGGGGCAGTGAGTGAACCTTCCACTCGCTGCATCAGCAAAGCACTACTGACAGGACAAACGTGGCTGGAGACAAGGAAAATTGGCAGCAAAAATTAAATCACGGAAGTTTTGGGCCAAGGAACGGGCTGAATTTCACGCGTGCCATAATTCTAGCAACTCGAAGCAAGCTGATTAACATTTTTCCTCTTAATTTTCTGTGCTTTGGAATTCTAAAATCCATATCTTTTCACTCTCTCTTTCTCTCTCTTTACAAAGTAAAATAAAGAATTTTGGCACCGTGGGATTAAGGTGGACAAAATAACACAAGGACAGAAGCAAACAACTACATGGCACTTTTACCAAAACTTGCCCTTCAATTCTCTTTAATATCACACTTCACAATTGTTTTTAGTTTTCAAGTACTATTTTTCTCACCCTCTTCAGGTCTTTTTGTTCTTTCTTTGTATAAGCTACTTCACGAGTGATTGAGAAGAAGTGATTTAGCCATTAATTGTTCCCTTAACAGCATAATAATAAGATGATTTTTTCGCAGGATTTGTTATGAGGATAATCTATCTACAACTTGCATAACTTGTAAACTAAAAAATTATTGCTAGTTGTGTCAAAAAAGAAAAAAAAATATTGTTAGTTAATTTAAAGAAGATCAAACTCCTAGGAGGGAGTTAGAACACAGCTCAAGACCATCGTGCCAAGTACAAAAAGACAAATGTTTTTGCTCGTGAGCAGAACATTCTTGGGAATTGTGGGAAGTGCTGGACACAAACTTGGCGCTGCTCCATTTTCACTAGCTGAATAATTTGCTTCTAATGAATATATTTAATGCAAAAGTACCTCATAATATTATTGCTTGTAAACTTATTTTTGAAAACAATTTCCCTTGCATTATTTTTGAAGCTTTATATGGGAAAATAGTGCATGTTTTTAAATGTTAAATATGATAAAAATTATCTTAAAGTAATATATATGTGACAGTTTAAACATTAGTCTAGTGGTAGAGTATGAAAACGTTTGTCCAATATTCCAATTAAGCTGCGTGAAAGAATTGTTTTTATAATCATAATTTAAGAACAATCACGAGAGGATGTCATGTGGTGTACTTTGGAATCCCATCTTTCCTTAACTTTTTGAGTTCTCGTACTTGTTTCTTCTGCTTTTTGAATACTTTTGTGGTTCTTTACAAGGGGCAAACAAGAAAAGGGCAAGAAAGTTTGAGATAATATTAGATTCAACTTATCTCTAACGCCAAAAGCTGGACCAAAATATATATGCTTTAGTGGTGGTCCATACTAGCGTTAATTACTAAGTTAACACGAGATAACAGTTTGAAATGCCCTTAATCTTAGCCAATTTCACCTTCAAATTCAACATTTTCATAGAAATACTCAATTCTCTATATGGGCATGCATGCACTAATAAAACGTTGTTATAGGGAGACAAAGCCCTAGGCTTCAAAATCTCTCTATATCTACCACTTTAGATCACTCCATACAAAAAAATTGTCACACCTACAATCAAATAAGAAGTGTCTTTTTATATTCCCCATATCAATGTGTGTGTGTGTGTGTAGAACCAAATTAATTAAAGATGTACCAAACAAGTGACTTAAAAAAAGGGCATGTAGTAGCCTAGGACAGGAACCACATGACATAAGAAAATCCAATATCTGCTTCCCTTTTGGCTGGTCATGAGTTGTCCCTCCCAAATACCAACTTAGTGGATTTTTGTCTCTTTGTTTATGTCCCCACACCCTTAAAAGAAGGTTTAAGTTTAACCTCACTTTACCATTATTTGACTGAAACTGTAGCCATGGTCAACCTAAATGAGTATCTGTGTCAGTCTGTTACGATCACAACCGTCCAGGTTAGATATGACAATGTGTAACTTTGACTTTCATTCCCATCAATCTGTACCTTTTGTTAATCACCCCCACTAAAGATAATGCATGCATAATATTGCATGAATATTGTATAATATCATATATTTAGCAGACAACACCTTTTATATAAATATATATGTGTGTATATATATGTTTTGGCTTTCTCACATGTCGTGGTGGGACTTCTTGGACTCAACTGGATATTAGTTTATTAAAAAGCATGTTGATCTATATGAAACTATCAGCAATTCACACTTTACTAAAAAGCATAAAAACCTCTATTCCTATGAGATGAACTCAAGGAGATTAAAAAAGAAAAGTGAGATAAAGAGGAGAATTAATTAATTAGTTTTTAGGCATTGAGCTTCAAGATAGACATTTGTATTATTCATCATTTGGTGAAACTTACATCTTGTCTGCTCGCAGACCATAACGTTGAACAGTGGCAGCTTTGACGCATGTCTGATCTCTCTCTTCTCTCTCTCTCAAATTTTCTATATTTCTCTCTTTTGCACAAAAAACAGTGCAAATTAGATGAGAAGAAGCAAATCCACACAATCAATCTTCACATCCCCCATAAAACGAAGCATTGTTTATACCAGAAACGAATGGGATGAAACCATTGCATAGATGACGGATTGGAGTATTTCCGTGTCTTTTTTGTTCATGTCTTTTTTAGGTCCTTGCAATAATATTATGTAGTTAATTAAAATATTATGTCAATTCACATATTATATTACATCAATCAAAAGATCGTATAATTTTTAATTGACGTGACCTAATACTATTAGTAAACATAAAATCCAAGGGTGAAAATGGGATACATATATAACCCGAAGTCTTAGAAAAAAAAAAATATATAACTGAGTGTAACGTGTATAATTTATATATGATATAATGACTATGAAATATAACAACAAAAAAATTCATTTATCAAAAATAAACATTACACATTTTTAAAGTTATTGTTAGATAAAATAATGACATGACCCTTACTTCTGCATGTTATAATATAACAAACCCTACCTGAATAGGCCTCAATAAAAAAAAAAAAACTATACGTATATGATAAAATATAATGTTAGTAATATAATCTAAAATAGTCTCGGTGCTTTTAAGCAGTACTGTCATATTATAAATACATGCACACGGGCTTCACATCGTTTTGAGTTGATCAAAGCCTGATCATCAGAAGCTCTAGGAAACATTTATCAAATTTTTGAAGCTCAAAGTCATGGCAGCTGACCATGCAGCAGGAATGTCAGGCTTTTGCATTAAAGCAGGAAGCAACATTAATACTCATAACGTCGTCGTTCGTGGTGGCAACACAACTAGCACAGGAACAAAGTGTGGTCGTTGGAATCCGACGAGCGAGCAGGTTAAGGTTCTGACGGATCTGTTCCGGTCCGGTCTCCGAACTCCGAGCACCGACCAGATTCAGAAGATCTCCACTCAGCTTAGCTTTTATGGTAAGATCGAAAGCAAGAACGTCTTTTACTGGTTTCAGAATCACAAGGCCAGGGAAAGACAGAAGCGTCGCAAAGTTTCCATCGATGACAATATCAATATTGATCATGACGTGACTCATAAGGATAATAATTTCATTCTAAGAGAAGACAAGATTAATTTTCCACCTCCAAAACGTACGTATATCATGAAACTTTCTTTTCATCTTATACATGATCCGTAATTATGATATTTTTATTGGGGTTTATTTATTTATTTTTGTTTACTATTACAGATTTCGCGGAGATATATCATCATCATCATCATCATCATCATCATCGTTATCATGATTATGAGGATCAAGTTTCTGATCATGAGCCTGAAAGAGTGATTGAGACCCTCCAACTATTTCCGATAAATTCGTTTGGAGAGGCGGATTTGGAGAAGCTGAGGAGGTGCAAGGAAACAACAGCTTTTCCGTACACATTTGAGACAGATCAAATGGATCGTCCACCACTGGATCTCCGCTTAAGCTTTATCTAATTAAGCCTGTTTTACATCTTATACGTGGAAAAAGTGAGATTTTTATGGTAGGGTATTAGTGATGCATGTTTATAAATATCAGATCTAGTCAAAACTATGTTAAAATAACAAAAGCTGATATAGATTTGATGATTCAAAGCAGCGCATTGCAGAACCGTAAAATTCTCGAAAAAAAAAAAAGGTTACGGTGGGGGGATAGATTTAGAGTTTCAAACTTGTAACTGAAAAAAAAAAAAATATTTAGGTAGTAACAGTAATGTAGTAGTACTCATGTAGTGGTATAATTATGATAAATAATTTTATTTTTCTTATGTTTTTCATTTAAAATATTGAAATGAGATGGACATTCTCCTCTGCATTCTCAAAAACAAGTTTGGTGTTATCTCTCTGTGATTTACTCTGTTGGATTACTTGTTTTTATGAATTAATATTGCCTGGAAATTGGAAAGCGCTTCCTCTCATGGGATATGTCTCCTTGGAGTTGATAACTATTATAATTCACATATGCATATGGGTCAAACCTCGGGTCTGATTCCGTCTTTGAATTTCATGTGCTGATCTAAGTTTAAATAAAGGATGTCGTTTGAACATAGTTATAGATAAAGAAAACTCAATAATTAAACTAGTACGAATACTGTGTGATTTTTTTATTAATTCCTCATGTGGGCAACACAGTGTTTATAGAGTCTTACTATTGACACCCAGCATAACTAATTATATTTTTTTGGAGATTTTTTAAGTAGGTACTGAAACATGTAATTTGAATAAGATCTAATTATTTCAAAATGTGCATTATGTTTCTACCGAAGGAGGATCCTTTTTTTTGGCTGAAAAAAAGACGTTACTACGAGAGCTCAGAGAGCAAAACTCGTTATTCTAAAAGTTACTCACGACAACTAGAAGTTATTGCTTAAAGAGGTCTAAGAAGTCACACAATCAGCTATTTCTGCTACTTCAAAATATTAAGCTTTTCGTTTCAGTCTCAAGAATGGACCAAGCAATTTCATCAATAACTATTGGTCAGACATATTAGATCATGTTGTGTCCAATTGCCTCCCATGTTTTTCCTTGGTAAAGTACTTGAACTCCTTTAAGACCTTAAAAATTCTGACGAGTATGAACTCCTTGACCCTGATAGCTGCATGAATTTGACCTCTGCCCAAGTCAAGGAAAAAAGAAAGGGACTAATAGGGTGTTTGGTAAAGTCGGATAGAATCAACTTTTTGGTATAAAACATTGTAGTATGTGAGAGCTTTACACTATAACAACTTTTTGCTTTTACTAGCATATAAGATCTTTACATTACTTCGTAACAAAAACGTTGGTTCTAACCAACTTTGTCAGACATCTTATAAGTTATCACCTAACAATAGTGGCAGAACAAAAAAGATTGTATTAAGGAGAGCTTAGCAGAAAGCTCTCCAGCTAAAAGAGGTCGGACTGCGAAAATATTGGTATGTGAAAAGAGTATGCTAAGGATGACTAAACGGACTTCTTCCAAATATCAACCTCTCATGTGATGATGAGTTAAAGTTTTAGCAATTCCTAATTTCTTCGTTTTGTTTATCTTAAGCTAAGTCTTGAAACAACAAACATATACAAGATTAATCGATTGTTATAGAAACAACACAAAAACATTCAATTACGTTTCTTTTTCTGTAGCTCAAGATAATGCATTATACCAAGTATGGAATTGGGGCCCTCTAAAATATGAATTTTTTAGCCAACTATTTCTGGGACAGACTAGCTTTTTGTTTTCAACTAACGTATTGTTTTCCAACAATGTAATCTTTTATAGTGTATAAATATATTTTAGATATTATTACATTGGCTCTAGAGATACAACCAACAAAAGAAGTCCAAACAAACAGAAGTATAAGTGAAGCTTAAGAAATTATTTTTCATTAATGAAAGGTTTGTTCAAAAGCTTACATCAGAGATTGTAAACTCAAGTTGTAAATTATTCTATCTGCTGTATCTAATAATTTCATTCTCATTTTAAGCAAAAGAACATCATTGTTTACCCTTGCGCAAATGATTTCTGCGCTACTTGTTATAGCAGCACTACGTACATCTCAGATTTAACTTATACAACAATATGTTACAACCACAAAACATAAATTAGCTATTTACAACATCTTACAAACTCTATTAAAAAACTATTTCTTTTACAATTTTATCACCATCCACCAAAGGAACAAATTACGTTATAACTGAGCTTGATTTACCTCGCGCAATTGTGTTTCGTGCATGGTAAGTTCAATGTAAAAAGTATCATCAAATTAATTCTGATTAGTTACCACCTGAACTAAAACAATGACTTGCTCATTTACTAACAGGCGAATAGAAAATCAAAGCCATTTAAAATCTGTCATTGAAAAAGCACAACGTGCCTCCACTGCAACAATAGCACCTTTTAACAACGACAATTTGTTGTCTCTAAAACCCACATTCAACGATGATATTATCTTCCATAAATCATTATTGGTGACATCTTTTGTTGCGCTTTTGAGCAACAATAATGTTGTCTCTAAAAGAATTTAAAACTTTTAGTGATAATAAAATCGTCGCTAAAAAATCCTCATGCCACATTTTTAGTGGAATTCCACTATTTGGAGGGTTTAGTGGATGGTGGGAATAAATGAAAGACATGATTGCCACTAATTGTATAAAATTTTAGTAGCGTGCTTTACTAACCGGCCATTTATATTGGATTTTAAGGATTTAGGGATTACAAGTACGGTTTTATATACATTAACAACTTCATTTTTTTCTCAAAAAATCTTTTCTCCCTAAATTCCATTGCCCCTTGTGCTCATCATCCCTCTTTGTCTTTTCTCTACGATTCTGCCCCCTCCTTCGCTGCACCCACTCCTCAAATTTCACTGTCCCCTTGGTGTCTCCTCCACCGTGGTGTTTCTCCCCATCCTTTCCGCCTAGCGCCATCATTGCTGTTTTTCCATGCTGCCTTGTGGTGGTTGTCGAACCTCCTATAGTTTTGGCATTTGTGCAAATTAGATTTATTAATAACATCGTCGTTCACTTGGTATTTTTTTCACTTTTTTTTCATTTGTTTTTATTTTTCCTTTTGTTTTGTTCGTATACAGGTTTGGGATATGTTTATTCAATATGATGATGTGTGTATCATCTATGCATGATCTTAATTGTGAAGTAGATTCATGACTATATGTTTATAGTTTGTATTTTTTGATATGCGAAAGCAGGAGTTTCGATGATCAAAGGCTCTATTGTTAGTATGTTAGAGATACAACCTATATTCGATGAGTGTAATCCACATGTATAGAATCCATAGCTCTCTAACAAAGATTTATTGTTGTCCTCCTAAGAACATTATTCAGGAATTCGAAAAGAACAAGGCTTTAGTCATTTGAATACTTATGGTAACTAGATAATTTTCCATTTGTATTTGTTATAAATGAAAATTTTCAAATAAGTGAAATAATGAAACTTTGAGATAAAATAATCATGAGGTAGAATGGAACTAAGTCATTCCTTTAATTATAGATAACTTATGGGGATACATATATGTATAAGAGATCATGGATAAGACTAATTTATAAAGTTTCGTAATATGATATATTATCAAGAGTACTGCTTTAGTTTTTCAGTGGACTGACACCAAAGTTAATAATTAAATACATAGAGAATGTTCCTTATACTTCGTAAGTAGGAAGTCTCATGTATGATATACTTTATACTATACTAGATATTTATTATGTGGTCGGGTTGTTGAGTCATTATCAATCGAATCCAGAGCCAAAACATTGGCAAGCGATTAAGCACATACTCAAGTATCTTAGAAGAATGAGGGATTATATGCTAGTGTATTCCAAAAAAGACCTAACACCTATAGGATACCGATTTTGATTTTTAAGCGGATAAGGATTTGAGGAAATCGACATCTGGGTTTATCTTTACCCTAGGTGGAGGTGCCATAATTTGGAGAAGTGTTAAGCAATCTTGCATTGCTAACTCAACTATGGAAGTTAAATATGTGGCTTCTAGTGAGGCATCTAAAGGAATTGTGTGGCTAATTCGGGTAATTCCTAATATGGATAAACCTATAGTTTTGTATTGTGATACTGAGACAACTATAGCTAATACCAAAGATCTAAGACACCACAAGAAGAGTAAGCACATAAACTGGAAGTATCATATAGTTAAGAACTATGCAAATAGTGGAGAAATGGTAGTTTATAAGATAGCATCTAAGAACAACCTGGCTATCCAAGAACAAGATAGCATTCAAGATAGCATCCTACAGCCCTGCATCCACGCAGTCCTTGTCTCCACCCTTAGTTCCTGGATCCGGCGGCTCACCGTGGCCGTAAGCAACGTCCAGACAAGCTCGCGATCATAGCCGCAATTTTTTGCAAACTCAATCGAGACTAGATTGGCCTACGGGCAACATGGGTAAATGGAGGAGATTGAGGAGTCCTGACCCACACTTGATGAACCCAACCGCGATTGTTTGACGACTGAATTGACGAGCCCCAACCACCCACAAGCTCGCTAATGGAGCTTTCTCTATTATTGGTCCACCCACGACCACAGTGGCCCCTGGCTACGGACCTCACAGCCAAGCGAATCAATGATCCAGCCATGGTGGTCGCGGCCTTGGTGATGAGACATTTGTTTCCTATTAATTTTGAAAAAGCTAGTTGTTCTAAAAATTGACCAAATTTCTCAGACAACAGATAAACAGCGCATAGAGAATAAGGCCCTCTATTGAACATGAGAAGAAAGAAATTACAGTATTACGCAGTCCAAAAGTACTATTTCTAATCACACAAACTATTTTCATTGAGGTAGAGGACCACTCGAATAACACCAATGGAAAAGTATGTCTGGATAAAAAACGGCATTCACACTATTAGCCCCAATTTTTCTTCCATTGGCCTAATCTACAGCATCAGAATATCCTAGGAACACCTGCAAAGGAAAACGTGAGATGGCACGACAACATTGAAATGCCACATTTGGATTGCCCATAAAAGTAGTGTCCGACAAAAGTTTTGTTTCCGGAGAAGCTCAACAAAGAAAAAAAACGAAACAACTAGGCAAAGAAAAAGGATATTTTCATGGTCAGCCACGACGATCGCAACCTTAGCAATGAGACAGAACCGTCGCACAGCATTGCGACCTTCGCCACTCACGGAGGGTGGCGGAAGGAAGGTCGTGTAGCAACCCCCTTCTTGTAGGTAATGACAAAAAGTGACCATCTCAATCATCGGTGGCAATGGGTCGATTTGCCATCTTTTTTTGGGTGGGTCACAACCGTGAACAAAAGTGGGTTGATTCGTTGTTGCCGGTAACGATGAAGGAGATTAGATCTCCTTTTCTTTTTTTTTGTTTTTTTTTTTGTTTTTGGGTTTCTATTTAATTAGAAACAATTTATTGAATCATCCTTTTTTATTTTTTATTTTTGGGTTTATTGATCTCATGTGTGAAAGTTTATGTAACTTGTAATGAGTGTGTCAAATTTAAACCATTAGATCTGGATCCAATCACCATTAAATGAGTCTTATCAATGAGACCTTTTAAAAGATCTTATTATAACATCTTCCTATAAAGGTGTAGATCTTTGTGTCATAGGTTAATTTATACAGCAAAAAAAAAAGAGACCCAGCTATTTAATGACTTTTTAGGTAACAACTAAGTGCCTGTTTGACATTTCAGTTTTAACTTATCAATTCTAATTGACTATAGAATAAAGCATTCGGCAGCTACAATAAAAAAACAAAAAGTTACTATAGCGTAAAACTTCCACATGTTAAACTTCTTAAACTTAAAACTTCATTTCCAACTGAAGTGTCAAACAGCTTATGAGAAGAGCCGCAAATAAGGCGCCAAGTTCCATGGTGCAAAACTTTTAGAGGGAAAAAAAACAGAGATTTACATAGGAATGGTAGCGGGGCAAGGTTGGGATGGGTAAGCTTCCTCCACATTTGTACCCTACTCCCCTTTTACACCCAAACCTGCCTAAGTTAAGACAAGGTTGGAGTTGTAAAATTTTATTGGGAATGTTTTGTTCATACCTTATTTGTTGGATTTCACCCTTACCCCTCAAAAGCTCAAACTCGAAACCTCATCCCTAGGTGGGCTACGCTCTTACCACTGAGCCAAGCATGCACCTTATATCATACCCATTACCTATTAAGAATTTATTTTTTATGATATTATTAAACTCAAAGTAAATTCCATTGAATTTATATAAAATTTAGCAACATAGTCACTAACGTTTTCATAAAGATAATTGGAAAAAAATCCAAACTCCAATAAGAAAACTTAATCTGTATAACAAACCAAGGCATTAAAATAAATATTATTGAAGGTATTAAAAGGCGATAAATCGTCAAACATGTGCTGGGACCTAAGTATGTGGTAACTCTTGAGCACGTGCTAAGGCCCAAGCACGTGCTACGCCCTAAGCATGTATTAAGTCCTAACCACATGCTAGGACTCAAGCACGTGCTACTTCTCATGCGCTTGTTAAGTCCTGAGTATGTGTTAAGACCTTAACAGGTGAGTGTCTACTAGGGCCATAGTTGGAATATCAAAAGTCATCAAGGATCGTCAATCAAAGAAACAATAGGTAATTAAAGCGTTCAATGTATAAGGATCAAATTGTTATAATTGTAATATCAGTTATAACACCCAAGAGGTGAATAGTTATGATGTAATAAGTGACAAATAATTCTCAGATTTATTAGAGAATTAAACTCCTCTAATCCCAATATACTATAAAATCCCCTCAGATTCAGAGGAGAGATCAGGGATACAAATTCCAATACAAAGCCCTAAGGCAATACATCGTATTTTGGTTTTTTACGCGTTTTGTTCTTAAGGTTTTCTTTTGTATCTTTGTGTTTTGTTTAACGTTCTTCACAAATTTGTTTGTTTAATAATAAAATCTTATTTTTTATAGACGTTGAATTAGTGTTGGACGAAATTTTACTCCTACAATACATATGATTACATATGATTGTTATGCATCCACGATAAAGATTTTCTAAGCATTGCTGTTATCGCTGCTGCATACAATCAGGTCAGGATTGGGGTCGAGGGAGCTTTTCCCACCCCTATCTTGCTCGTACTCAAAAGTAAATTTTAACACCATTAAAAAACAACTGATATTTCTTTCTTTATTACAAGATTATGAACCTCTGGTTTGTTTGGTTGTTGCTTATTGTTGGATAAAGACTAGACAAACAAATGTTTGTGAGGCTTGGATCGGCAATTCAAACTGTTAGTTCGAACTAGAAATATTTTGTAGCAATTTGAATTATGTAAAAGAAAACATTATAATAAAACTGGTTTAAATTAGAATTTTTCTTGTTCGAACTGATAAACCAAACTTCATGATAGTATGTTTAGCGGATAGCGTTAAGTTGAAACAAGAAAGTTAGAACACAAACCAAGTTGTCAAGGTATAGAAAATAAATAATAAAAAATATCTTTATCAGATGCCATTGTCGAGGCTTGGGAGATGGCTGCAACAAAAAAGAAATGATATTCACACACTGTTTCGAACATATTAAAAAAATGTCTCCACTTTCCATCATGTTTGCCATTATTTTTTCGTCTGAATACTTGCAAAGAAGAGGAAAGGGATGGAGGAAAACCTCCAAGCTCTCGAATTCTATAAATTAGATGTTACAATAAAAATTAGGAACCATGCTTTAGGAGATATCGCTCAAAATTAGCAAGAAAAGTTGTCCCCTAATACCCTCTTTCGCCCTCAACTTCTTGCTTGCAGTTGTAGAAAATTAATGAACTCTCCTGTATAGAGCAAATTCCGTTCTTGGCGTATGGATGAATGCACATGCACCAAGCGGTGTAAGAATGAAAAACTGCTATTGCACTCTAGGTGCTTGCATGAAGAGATACTGAAGAAATATACCAGCGTCAGTTATCTTCATACAAGATGTTACTAATGAAGAGAAAGCCGAATTAAAGCACAAACCATTCAATGCTTACCTCGAATGACTTTCCCGATTGTTCAAATTCTAGCATGCTAAGAGCCACTTCACAACTCTGTGAAACAATTGGCTCGGAATCCAAGGCAAATTCCTCAAGAAGCGATACGCTTTGATCATCTAAAAGTGCATCAAAATCAGCATGTTAGTTGGGGAATTTGTAATAAAAAAACATAGGGATCTAGGTGTCATACAACTAGACACAAAAAATATAGAGTAAAATAGCAATGACATGTACCTGCAATAGAACCAAGTGCTTCAGCAGCTTCATGTCTAACCATCGGATGCTCCTCGACATCCTTGAGAATGCTTGATAGAGCAGCTGAAGCGGCTTTGTTTTGCAATTGGCCCAACACATAAGCAACCTAATTTACAGAAGCCACGGGTAAGAGATTAACGCAACCACAAACTAGTTTTAACTTAATCTGAGCCTTTTCAATGACCAACATAAAAGCTGGAATCTAGACTTGATAAACATGATTTGATCAGAGAGATGGTTAACCAACCTCATGCTTCAAAAGAGCACTTTTCGAACCCAAAGAATCAATTATAGCAGCTACAGCTTCATCTCCACCATCATTTCTTAGCGCAAAAAGAGCTGCATATCGCTCATACATGCCCTTTTCTTCATCCAGAAGAACCTCCCTAAAATTAAATAATACAAGTCAGAAACCTCATGCACAATACTAGAGGGATTAATTTGCAAGAAACTGGACAAACCTAAGTTCAGCTACTGAAGAACATGAAGTAGATGCCGCAGCTGGATCAACCGACATAAAAGGTGATTTTTCAACGGTAGATTTGCCACTGTCAACCTTCAACTGCTTGATTCGTTCGAGAGCCAATTCACATGTCTCTCGAACCTCCTGAGCGGGATCTAAGGCCAAACTATTCCTCAACAAAGGAACATTACTCTCTAAACCAATTGCACCAAGGGCTTCAGCCGCCTATCCAAAAATGTAAAAACCAATTATGTCTAAACAAGAAACATACGTAAATCAACATTGAGTGATATCAGAAGTGATGGATAACCAAAAAAAAAAAAAAAGTAAAATCAAGAACTTACCTCGTGACGAACAATAGGATGAAGAGAAAGATCATTCAAAACAGCTTCCAAAGCAGGGACTGCATCCGCATCTTGCATTTGGCCCAAGGCAAATGCAGCCTCATGAGCCAACAAATTTGAAGAGTCCCTCGTCGCTACAAAAGTAAAATGCTCTAAGCCAAAGGACAATTCGCACAAAAAAATTTGAATAGAGAAACAATCTAGAACATGCTAACATCAAGAAATTCAATGAGATTCCTAAACATCAAGTTCATGCATCCTTAGGAAACAAAGCCAATGACGGCGCAGAGCAACAACATAGTAATATACAGCTGCAGCTTGGCCAACATGAGTAAAACAACCGAGGATCCACGTCTTTCGTTCCACAAATCACGCTCCTCTTGTAGTTTTATGTATATATAAGCATATTTAAAGGGTATTTAACAAATAATCAGTTCATATAGTCTGAGCTCTATAAAATATTGATATTTCCGTATCTTTTTCAATTATTAGCCTCATCGAAGAGTTTGGTAGTGGAGATTCATAAAATTGGCACACAATTCAGAACGGGGATATTATCACGTAGAGAATATGCAAACAGAACTCTTGGGGCTTATACATAAAGGGGAAAAAACCCAGAAAAAAGCAAAAAACTTTGACACAAGAGAGTAAATTTTGAGATTTCCAATACAATCACATAATCTGAAACAGAGGAAGATAAACCAAAATGGAGTGAAATTGGAGAGTGTAAACGAACCGAGGATGAGAGCGTTGCGAGGAGCGGAGCCTTTGAGATTGCGGAGAGAGAAAAGAGCTCTGAAGCGCTCGGAGATGGGCTGGTTTTGGTCGAGCAATCGATCGCAAAGGAATTTCTCCATCTCCGGTGACGACTCGAAGCTCGCCGTGTTGTCCAAGGAACCCATATTATTGCGCCTTCTGCGAGCTAGGCAGTGGTGGGAATTGCATGGATTAGGGCTTTGTTAGCTTTGTGCAGAATCGTATTCCCCTTTCCTATTGAAGACGCCGACTGTGGCAACTGGAACCCTTTTTCTTTTTCTTTTTTCGCATTTCATTATTTTTAAAAGCCTATTTGTTTTAAGAATTTTTTAAATTTTTTTATTCAAATTTAAATTTAAATATTAAAAATCTTTTAAATCTGTGTTTATTTATCATAAAATTTAAATCTTGAAAGTATCAAAAAGTTAAGTTTTTAGAGTTTTAACTCCTTGAACCTTTGACACTCGGATATTTCTTTCTCAGTAAAAGCTAAAATTTTCTCTCTTATATTTGAGAAAAAAATCATATTTTTTCTCATTTATTATCCTATTGAGATGATTCTTTTTTCATTGTATTCTTAGTAAAAAAAGGAATAAATTAAGAACTATATTGCTTATTTTTTAAGATCATTAACATTAAGATTTTATTAGATTTGTTGATAAGTCCAAAACTATTTTCACTAATTCTCCAAACATAAATTTCAATTTTATTCCATACTCAGATTCAAACTTAAATGTACATCCAAACGTCAATTTGGGTAACAATTCAAATCAGTAGCTCAAATCCTAATTAAAATCAAACTAACTCAAATCAAACCACTAATTTGAATTTATTTACCAAACAAACCCTAACTTATTCCTTTTTATTTGTCTACAAATAAAAAGGCCTCTTATTCCTTTTTTATTTTATTAGAATAATTAAATTAAAAATTAATCAACTTCTTCCTTGTTGATATTTTTATTTTTTTTTATTTTTTGTTGAGGAAGGTTTTTTAATTTAAGTAATCTCAAATGGAGAAAAAAGATAATATTGAAAAATTCATTTGATTGAATTTTGTTTTAATATATTTAATTAGCAGTTTTAGAATCTTAAACCGCCAAATATAATAAACTTATTTCATAAATTTTTAATAAATATTTTAATGCTTGTCATTTTTATTTTGTACGTATTTTTTTAGAATAATTTAATATTCTTTATAATTTTATAATTTATGAAATTTACAACTTTAAAGACATCAATGAAATTTTTAATAACTACTTTGACATAATAAACTCAATATTTACATGTGAGTTAGACTTATAAGTTTAAATCTAGTTTATTTTTATTCTCCTAAAAACTTATAAATAGGTTAAATCTATACATATATAATACCTTTAGTTGACTTGATTTTTTTTGTTCCAAACTAACCATATAAACAAAATGTTAATATTTTTGAACATAGTGCAATAAAAAAGGGTTTTAAAATGACAATCAAATGCAAAAAATGATAAAAGCATTTGAAAGACGACAACATCTTTAAAAAACGACAACATCAATAACCAACAGAAACGACGAATTGCAACGAAAAATGGTATGTTAGAAAAAACGACAGTAAAAAAAGGACAGAGCAAGAAGCGACAGCGTATTTACAAACCACAACCACAATTGAGAGTCTACAAATCAATTAAACCATTACGAAAAAATACGACAACCAACAGCGAACCGAAACTCGAAAAAAACAACCAACTTAAGAAAAAGAAAAATCAAAACGCTTTCTTAGTAGACAAAATTATATGCAGTCAAAAAACGACGATAAAAATGAAAAAGATGAAATTCCAATTAAAAAAAAAATTGAAATCAACAACAGCATTAAAAAAGACACACCAACAAAAGGACAGACTTGTCCCAAACAATATGAAGACAACGAAACGGCAACAAATACTCAAAACGACATTAGTAGAACAAATGGAAATGATTATACGTTTACAACGACAATGAAATAGAAGGGAGCAACAGCTTGAAAACGACACAAATATAACAAACGACGAATAAAAAGGGGAAAACACAAAATAGGCAACAAAATAAGAAAAAAAAAAACAAAACAAGACAAAAGTAAAAAAAATTGGGCCCAAAACACCATTTAAAACGCTTTTAAAAACTTTTTATAAAACGACTAGAGCCTTGAAAACGGCAAAGCAAACTCAACTAAAGACTACTTAGAAAACGACAACAATTTTTTAAGAGAGAAAAACGACAACAGCTTTAGTTTTTTCTTTTCTTTTTTCTTTTTTTTAATATATTCATGAAATAAATAAAAAAAAATAGTGGTTTTCTTGTTCTGTACTTTACCCTCGACGGATCTCACGCTCATTTTATATACAAATTTTCTCGGAAGAAGAGAACTAAAGAGCTAAAACCAAGAAGCTGCGAATTCGAACAAAGCACAAAACGAAACCCAAAAGAAACGTTTCTGAAATTTGTTCTTTTGGTAGCCATGGATGTGATAAAGACGCAGCAGATTTCGGCGAGACCGATCGAGAAGGTGATAGTTCACCCTCTGGTTTTGCTCAGCATCGTCGACAACTACAACAGGGTCGCCAAGGACACGCGCAAGCGCGTCGTCGGAGTTCTGCTCGGAAGCTCCTTCAAGGGCACCGTTGACGTCACCAACAGCTATGCCGGTTCGTGTTTCTTTTGCCTTTTCTTGCTTTTGTTTGGATCTGAGCTTTCAATTTTGGGATAAATGATTCGAATTTTGTTTTGGTAAACTTAGGGTTTTATGTAAGGATTCTTTTTTCTTTTTGATTTGGTAACAAATTTTTGGTTTTTAGATTTCGTAATGTGAAGAAAGGAACAATAAAAGTAAAAATAATATCTTTTTTTTTTTTTTTTTTTTCCAGTTTAGTCTAGTTTTTTACATGGAAGAATGAATGGCATTCCTGCACAAAAAAAAAAAAAAAAAAAAAAAAAAAAAGGAAAAAGAAAAGAAAGAAAGAAAGAAAGAAATCGACTCCAATTTTGTTGTTGTGAATTTGAGTTTAGCAAATTTGTTTATCCAATTCGTGTTTTTCTCTCTCTCTCTCTCTCTAATGATTGATACACATTTATGAAATAAAAGTGATTGAGTGCCCAACGGTTCTGGGCTGTGTGATATTTGCCTTGTAAATATTATTTGTTTATTTATTTTATCACATTGAATGAGGTTATTTTGACATGGGAAAGTTTGAATGTTTTGACTTCCCAGTGCCTTTTGAAGAAGACGACAAGGACCCAAGCATATGGTTTCTTGATCACAACTACCATGAGTCCATGTTTTCCATGTTCAAGAGGATAAATGGTATTGTTGGCTTAGTTAATTTCATTTCACTTCACCTATCTTTTCTTTTTTTTTTGGTTATAATAAAAGTGATTGATGGCCTTTTCTTTGTTTCCCTCTCTCTCTCTCTCTCTCTCTAGCCAAAGAGCATGTTGTTGGCTGGTACAGCACTGGTCCAAAATTGCGAGAAAATGATCTTGATATTCACGGATTATTTAATGAGTAAGATGGAAATTTATTTCAACAAATGAACTATGATTTGTATTTTTTTTATTTTTTAGGAAATGGTTTATATACTTGTTAAACCATCGTTTGAATTGATCTTTCAGCTATGTTCCTAATCCTGTTCTGGTCATAATTGATGTCCAACCTAAAGAACTTGGAATACCCACAAAAGCTTATTGTGCTGTTGAGGAGGTTAAAGAGGTAGAGGCACAAGTTCTTTGTACTCAAAACTTATAATAAGCTTTGGCATTACATTACAGTTGATAAAACAACATTGGGCACATCAACTCACATTTTAATGTGGTTACAGAATGCCACTCAGAAAAGCCAGAAGGTGTTCGTCCATGTGCCTTCGGAGATTGCTGCCCATGAAGTTGAGGAAATCGGTAAACAATGAGATGTGAAACTGACTCTCCCAGTTAAAATTTAGGTCCTTTTTCCTTAATCTAATTTGTATATTGAACGAGAATGGGATTTCTATCTTTCACGTGTGTATAATTTCTTGTTTATTGGTTGGCACTGAGGTATCTCTCAATTTTATCTTCTTCTTCCTGTCTCTTCATTTACTTACAATTTTACCGTTGACAGGAGTGGAACACTTGCTAAGAGATGTGAAGGATACAACTATTAGCACCCTTGCGACAGAGGTTTGGTTTTTATTTCCTTTCTCTGTAGTCCTTATTTCTTCTGTTTACTTGTTTTGGTGCCCCTCATTGAGACAAAAGCATCACAGATGAAGTCTGACCTGTGACCATATGATATTCGAGATGAGCCAAAAGAAATGATCTTTTTCTGACTCAGATAGCACTTCACAATTCTCAAGACATAGGTTTCTTTTTGTCGTCCGCAGGTTACGGGAAAACTTACAGCCTTGAAAGGTTTGGATTCACGACTTCGGGAGATTCGAAGTTATCTTGACCTTGTTGTTGATGAAAAACTCCCACTAAACCACGAGATTTTGTATCACCTACAGGTTCAGTTCTGCTTTACCTACGCTGAGTGTGTTACAATAACAGTGCTTCAACTATCTTGTTTAGGATTTTTGAGAACTTGCTTTTTGAATTTCCATCTCATAATTCTGTGGAATATTAAGCGAATTGTCAAATCTTTTGAACATAGATCTTGACTTCTTAGCAAAACAGTTGGTGAATTAAGAAAGGGACTAGGTTTGGGGAGCTAAGACATTGCCAACTCCAAACTCTAAACTCCAAATACTACACAAGCTACATAAATACGAGTGAAATAAAAGTAAGATCACATTCACATGTTAGCAAATGCAAGATTGGTTTGTTGTGGGGGGAAATCACGGCCCCTTGATTTCTTTGATAAATCATGTTCAACCTGATTATATTTCCTGTAATTGTACCATGAAATTACCTCAATAGTTTTTTATTGTAAACAATTTTATCCTTTCATGTGCTTGGAATATTTCTTTGCCTAAAGTTTATTGCCTTCTTCCTTATCTAACCATGAAATTTTTGCAGAATGTCTTCAATCTACTTCCGAATCTTAATGTGTCGGAATTGGTCAAAGCTTTCGCAGGTAAATAAAGCTAAAATTTATACATTCTGTGAGTGTCTAAGTTGTCTCAAGTATTGCTTTGTTATTGACGTAGCAATTTGTCTTAATGTTTAGTGTCTTTTTTCATGTTTTTTCCATGTTATGAGCAGTGAAAACAAATGACATGATGCTGGTTATTTATCTTTCTTCCCTGATCCGAAGTGTAATCGCTCTCCACAACTTGATCAACAACAAGGTGATGTTCTCACGTTCCGAGTTCCCATGTTTGAGTCTCTGTGTTGAATTCTCAAATTGGATTGAGGTCTTAAGGATGGATGTAGATGGGCCTGGCGTAGACAGTCATAATTCGGGAATCCTTCTCGGGCTTTGTTCTACTTAAGAAAAATGTTTTGTTCATTCTGCCTTTTATAGCTGAAATTTGAGTCTTGTCTGCCTAGATTTGTGTTTGGTTCTTGAGCAAATTAATCGGTTTTGGGATATTCCAAGAGCCTCCCTTATTAATCTATTTGCATGATTTTATGATTTTGTTACTATTACTTAAATGGCAACTCTGAAATTTGATCCATAACAAAATTTTGGCATATTCCAGATCCTTAACAAGGAGCATGAAAAGGCGGAAGACTCGAAGCCTGTTGCCGTGCCAACTGCATCAGGAAGCTAGAGTTTTGAAAGTCGGGCTTGGATTTAGGCGCCTCCATAGGACGACAACAGCTTCAAAGATTTGATCCTCCTGTTGAGTTTGGTCATTTATAGATCTTGCGTGATCTGAACTCCGAAGTGGATGACGCAGATATCTTTGCCTATTTAATATTTACCCTATAAATTGCTGTCCTATATAGGGGAATAGTTTTTTTCTCCATTAATGTTCTCCAATTTGCCAGATTGACAACAGAAATGTTCTTGAGATTTAAAGATGTACTCTTTTCAAATCTTCAATTGATTAACCAAAATCTTAAATTTGCGCAATTCCATTGTCTTATGTGACAAGAATCTACCAAGTCTGGTTCCGTCTGAAATCTGCGTATAGATTTGGTACTACAATGCAAAACAACCCCAAGCAACAGTGTAAAGAAAAACAAAGCAGCATAGAAACAATCAAAAAGTCGACCGAAACTAACAGCTTGGATTGAAAATATGACAGCACAAGGGCGAGAATTGAGGAGCAAAGTTTTGCTAGCAAATGCACATATTTCATTGGAGAATTTTGCACGTAGGGTAAAATACATGAAAGTAGGATACATACACACACTTCATCAGGCACAGTTTTACGCCATCAGATTGGAGTGCTTTTTCCCAAATTGTGTATATAATAGGGTGTTTATGTCATACCCTACCACAAAACGTTCCTACTTCACTCGTTAAACAATAAGAGTAGAAAATTTTCACATTGAGAGAGAATCATATAGGGTACAAAACTTCCAGTCTTTCCCATTGCCAAAACCATTCCTGAAGTTTCACTTATCTTGTTCATCGATGTCGGGCTGAACTGACTCTTCAAACTCAGCATCCATGATAACCCCATCCATAACATGCACAACAATTTCTTTCGTCTTGACATCAACTCTTTGGGATCTAACCCTGTTCACCACAAGCATTCCATCCACGTCTTTGGAGATATACAACACAAACCCAGATATAGAATCATACATTACTTGCTTACCAAAAGGCACATCATCTGAAACAAGAGTCCTAGGAACGGCTGAGAATCCCAGAACTCTAGAGACTATTGCATATGAATCATCATTCATCTTCTCCTCCTCCTTCTCCCCCACAAGACTCTCATTCGCCCGCAGCCTCAAATCGCGCTCGAAAGCTCCGTCTGACGGGACAAAAACGGTGAAAGCAAGATCATCAGGCAACATTTCCATCATCATCTGTCCAAATTTCCCAATGCCATTCGCATTCTCCGAAGCTTTTCGGATCTTCGTAGGCCTGGACAACCCAATCGGCCTTCTTTCGAGCTGTAGTTGAGGAAGCCGGAGCGTCGAGATTACGATCACAAACAGGCAGCAAACAAGCACAACCAACCATACAAAGGCAATTGAATTCCCCCAAAACCGGCCTCTCTTCATCTTCTTTGGTAATCTTCAAAACTCCCAATTTCTCTATGTTGTGAGGAAAAAAGAAAGTCCCACTTAGTTCTACAGAAATGATGTTAGACTTCAGTACCAGAAAAACTGCTTTTTGCCTACAGTTCTTGACAAGCTCCAATATTTAATTTTTTTTCCTTTTTGAATGTGGAAATATCATCAGTATATCAAAATCAGGTTCTTCACAGCTTTGGCGAACAAATTTATATCAGGACATTTTGGTACTTATCATTCCCACCTGTGTCAATACCATAACTGTGTTTGTTTGGTTCCTGAGGAAGTTAAGATTTTAACTCAAAACTAAAACGGGAAAAAAAGGGAATAAATCTGGGTAGATCTGAAAGAAGAAAAGAACATGGAACTAACTATGCGAAATTGTGAAGGAAAGGGATATAACAGTTTTGACAAAAACAAATCAGGTAACGTAGAGAAACAGAATAATTACCCGAAACAGGTAGTTGGGTACCAGTAATGAGTATAACGCCGTTGTTCCAAGACCTTTGGCCAGATCTGGCGATTTACCATCGCCATTTTTGAGCACGAACAACAGTTTCCAGTTCTGAAAAGTGGCTTCGATCTAGTTTTTTTTAATTATTATTTTGTATTTTTTTTTATATACAAAGAGAATGCTGTCTACTTTCAAGTGAGATTAGGTGGATTAAGTGTGACTCAAATTTTAACCATAAGGACTTATAATCAATTACACTGACATCATTTGTCTTTTATTTTGTATTTTTATTTTTTGGAGGAAAAATAAGAAAGTTGTACTTAAAAGGGTGAAAAAATTACAATATATATTGTTATAAAATTAAAATTTAACATAATATTTAAAATATCTTAAAATTTTTTATTGACATAATAATTATTTTAATGATATCATAAATTGGACTATACAATTATAGAGTAATTATTTTAATGATATTAGTTTGAGACATTTATAAAATTTTTATAACCTATAATCGTATTTTAATCCAATGAACATAATTGGGTTATTTGCCTCGTTAACCTATAAAATGACGTCATTCAATTAAGTCACTTACAAGAATATCCCTCAAACGTACCATCTTTTAAAAAATATCATCTAATAAACCACTTATTAAAACTTTTCCTTTATTAAAAATTGAAGATTTGTTAAAAGACTACGTTATCATTCCTCCTACTCACTCATGTGGATGCCAAAATGGAACCTAGCGGGTTCCATTGTCAGGTTTCATCCTGTTGCCAGGTTTCATCCTAGAACTCGCCAGCTTTCGTCATGGAATCTGTTTTCGGTTGTGGGTGCGGGGTGTCAGATTGTAACATGTCAGGTTTCAAAGTAGAACCTAATAGATTCCAACATATTTTTTAAAACAAAGAAGCACCAACCGTCTCTCATCGCCAGCGCAAGTGTCACATTGTAACTTGGTAGGTTCCACAGATTCCAACATATTTTTTTAGAAATAGAGAAATGCCAACGGCCTTCGATCACCCGCATGGGGTGCTAGAGCCTAATAGAACCCGTTAGGCTTCGTCCTAGAACTCGCCAGATTTTGCTCAAAAAATTACTGAAACTATCAAATTTCATCCCAAAACTTACCAAAACCTGCCAGATTTCGTCTAGAACCTGTCGGGTTCCAAAGAAAAAAAAAGAGAGCAGATCATGCCAAAAATTTAAAAAAAAAAACTAGGATTAAACAAATTAAAATCAAACCACAACAAAGACCATAACAAAGGTATATCTAAAAGTCAAAACATAAAAATTAATAAGAAGAAAATAGAACTAACTACAAAAATTGGAAAAAAAAAAAAAAAGCATGAGTGCAATTTCAAACATTTTTCTTTCCAAATCTATAATAGCAAACAGATCCAACCACAAAAATTGGAAAAAAAAAACCCAATAAATTGACATAACAATGTTAACGTTAACTCTTATAAACCCTAAAGTGCTTTGATCTTGCTTTCTACAATTTCTACAAACTCACTAAATTTAAACTATTATTTCTTCCTAAAACTTTTGTATGTTATTGTTGGTTTAAGGAACTCTTGACGAATCGCCAAATGAAGCATTGCTTGTTAGAAAAATAGGTTCGGTGACGCAATGGAATTTTGAAATTTTTATTAATTACTAAAAAACTTATTCATGATGCTATAAATAATAAATTAAATCTAATTTAACATACCAGTTGGAGACCAGAAATAGCAATTCTAACTAAACAAGTCTTCAAAAATGAATTTTTACCGTCAGATCTTCAATGTTGTTCTCTTCCTTTAGATCTTTGTGTGTGTATGAGCACAACTCAACAAATCTCCACCACAGCTCTACTTCTTCCAACTGGATTATGTGCTAGAGGAACTATGAACACTAAAGAGGAGTGATCAAAGCTCTATTCTCTAATTTGCACTACAAAAGTTTAAGAATAAATAATGGCCTTAGGTCTCTATTTATACTAATAGTTTAAGGAGTCTGAAGTCTATTAGGATTAGGAGATAATTTTCTCTCTTTTCTTTATCTGCTATTGGTGTCGCCCTTTAGGAGATTATCTTCAAAATTTTAACCAATCACAGTGTAAGGACTTGTGATTATTTGCATCATCCAAGATAATTGCTATTCAAATAATTCTATTTAAATTAGAATTCAATTATCCAAGATAATTATCTAATTTAAATAATTGACAATAATTAGCCTTAATCCATAATTCAAATTCAACTAGAATTTAAATTAATTGTTCAAATAATAAATTTAAATAATTAATTATCCAAAATCTCAATTATCAATTTGAATAATTATTTTTTAGAATTAATTAAATAATTAATTCTCCATAAAATGTAAACATAGGTGCCATACTCCAAGAGGCCTAAGTCCACTAGCAGTCTAATCGAACTATGGCCCACACGTCCTATCAGGTCTAGTGGCCGACTCGTGTATACTCATGTCTTACCTGTGGTAATTTATATTTGCTTGATCTGTTATAAAGGAATTAGTGAGTTAGAATTAGGACCCGATTGACATTTATTATCAAGCTCTAATAATAACAGATATATAAAATCCTAATTAATTATTTGTTTAATTATTGTAGACAAAACTACAATTAAATATAAACAAATTAGGACTTAATTTGATATTTGTTATTTGTGACTTTGGTCCCTTAAATCTTCGTTATTAGGACCTGCTTAGCTTCAAAGCAGATGATTAAAACCATCACAAAATGAAAATTAGATAAGCAGTAAATAATCAAACAATACAGTAAAAGTAAATGATACCACAAGCGAGATTTATAGTGCTTAATTCTATAATGAGAGCTACGTCCATTGTTCTTCACTATGATGAATAGTTTGATATATATTACAAAGAGTTGAGAGATTTGGTATAAAAACAGTAGCAATTTTTGCAAAGTTTTTTGTGTTTTGTTCTTTTTTAATAGTTATGTTGTTGCTACTATTTATCGCTGGTATTATGTGAGATCATGGCTTTGATTTGATGGAAGGAATAGGCATAGTAGTGCTTGTAGTAGTGGGAGACGTGTCAATCTCTGATAAGGCATAAACATTAAACTTCTTCCTATGTTCTGTTTCATGGCTTAGAGAGTATCTCCTTATAACTACAAGGCTTTGTACATCGATTTAATCGAGTCGACACTTAAGCAAATCCACAACTGCTAGAAATATATAGATTCACACAAAATGAAACGAGTAGAAATTACAGTCAAACGACAACTATCTAATCGATTGATGCTTCTAGTTGATCAAGCAATGAGTAAGTGATGCTTATGATAACAATCTATCTCGAATTGAACACTCTCATCAGGCTCCATTAGCTTTGTATGTAATTTGGATTTCGTACGCTATACCTTTACTGAATTATTTGGGCCTGACTAAATCATACTCCAATAATTATTAACTTTAATGTCTTTCCACTATAGACCTGAAGCTGCATTCTTGAAAACATACAGTATTACGAGACTCTTAGAATATAAGTCTTGTCCATGACCTTTCATATTATGTGTATCCCCATAGGTTATTCATTATCGGATGAAGGATTTAGTTCCATTTTACCTTCTGATTATTTTATCTCAAAGTTTCATTCTTTTACCATTAAAAAATTCATCCTTTTATAACACATGCAAAAAGAATATCATCTGGTTACCATATGTATCCATGTGTATACTTTTGTAGATTATAATCTTGTCGAATAAAGGTTACATCTTCAGTATACAGACAATGTAGCCTTCGCTCATTGAAACTCTTGCTTTTGGCATATTAAAAGATACAAGCTATACACTTAGTGTCATGAGTCCACTTTAAGATTAAGACGACACAATATGATTATCAAAGAGAATTGATTCAAGTTAAACAAAATTATTATTAAATTAATTCAACTTTAGGCCTAGTCCGGTGTATGACCACTATTAAATCTACCACATCAATATGTCTACCATAGAGTCAATTCGCTCCGACGACCAAGATAATCTATCTATTTTATTGGATGTAGATCCTCATTATAGTCTTATCATGTATAAAGTGCCCAGCTCTGTTCATAGATTGCGGACTATATAATTTAGATTATTAATTTTTGAATCATATCTTTCCACGTATAAACTCCATATATGCCCAATTCTAAGATTTAGTTCTAATAGTCATGGAATACATGTTTGCTAATATATAAACATTAATACAAAAGCAATTCGAGGACCATTATCAATACATGAAATATTTGCATTATTATTTATTTCACTAAAAATGTCATAAATATAATCAAAGTATTTATTACTTAGGGTACCAATCCTAACATTGCTAACAAATAAAAGATCAACACTTGGTTCAACAAATGGCACTAAAATCTTGGACAAGAAGCTTCTTAAGAATCCAAACGAAAATTAAAACCGAATTTCAGAAATAAAGGAGCACCATCAACTTCTCAAAACCGTGTTATGTCACTCAATCACAATTTCTACATCTTCCGAACTTGAAGAGTAAAATTAAAGCATCATTGAAGAAAATAAAAAAAAGGTGAAACTGAAATAGAAGTTGCTGAACAAGTTGGTAACTCACTGAGTCAAAAGGAGATGAGGAACGTAGGCAAAACAGTATAAAGGTGTAGCCTCCTTAGCTCCTTTGATGGTAACGTCAGCTCCACCAGCATTGAAGGAGCCAAGTCTTTCTTCGTGGTGCCTAGCAACATTCGCTTCTCGGCAAGGCGATGGCTTTTCTTCACTTCTGATGATTCATCCTTCACTAGCAGTTCTTCAAAACCAAAATTGAAAACTTGTAGATCTTTAGAAAAAACGCCAAACCTCATGACATTGATCTCCTTTCCTGGATCTCCTCCATTGCTACTCCACCATAGATCTCGAGCTGAAGCTCTTTTGCGACGCTGTAGAAGACAACCATATGCCATTGGATCGTTGTCGGGGGTCGCACTCGGAGGAGAGAGAGCGGAGGAGGCGAAGAGATAGATATGAGAGAGGTTGGGAGGCAAAGAGAAAAAGAGGAAAGAGAAAGGCATATAAAAAATAAACATGTAATTAGGGTTTTTGATTTTTTAGAGTTAATTATAATATGTAAAATCGTAAATATATATTTAGTATTTTAAAAAATAAGATAAGAAAATGCGTACTTTTAAAAAGTTAAAAGTAAGAGGGTAGTTTTAATAAATGGTATCATTTTGGGGCATTCTTTGTAAATTTTTCCATTCGATTTGTTCCCTTTCTAAGCCTTTTTTTTTTCCCCTTAAATATAAGCTAATTTAGTTGAATGCCCTTCTTAAGGAAATGGTTAATCACATAAATACCATTGGCTTTTTTTGCACCAAATCCTCTTAGCTTTACGAGTTTAACAGATTGATCCTTAAGCTAAAAATATTTGCAATCAACTCTTCCAACTTCAAAAATTTGTTGCAATCCTGCTAAAATTGATAGCAGTGTTAGTCTTTTAAAGAGAATACTACATGTGACTGGCACATGGATGGCAAAAAAAAAAAAAAAAGGCCATCATGGTCATTTTCTTCTATTTATGACTCAAACTCAATTATTAAGTTCCACATGCACAAACTTGACAAAAGGTACTAAATTTCTCACTATGTTGCTTCACATGAGGCATACAGGTAGGCAATTGAAAAGCATTTTCGTAAATAATTGTTAAAATACAAAAAAAAAAAACCCAAAAATAACTTTTCTAGAAAGCTTTGATCTTCATGCTTTAAATCAACGATATATGTGAAAATCATATGTCAATTTCAATCAAAAAATTATTATTACTATCGATGATGATTACTATAAATTTATAAGCTTAAAGTACAAATTTTCAAAATTAAAATTTAGGCGGACAAATTGTTTATTTTAGTAGATCTCAATTTTGGTATTTTTTTTATGGCTTGTCATTTCAAGTATTGCTTCTATTGGCTTTCTTATGTCAGGATACGGTTCAAATAATAAATATTATTTTTTAGGCAGTCTACAAGCTGCTGCTCAATCAATTAGTTATAAAATATCATTAACTTAATGTTATCAATATCTCTATGTGTAATTTATTAAGACATAAATTGTTCTCTATTCTTCCTCTCTATCTCTTCCTTTTTAGGAAAACGTTGGAATGAATTGAGTAAATATCTTCGTTGTCTACTCATTATTTGGATGGAGATGTTTATAAGTTTGAGGGACAATGATGAGAAAAAAAAAAAAAGCTTTATAATTACCGTCAACACTCCCTTTTTTTACCTGTTAAAAAGAGAATGAAAGTGGTAATTATAGTTGTAAACAATAAATTATTCTTTCAAATACAAAAAAAAAAAAAAAAAAAAGTTATTTGTAATGATGACATCATCTAGCAATAGTTTCACATCTGAGTCTTTGGCACCATTGCAAGGTCTTCCTCTTCAAGATTGAAATAAAAAAAAAAAAAAAAAAAAAAAAGGAAGAAGAAGTTATTTTGGTGACGTTGCCAATTATTGATTGGTGATAATAAACAAGGCCATATGCAATTCCTTACCATAGCCTGAGGAAGCTCGACTGATAGATATTGGGGAGGGCGACCCCTCATGGACACGTACGGGCAAAAAAGGTACCATATGGATGCGGAAAATTGGACCACTGGGATTTTTCTTTTTAATAAAGTGAATGTGGCAATTGTTTGTATTGGTTTTAGAGTTAAAGTTATCCACTTGGTACTGTACAAGAGCACTAAAATGTCCATTTGGAGCAAATTGGGCTATCTATTCGGCCATACTCATCACCATTGTCTCCTACTTTTCATGCTCTCGTCTTCTCATATTTTTATAAATATATATATATACACGTACATATATGGTTATATTTTTAATGGGTAATATTATTATTAATTATTTGATATAAATGTAATAGTTATATTATATTTGATAATTGATTAAAAAAACTTGTTATAATTAACAAAATTAATTTTTTATTCAGCCTCATCATCAACTATTATGAAAATATTCCATTACTGAAAGTGTAATTATGGCTGCTGTTTCCATGTATGTCCCATTAATAAGAAAATGGCCACTTGTGTCCGAAAGTAGTTTTCCTTTAAACCGTGTTTGGAGAAAGAAAATCGGATAAGACGATCAAGAAACCCCGACGAAACCCCGAGTATAAAAGCCAAATGACTGCTTCAGAAAAGGAAAGAGAGAGAGAAGGAAAAACCCAAACTACGACTTGAAGGATGACGACGTTGGTTAGTAATACTGGTCCCCAAGACTGGGTATGTTGATTATTCTCCCTTGTAGATAAGGAAATACTGTTTTTAGTGGACCAGTCTAACTTGGGGCGGTTGAATTATTAACCGTCTTTCTCAATATCACTGGCATTCCAATACCATAATGAGAGAATGAAAACAAAAATTACCATTATAAGAGTTACATAATTTGGAAAAGTTGCATGTAATAGAACAGTAGGGATATCACTCTCAAACTCACATTGTCAGTTTTCAACATGATAGAGGTAAATGAATTTGAATTAGTGATTTAAATTAAGATTTGAGTTAATGATTTGAATTGTTATCCGAATTGACGTTTGGATGTGCATTTAAGTTTTAATCTAAATATGAAATAAAATTAAAATTTGTGTTTGGAGAGGTAGTGAAAATAGTTTTTGATTTATTAACAAATCTAATAAAATCTTAATATTAATAATCTTAAAAAATGCAATATGGATCTTAATTGATTCTTCTCTTCACTAGGAATACAATGAAAAAAGAATCATCTCATTTGGATATCAAATGACAAAGTTATGACTTTTTCCCGCAAATATAGGAGATAGAATTTCAACTACTGTAGCAAAGATATCCGAGTATCAAATTTTTAAGGGGTTCAAAACTCTAAAAAATTATATTTTTGATACTCAAAAGATTCAAATTTTTTGGAAAACAAACAAGTATCTAAAAAATTCTTGACACTTGAATCCAAATTTGAGTCTATTGAATCTAAAAG
This sequence comes from Artocarpus heterophyllus, assembly GCA_025403435.1. Taxonomy (NCBI): domain Eukaryota; kingdom Viridiplantae; phylum Streptophyta; class Magnoliopsida; order Rosales; family Moraceae; genus Artocarpus; species Artocarpus heterophyllus. The sequence goes on along the minus strand of CM046354.1, from coordinate 11,433,712 downwards.
ATACACAAAACAAAGAGGGATTTTTTTCCCTTGAATGGATAGAAACCTAAGGGAGCCACCCTGTTTGGTATTGTTTTGAGAGTTTTTTGAAATGTTTTTATACGCTTTTTGAGACAAAAATTTCAAAAACCCTCTTAGTATAATTCCTAAACAATTTTTATTTTTCAAAATAAAACTATTTTTACCTATTTTAAAAACATAATCAAACAAAAAACTGACAAAATCCAACTATGAGGTAACTCCCCCGCCTAAATATGAAGGTTAACATTGACTAGGACATTGAAAGATTGTGCTGAAATGCATCAACTATGGGTGGAGTTAGGAATAGGAAATATATCCTCTTTTTTTTGTATAATTTAATCTTTTTGGATTTAAAAAAATACCAAGTACATTATTATTATTATTATTTTTTGAAAATAGTCAGTAGAAAACATCAACTTAAATGATTATAACTTATAAGAAAGCCAGAAGGCATATTGTATATATGACTCAAAATACAAAATATATGTCACAAAAAGCAGAAACATCCCCCCACCCCTCCGGACCAAATCAACACCGTTCAAATTTCAAACCCATGTCTTATTTAAATACCTAACACAGTACTCATTACTGAAACCCCCGCCACAAGGTACAAAATTGAACGGTCATAATCATCATATCATCATAACCCCCAGTACACCTCACCGCACCGCACCCAATCCCTACCCCCTCTACGCCCGCAGAATCAATCAGAAATTAGCTGACCAAATTTTAACTCGATACGTAGTGCATGAACTCCGAATCGTTCTCCAGCGCTGCCATCGTCTCCGCCGCCAAAACCACCTCGAGATCGACGGTACCGCTTCCATCCCTGGCCGGGAACGCCGAGATCTTGCCGTCGAACTTGTTGGCCTTCCCGCTCCGGACCGCCAACGGCCTTCCCCAGCCGAAGTCGTTGTCAAACATCGGGAACCTCGGCGAGCTTCCCATCGTGATCGACGCGCCGTCAGGGTTCCCCAAAGGAAAACACCTCGGGCTTCTCTCCCAATCCTCCACGAATCGGCGCACGTTGGCGTTATCGTGTGCCTTCACGCTTTTATTCAGCTGCTCAGCGCACCAGCGGAGATCCCGAGACAGGACCTCCCCGGCCGACGCGCAGGTCGGCACGCTCTGGATCGCGTTCCCGAAGTAGTACGGATCCAGCCTCGGCTCCAGCCTGTGGCGACAGTTAACTGCCATTCTAAACGTCGTCGTTTTCGAGGGCGGAAGCTTCCTCGCGCGTGTAACCGCTCTCCACAGCAAAGCGCAGAGCGACTGAAACGACGAGATTTCTTGAGTGGCTTGTTTCGAAACGACGCTGTTTTTCAGCCAGCTTTCGATTATGGACGCCACCTTGTTGTTGTCGCTCTGGGTGTACGTGTCGTTGCTTTGCTTCCCCAGAATCTCGATGTCGTTTTCCGCTGCATTGATATAATTACGGTTATATCGATTGTTGGTCCTGTCCTTGAGTTTCATAACGGCTTCCCTGCTGAAACTGAAGATTCTCTCCCTCAACGGCTTGTCGTTGGAGAACGTGACCTGGGGCCCACCATCCGGCAGTTTCAATACGGCCTTCGAGATAAGGACAGAATCCCTGGTGAAATCCGGGCTGGGCAGGGAAATCTTCTTAAACCCTCTGCAAGCATCGGCGAAAGTATTGAAGAAGTTCCAGAAGGAAGTCCCGTCCATAACGGCGTGATTAGCGGCGCATCCAATAAAGACGCCGTCGGCCAACTCCGTCACCTGCACAGCCAGAATCGGCCCGAAATGGCCCGAGTAGCTCACCTTCCCGTCGAATGCGAAGAACTCCGTCACGTGCTCCGGCACGTGGGTGGGGCCCAGGATGTCACGGATAAACACCTCCCCAGCATTGGCGTAAATAAAGTCGGCGCCGGCGTCGTTGCACGTGAGGAACACGTAGCCGTCCTGGTCGGTGGTGAGACGGCCGGCGAGGGGAGGGAAGAGAGAGAGCGCGCTGGAAAGGCCTTGTTTGAGGAGGGAGAGTATGGAGGGGATTGGGATATTTTGTGGTGGGCGGGTGAAGAGGCAGCCTTTTTGGATGTAGTGGCAGGACAGCATGGGGAGGTCGGAGACGGAGAGTTTGAGGTCTCCGAGGGTCGATTTCCTGTCGGGGAACACGGTCGATTTTGAGACAACGTTAACGGTGGGAAAACAAGGCATGTTGATATTGTTTTTGTGTTCTAACTCTTTTTACTGTCTCTTCTCCAAATGAGTTGATATGATTTTGGAGGGAGAAAGAGTAAGAGAGAGAAAGGGAGAGTGTGTTTTTGTGGGAGAAGTGAGCAAAGGGGTAGGGGTACTTATAAGGGTGAGAGTTGGGGCTGGTTCATGCACTTTGCTGCTTAATAAGGTGGATTCTTTTTCTCTTTTAATTTAGTGATTTCAACGTCATGGGGTTTTGTTTTATTCTTTTATTATGGGGGACCCTGTCTTATTTTTAATATAATTTGTTTTGTCTTTTTGGAGATTATGTGGACATTGTGGATGTCTATCTAAGATACATTTATTTTATTTATTATAATGATTGAAAGCTCATTTTTTTAAGTCGATGATAGAAAACAATCAAACATGCATATCTTCGCAATTTACTTGGAGGGGAAAGGGGTGAAAAAACAGGTAATTAGACTTTGGCATTAAAGATTGATTATGTTCATCCTAACTTAGATTTAAATTCTCCATCTCTTTTGGTGTGATCTTATCGATTACTCTTTTTTCCTTATTATTATTCCATATTCCTGGAGGGGTAAGTTGGTGAAACTGAGTTATATACATAATACGTTAGTGTAAAAAATATATATATATATACATAGACACCATATTGGAAAACATATAGAGGAGAGAGAACTGAGTAGACTAATAATTTAAAGAATCTAAAAATAGTTCTTGGTGCATCAATTTCTCTACATAATACCTCCATGTCATTATCATTTGAACATCAAGTTCCATGGCTGTTGTGCAGATGTTGACATAAAAATAGTTTAATGCATAACAGAAGGAGCTTAGATGAATTGTATCTTTGAAGTCTGATATATTTATTCTATTCAATTATTCTGATAAAATAAATTAATAAATTAATAGTAAAAAGTCTCTTCTTCTTCTTCTTTTTTTTCCTTTCCCTGAGTTATTGTTTATCCCCCTTGGTTATGAACCAAAAGACAAGGAAAAAAAGTATCAAATTATTTGAAATCAGACTAGCGATGTCTAATGATCCTTATGAGTCCAGGTTAAGGATATATTGTGTGGTCGAATTCGCTCCTCCTCAAGTCTAACCTCAAGACCCGTCCCGTCCTACCTTATTTGTCTTATTCTATGTCATTTGACCTAACGGTTATTGTCTTATATTATGAAACTTTCGACTGTTATTAATTCAATAAATAAATCAGTACCTTATGTAATTAAAAAAATAAATCAATAAATTGGCACCGGAAAGATTACCCTTAAATGAAAAGGGAATGACAAAAAACAAAAACTCTAGAAGCACTCAGTCCTCGACTCAAAGTACAAGTTCATGAAAATAAAATAAGGATTATATAGCTGCAAGTTGGACTACGAGTTGGTATTATTCAAGGAGGATATAACTTACTTTGTAAGAAATGTTAGCAAAAGACACTGCTTCCTTCTTGCCAATAAGATCTTGACACGGTGAACAGCACATAATTTGCGTTTAAAAGCCATGTGGCGTCCTAGAGCTCTTCGTTGTTGACTAGGAAGATATCATCATGATATATGTATATACGTTTCAAGCGTAACCAAATTGAATACTTATAATGGAAATGGAGGCTTCAATTGGCAGTTTATGAAAAAAATGGAAGTTAGAGATCTTTCCATACCAACTTAGGATTACTAAGATTACTAAGAATCTTCACGAGATTTAGTTTCTTCAAATCCTTCAAAATCTAAATATACTCGGCAGAATGCGCAGTTGGCCGCCTTGATTTACACAATTTCCATACATATATATATTTGGCAGATATGCACGTACGCTTGTATGCCTACATATCCAATCAAATTACACTGATTTTTCTCACTTAATTAAGATTTGCATCCTAATTAATGGCTTAGTATTCCAATTTTAAATTCTGTTTTATATACACATGACTTAGAATGGACGTGAATCTCATCCTTTTACCCCTATATATATATATATATATATAAATTTCCATTTCCTCCCTTTTACATTTATAGCTTACTTCTCATGTGGGATAATATAATAAAACTTACTTTGGATATATATATATATATATATATATATATATGCTTGTTGGTTTAGATGTTATACTATTTCACATGATTTTTATATGATTTTTGGGTAATTCTCTATATCAAATTACATAGTGGATGACAAGATCATGACAAAGTCTACTGATATCTATCCATGAAGAGGTTGTTCAAATGATTTAAGTACACATGGCAAATATAATATATCATTGATAAATTTTCTTTTATCTTTTACATTTTAGGTTTTGAAAATTAATAGCTTGTATAAAACCTTAGTTTGAATTAAAAAGTTTTGATTTAAATCAAGTTTGTTATGTCATTTTTTTATAAAATTTAAATTATTACAGTGTTTTAGGTTGAAATTGTTGGTTTGAATTGACCTTTCAAATCCCAACAAAATTAAATTTTGTTTAAGTACAATATACACACATAAAATATGTGCTTAAGCAGTTGACTTGCCAGTTAGTACATCCTAAAAATATATCTATAAGGAAATACCAATGACAAATCACCATTGATCTTTTGATGGAATACAATTAAAATTTAATCATCCAAAAAAAAATATATGTGAGAATAATATTATAGCGCCGACTATTTACGTTCTGTATGTTGGCTGTCATTCTCCAAATCCCCAGAAAGGTCAGCCTCAAAGAACCTCAACTGTTTAGCTACAACACTGAACTGTCTTATATGACAAATTAAAAAGGAATTAGTACTTGAGATATATCTTTATATTATAATATCATATGTATTCCCTAATAATAATATTATTATAAAACCTTACGTTACAGTATTATTCTCATCAGAATCATTATTAATACAAGTCTTCTTCCATTAAAGAAATACATATCTTATGTTTGAGACTACCCAATAGGAAAAAAGGTCGGTTTATTTATTTTATTGAGTTAAAAAAAAAAATAAGAATCTCCAAATACCGCCTTTTTCTGATTTGTCGGCGTGTGACACTTTTTAATTGCCAAGTACATGTTATGTTAATCACTTTGCTAGCTAAAGAGCATTTAAATACCAAACATGCAGCACATTTTTGTAATTATTATATATTACATTACATGCATAAGCAGGAAAATGTATGTATATATATATATGTAAAGAAGCATTTTTTTAATTAATTGCTTCACTTGGAAGGTCCAATTGGTCCTAATTGATTAATAATTGATTTTATTATCATTATTTTTTTTTTGTGTCGTGAAAAATTAAGAGGGTTAAGAGAGAGAAAGAGAAACAATATTTGGGTTGTACAAGTACTAGGAGTCCAGGTGCTTGTTGCACCGTACCTGGATAGAATGCCACGTCTGTGACAGTTCAAGACCAGCCATATGCGTGACATTAAGGGGGTCAAGTGCCTTGCTCCTAATCTCAAGTACTTGTATGTATGAGTGATTCATTTTTGCAGTGAAGTGAATTAACCTTGAGATCTGCCACACGTTATTGACAGTTCAGGACCAACCATGCATGCAAATTGCAAACTGAACCCTAAGGCCTTTCTTTTCCCATAATAATAATAATAATAATAATAATGAGAAAAATCATTTTCATGTCGTTACTTACAAAACTGTAGGACATGTTTAAAAAACATACATACTAAACTAGGGCTTGTAAGTTTGTAAGTAACGAGATTATAACCTCATGAGTTAAATAGAATTGCTCGACAAAAATAGTAACAACAATAATAATAAAATTGCTTTTCCAATAAAAAGAAAAAGTGTCATTCTTTTTTAGGTCTTATCAATAAGATTTTATTTGTGACTATAGGATTGAAATCATTTTTTTAGCAAGTCTTAAGACTAAAAAATAAATACTTATTAACATGTTTTTTTTTAGTATCCACCAAAAAATCTCTAAAGAAAAAAGGGAAAAAAGGGTTTTATGATATTGGTAGGGCATGTACCAAAATCAATAAAGTGGGCAAAATTGATCGAAGTTGATGTAAACTTGACGGTTCAAAACAAAAATTTATAGGTGAATTACTTTTCCAAACTTTATAGTAGAATTTTTAAAAAATGGCAGTTATAAAAATTTGTGTTATCCGGTCCTCGCAATTGCCGTCAGGAGATACGTTTTTTTAACAGATTGTGAAAAGTTATACCTCTTTGCTTTTACTTTTATGACTATGGTCTCTAGGGTCTTTTTAGTTATTTAAGGTAAGCTCATAAGTTTTGGAGATTAGCAGTATTCAAAATAAAGGCTTGTTTGGAAGCCGGTTAGAATAGTACAAAACAAGCTACAGTAAATTACGACAGCATTAAGCTCAAACCAACAACTTTAGTTTTGTCAACTCTCCCAAACAACCCATAAGTTTTTTGTATGTCCAATTAAACATTAGGATAACAAGAAGGAACGGGGGAAACTTTTTGTTTAGAGACAAAAGAAACAGAACCCAGGACGGAGAACTGTCTCTCTGCTCTAAACTTTTGAAAGTTTTGTGTGCACTCATGCATTTTGCTTCACATTTTGGAGCACAACTTAAACATTAACAAAAAGCTGCCAACACCAATAATTCTTTCTTTCTTCAAGATTTCTCTTCCCCCACCTTTTTTTTAAGAAAAAAGAAGAAAAGTGTGTTAAGCTTTATTTATTCTCTTATTAAAACGACAAAATGTGTAACATCATTGGTTCGTGCGTATACACACACACACACACACACACACACATATATATATATATATATATATATTTATTAACACTTTGTCCTGTATATGAACTTACACCCAGAGCCAAACTAATTAATCCAATAAAATCCAAACAAGTATGTGGTAAAGCCTAAGGGGATAAACTACATAAAAGACCAAGTTTAGAGAATTTGCAAGATGAGATAAGAAGATGACAAAGAACCCAACAAACTTATGCCCATTCAAGGAATTGGTACCTAATACGGACGTGTCATTAATGGGCAAAAGCTTAATTACTTTATCTCATAGGCGTGACACTAACTACAGTGTTGTCGTCGATGAAACTGACAAACCGGAATTTATTAGGTAAAAAAAATATGGTGAGAGTTCATGTACCTGATTTTTGTACCATTTGGAGATGTATGTAGTTCTTTGCATCTCTATTCCCATTGACGTTCTTTGAATTTAGGGCTTGTGGCTCTGTCTAGGCGGGTGACACTCCCCGGTCCCCTCCTTTCTTTTTTTGACAGGCTCGAAAACATGCAAAAAAAAAAAAAAAAAAAAAGGCCCTTAGCTTGATTTTTATTTTCTCCCTTGTTGTTTTTTGTTTTTTATGGAGTACTTACATGGTTTTTGATCATTATCGAGGTGATCTAAGGTTTAGAAACGCATGATATTAATACAAGATTTTCATTGTAGAAATCTCGTAATAATATAGGCATAGCTTTTAACATTGATTAATAAGTGGAACGATTGTCCGCCACATGGACACACCCCTCGACACGTGGCCTAACAAATGTTCAAATTCAAGGTCTTATTTGTCAAAATCTAGATACGGGGTCCATATTTCCCAACCCGATAAGCTCAAGGTGCACCATTGCAATCAACACCAATTACTCAATATATTAATTTTGTTTCTACCAATTCCTCAGCTAGGAAAGAAATATTGAAGGTGAATAAGGGCAACATGGTCGTTGTACAAGTGGTTATAAAGAAAGCAGAGGTAGTTTTGGATGATGAAGATACTGACATAGGAACTTGTTGAGCTTGTCCAAATAAAACAGAGAATTTTTAATTAATAACAGTTGGGGATGAGTCCAAGCATAAATGTTAGCATGCTTTGCAGGACAAAACTAAAGGAATTTGAAAGATGCCATGGATGTGGTCATTGCCCCATAATATATGCATGTTTGTCAACCCCATCAACTACCATAACCGCCTTTATGTCAAAATATGATTACTATATAGATGAATATGTCAATCAATCAACAATAACACTTTTTTTTAAAAAAAAATAAAGAGTATAAAAATAAGATATAAGGTTTATTCTCTAGGAAGGAAGGCGCAAATACTAAATAATTTAAGTGTGTGGAGGGATTATTTGCATATTTTCTAAAAAAAAATTATTTGTTATGGATTCATACATGAAGAAATATACAAAATGAGGAAAAAAAGAAGAAATATATCCAAAGCTGATTTTTAAAGTGAAAACAAGAATAATTAGAAACATATATACATTGAACCATCACTATTATGTTTTAAAAGGAGCATATAAAAATCATCTCTCCTTTTCTGTTGATCAACTTTTTTTTATCTCTTTAATAACTAACCGATTGGTAGTTAGTTTTTTGTCTTAACATATGTCCTAGGGCGGTGATAAGAGAAATAGATAGTAACAAGAAAAGAAAAAGGTTCGGAGAATATCATAGATGGAGTTTCATGAATATTGAGAAATTGCATGTGTTCATATTTTCAGCTTACAATCTCATGACTTGTCAAAATGGGCAATTGAGGAAAAAACAAAACAAGAAATGCTTTAAGTCAAAAAATAAACAGGTCATAAATATGATGGACAAATTATTGTTGTTTTTGGCAATGCGTTTAAATCTAAAGTTGAAATAATTTTGTTGTAGCATATAAGAGTTTTACACTATAATTTACTTTTGTTTTATATTATAGCATATGAAAGCTTTATACTGTAACAGTTTCAACTATATATTTGGAATAAGATTGCCAAACGCAACCTATATAAGCAAAATTAGGGGAAGAATATGAGTGAAGGACACTCCTTTATGTGTATAAGTGTGATTTATACTTTATCTTTGGACTAGCTAGGGTTCCTTTGGCAAATTGCTCCAAATAAAAAAACGAAACAAAAACAGAAAATTTTTATAATAAAATTTGCCATTATTTGCTATATCGATCATAAGTCTACATCTGTTGTCTCATTGACTGTCTCTTTTATTATTTATTTGACACATTATTTAAACTTAATAATTTAAACATATAAATATAGGACCTAAATATTAAAAACAATTACCCAATTCACTTATGTGTTAAAATCTAATTGGTAAAACAGTCAATGGGATAAAAAAAATAGGACAACGGATTTTGATTCATCATTTAGTTATTAATCTTTGTTAACTTTTTACAAGAATTTAAGATGTGAAATTTTGTCAATAATTATAGATATATGAATTTTGTAAAATCCTGTTATCTATTCCTGTGGTGATTACATATCGAATTCTGTATAAAAAAAAATTAATAGAAGAAAGAAGTCAAACTCTAAACCTAAATATTAAAAATACGAAAATGAAATTATCGCAAGTTATAGTTGCAACTAGAATTACTGGTGAAAATTAAATCCATCACTTGAGACAAACTACTGAAGTCAAATCAAATTAATTAGTTTGACAAATATTAATTTCTTCTACCCTATAATTAGTCATTATCACTGTTCCATATATTCTAAAGAAATTTTTTTTTTTTTGGGAGAAAGTTCTGGTCGTGTAAAAAAATCATGACGCGTTTGGGACATTTCCAAGTCTGCACATGCATGTGAAGATAAGAAAGATTAAAAGGAAAATGTACAATCTAGTACTACTGCATGTGGGAAGAAAGACGAGTGAAGAAACAAATGATATAACTTGTCTCTTTTGGTGTGGGCAATTGTATGTGCATCCAAAACGTCTAGTCTGCGTCGGTTTTTTGGACCTCGCGTTATGCAAAATGGCATAATCATGCATGTTCATGTGTTTAAAGAGCTACCATAGCCGATCCATCTAATCCAATATAATTGAATTTTAATAATTTGAATTGAAAAAAAAAAACTTTATGGACATGGATTGGCTTAAATTGTTTTTTTTTTTTTTTTTGAAGAAACTATTTGATACAATAATTTGGATTATAAATTTGAACCAAAAAAGAAAAATCCATATAGACACGGATTGGATTAGATTGATTTTTTTCCTTAAAAAAAAACTTATTTCAAGTGGAAGGTTTTGCTTTTTTAGTGTGAAAATCCAATCAACCGTCCAAGCGTTTAATTTTTTTGTAGCTAAAGTTTTTGCCGCATGGTTTATAATCTTGAAAATATTGTATGGCTAAAAACCACATAGTTAAAAGTTTTAGTTATAATAAAAATTAAACTAAAGTTTGTGTCTAATTATACATTAGTCACAATATTAATGTTGTGATTAAAAGTTTTGCTAAAAATTGTTGTGACTAAAAATCTAATTTTTTTGTAGTGTTTATACCGTAATTCAATTTTTTTGTAGTCACAATATTAATGTTGTGATTAAAAGTTTTGCTAAAAATTGTTGTGACTAAAAATCTAATTTTTTTGTAGTGTTTGTACCGTAATTCAATAATAAAAATATATAATTGTGCTTGTATTCAATACAAACTATTCTTAATTTTTTCATAGTGCCTCCACCGACAATAAGATCTGGTTCGCTATATATGATGGACAATTGAATTTAATAAACATATTTGAGTTCTCTCTTTGCAAAGTGCAATTATAGTCACGAGATAAATTACCAAAAATGGGATGATTCATCCCTCTATTTGAGCTCTCTCTTTGCAAAGTGCAATTATATGCACGAAATAAATGACCAAAAATGGGATGATTCATTCTGATAAGTCAACTACTACACAGTCAAATTGAACTTTGTTCCGATCCCATTAATATTCAGTCCTTTGACCAATAATGACCATCATAGCACGGAACTGTGAGTTTTCAAATTATTGCCTCCTACCACTACTTCCAAATCTCCTCTATCAATTTTGCGTAGCGTTCTTGGTTCTTGGTCGTACCCAAAATCATCACGGATTCATGCATTACAAATCTGCACATGCATGTGAAAACCAGACGAAGAAGAAGAAGAAGTTGGAAGAAAGCAAAAGGGGAAATATTGAATATGTACCATGCATGAGAAAGATAGAAAACCGTGAGAGCCCAACAATATTAAATGTTTTATCTTTTATTTTGGTGTTTGACAATATTGTATCACTTGTATGTGTATCCAAAACGTCTGTCTTTCAGTCTGAATTAGTGGGGTTTTGCCGCAATATCAATCTTGTCAAGATAAACCCAATAATATATATATATATATATATATATATATCACATAAATGAAGTAATGAACCTCACGCAAGCACGCAAACATATGCATACATTGAAAGAGTGAATCAGATAGATTATCCATTATCCTTTGCGAACATACCATGGACCCAATAATGTTTTGGAGCAAATTATACATCTAATAAAAGTTGGATGGAAATATCGGAATCAAAATTTCTTTTCCAAGAATAGGAGTTTTTGTCTAAACTGTCTTTGAATACTCCTTTTCTAATTTCTTGGAGAAGTGCAATGGACATAGATCATAATCCTTTTTGTCTCCAGGAAATGGGATTTTATTGGTTAAACTGAAAGCTACTTTTTTTTTTTTGGCTTGGTCATAGAGCAGAGATATTCATAATTAAGGAGAGGGTTGGGCCTACTACATGCTAAACTTAGTCCACTTATTTGGAGTGGTAAGTGGGTTTAGGGTTTAGGCGGCAAATGGTCGTAGTGTTTAAACACGTGTGAGAGCCCACTGGTTTTTGTTTCCTCCTTTGATAATGGCACTATTACTAGTGGCAAAGCTAGCCACGAGGATATATGTCTGACTGTATAAATTCATTGTACTTTGAATGTGCCGGGAACTCTGTGGAATTGGCTATCATGAGCAGTAGAGGCTCGACTTTTTCGTGTAACACGGTGCAAATGCTCTTGTTTTGTCTCGTTTTGCTAGCTCATAAAAGGGATTACGACACTAATTACTAATGGAGGATGATAAGGGTCGAATCACATGTCGCGTATTTTATTTAAAAGCAGGACTACATATGCTCAAATTGAGGTTCAAACCCTATAATCGAAAGGCTTTAACAATTTGATGAAATCAAAAACCGCAGTCTTCAACGTCACACTAAAACTTATATAAGCTAAAAGCCTGTTTAGTTCAATGGTTTGAACTAAAAATTGTATATGAGCAAATGTTTGGCAAACAAAAAATGAAGTTCATTTCAAACCATTAATTATATATTTTGGAACCAAAATGCAAACCTATATCTGAAAACAACCTCTAGTTTTCAATATTAACTTATAAAAAAAGTTTTCAACATTGAACAAAAATTATAAAATGTCTAAAATTCTACCATTTAAAGTTTTGATACAAATCAACAACCAAAAAAAAAAAAAATCAAAACAACATAAATCAAATATTCATTTTATGTGTACAATCCCTTTAATTACCAATGAAAAATAACCTATATAAAAAATTTATATTTTTTGTTTTGATATAAGGGGAGGGGGAATGCTACCTACTTTTGAGTGAGGTTAAGCGTAACTCAAACTCTCAACCTATGGTTGAGGTGGAGTGACTTATAACCAACTAAGTTGCCCTCACTTATTAAAAAAATTAAAATTAACCTATATAAAAAATATATATATAATAATAGAAAATGTAATATAATGGTTTGTAGAGCGATTTATGGAGTTCAAACCCTCCAAAATTATTTGTGTAAACAACTACCTAAAATACTCAAAAATCCAAAAAAAAAAAAAACCAACAATTTGGTTCAGTTTGGACGGTTTTATGGATTTTTTTGAAACATCCCTACTTACCGGTCAATTAGCACAGAAATGTGCTAAATAATATATCTTATTCAGAAATCACTATTCCTACAAAACTGGTTTTTTAGCGAATAATTTCGTAAAATGACAACATTCTCTTTTTTTAGTTTTAGGGGAAAATCACTACATTCCCGTACTTTACTAACATGGTAGTTTCCTTCTGCTTCTTCTTCTTTTTATTTTTTTTATCTATTTGAAGTTGGTATATTTATCTGAACTAAAAATTGGAAGTTACATATAAAAGCACTCATTAGAAAATCAGTCATTGATATTTACTAGCAGTTATGTATAACGCCACTCGTTATCTTGCATGAAAAATGAGTTGACACATAGCATTATTCCTTTCTTTTTCTCAAGCTACTAAAATTTTTGAGCACTTCTGTCAGGTTCTCTTTTAATGCCCATGTATTCAGCTGCGGTTCGAAAAGTTGAAATATTCCGATCTCCGCTTGTTTTTCAACTGCACAAACCATTTCGCTATTGCACCCTTCCTCAGTGTAACTCTTCTCTCGTTTGAACCTCTTCTTAACTTTAAAGCCATGGAGGCTGTAAGACCCGACAGACAAAATAAATGTAGTTTTATGCATACAGAACAAATTAATCGTACCTTGTGTAAATAATAATAATCAATACTAAAAACTGTGTAAACATGCAGAAATGTAAACAATGAATACAATAATATTGGTTCTTTAGTGTGGCTTTAAACCCTTGCATGAAAAAACCACAGGTGCTACCTCACACAAGGGGTAGGAAGGATCTACTATACTGGATTATGAATATAAGATTTGTAATTACAAGAAAGCCTAAAATCTGTACTAATCTTGGAGTCTACGGTACTTTCCCACAGCTCACACACCTTTAGACTTCTTGTCCTATTCAAGTTGTCTTTGCTCACCTTCGGTCCTCCTGACTTACCCTAAGCCTTCAATCCCTCTTCAGATCTTCTGGATTGGAATGAATGCAATAAGGCAATATAGGGATGAGAGCAATACAATAGAGTCTAAAAGCATTAGGTTTATCACTTGAGTTTTTCTCACTCTTTGGAGCTCTAACTCGGAAATCACAATTCGATTATTTAATTAAGCAAAGCCTAGGTATGAGAAATGTCTAGGTTCTTTCTCTAAACCCTAGGGTCGAATCCTAACTGATTCAACAAAAAAATAAAACTTAGTTGCTAAGGATAATCACTATTCTAGCTTAACTGAAGTTCTGAAAATGATTGTACTAACAATGCATGCTCTTTGCGGGTCTTGCCACTTCAGCGAATAGATTTTTTCAAAAAAAAAAACAGATGAGTAAAGACAGATTGCAAATAGATTTTTTTCAAAAAAAAAAAAAAGATGAGTAAAGACAGAAGGCAGAATTTTATGACACAAAATGGAGAATTATATAAGGTCCACGACAATCTGGAAATGTAGATATTATGTAATGAAGTATATGTATGACATTATTAAGTATTAAGTATGAGTAGTTCAATGGAATCCCGACAAACGTAAGTACTTATTTTGATTTCAATCTTTTTTCTTTAATCACACTGAAATAACTCCGACATTTTATCTTATTTCATTTTTGTTTTTTAGTTTGGTGGAACTAAAGATTACACTAATCCAGATATAGATGAAGTGCAAAATAAAGAGGCTACGTTGATGCAAAGCTTGATATGGCCGTAGTCAAGGCTATGGAATGAGTCAAAAAAAAATGATCTACTTTAATAATTAAATAGTCCTGAAGTTATTTTTGTTAAGTTGAATGAACATATCTAGTTCGGTATTTGTTTAGGGGAACGTTAACTTTGTAGTTTTCTACTCTTTTTTTTTAATTCAAATGTATGAAACAATTGTAATTTGTGCCTTTTATTATGTATAAAATAAAATGAGAAAATATGAAAAGCAACGCGCAGGTATATATTCACTACTATAAAAGGAAATAGCTTTTAACATTAAAAAAAAAAAAAAAAAAAGTGTAAATAAAGGGCCGTATTTGTAAAAAAGCATCCCTGGCGTGAGAATTGGAGGGCAGTTTTTAAACAAACCATCCTTTAAAGTGAGGTCATAGAGGACAATTCAAAACCCTCTAAAAGGCAATGGAATAGATGACACATGCATTGGCAAACGTCCGCTATAGCCTCAAAAAAAAGAAAAAAATCGTCACCGTTGGAACACATCTGTCTGCACGTCCATGTGAAGAAAAGAAAGGTAAAAAGGTAAATATTGAACAATATATAGAAATGGATGTTTCGTTTTCAATGTGTACTTGTTATCCATTCAATATAAACATGACGATTGTAATTAAGTAAATGATTGATAAAAAAATTATAGTAATTAATTAGATTAAAATTTTATTATATTATATTTTTAATTATTATTAAAAAATATCTTTATTAAAAGTGTATCATTAGATACATAATAATTACAAAGTTGAGGATGTTTGAAAGGATAGTGGGAATCATTAGTTAGAACTATTTTTATTATAATATATGAGAATTTTATACTGTAACAAATTTTTTTATTGTTACTGTAGCATATGAAAGTTTTATATTATTTATAATTAAATTTATAATTTATAACTGAATTTATGATAAAAATTATACGGTGAAAACAATGGCCAAACAGACCATCAATATATACATGGAGTTACTTCCATCCACCCCGCGGATGATGCATCCGTTTAATATTAACCGTACAGATTAAGATCGAGGGCCATGATAGAGCAAAGGGTATTTGACTGCTTTACTAACTTGTTCTTACCCACTACCGGTTAATTGTTGTTTTGGGGAGTTTTTGTAAACTGTTTATTCGTCCGAGAAGTCGAGAAAACGACCTTCGTTTTGCTGGAATATTAATCGAATTTTTAGTTGTGTTCTGCGTCTCATCTGAGGCCCCTTTTTTTTTTTTTTGAAACTATCTTCTTCGTTTCTTTTCCCCTTAATCTAGTAAATCTTGTCCAAGTGTAGAAGTTCTAGCCTTTTTTCAATAATCAATTATGTATTCGCTTGTTACAGTCCACTGGCACAACCAGATCTTTCTATGCCTTTTAGATCTGAAAATTTTCTCTTCCTGTGTTGTGTTCAAAGTTCCAAGAGAAAAAGGTGACGACGGCTATGGAAAAAGGTAGAAAAAGGAGAAGGTCAAAAATAACGTAAATGATTCATAGCAAAAAAAAAATCTTAGAGCCGTTTGGTTCGAGTATTTGAGTAGAGTCTTTGAATAAAGATTTAAATTTTTATGAGAGCAAATACTATAACAAAATAATTTAAACTGTGATTCGAACAACGAAACAAACAGGCCCTTAAGAATTACTTTGTATTTGAATCTTTAAGCAAAATAATAAGTTTAGAACTTGTGACCTTATGCAAATGGGTGTTTGAAGAGAGAGAAGAGATGAGAGAAGAAGATGCAACGATTTCTTAAATTTTTTTTTTTTTAAGAATTACAGTAAACATCTATTAGCATCTCGTCTTGCTTTGAAAACTCAGTGATTGAACACTTTTCTCTTTCTTCTTTTATCTCTTCCCCTCATCCCTTAGTCCATTTTCTTCTCTGCACAAACTCTTGGTTCCGAAGCAAAGCCAAAAAAATCCAGGTTCTGTAAGTGAGGTTCGTTTCAAAAGAAAAGGTGTGAAGTGTAAGATTAGGCTTTCCTGGAATTTCACCCTAAAAAGTGTTTTTCTTAGTTTGATGAGAGCGTTTAGATTTTTTTTTTTTGGGTGCAAAAATGATTCTTTAACAATGGGGTGTAGTTTAAAAAAAAAAAACACGGTGAAAAATAAGTCCAGATGCTCAGGATGAGACCAAATAGAAATAGAACCCCCACCCCCCTCCCCCCCCCAAGAAAAAAGAGAAGAAAAAAAAAAGATCCAAAAAGAAAAAGAAAAAGAAAAAAAAAGTAAAAACACCACTCCCTAAGTTGCACGATTTTGCGAAATATTTCACTACGTCGGATTCATTTTGTGCTAAATTGTCCCCCATTTTAGGTTGCATGGGTTGTAATTTAACCCAAAAACAAATATATAACTAAAGAAGTGTTTCACAGATGTAATTTAAATTATTTTTTTAATTATAAATTAAGTAAAATTTTTATATATTATAATAATAAAAATAATAATTATAATACAAAATTTTTATATATTATAACAAAAATAATTTTAATTAAAAATTTTAATTACCTTATCAATCACTTTATAAATTACATTAAAAGCTTGTTTGTTTTGATACTTGAATTACGATCGAATCATTTTACTATAATATTTTTTTTATAAAAATTTAAATTTTTATTTAAATATTCGAACCAGACAGGTGGTATAAATGTTAAAAATTTACACCAAAATCATTCAAATCGAAAAAAAGCCAAAGTGTTACGTGGTCGTTTGTCCAGTTCGTTCTGCACCATCATTTCTTCGAATTTACCCATGAAAAGACCTCACAATTATTCTTTCACTGTTGACCTTTACTGCAACAGCCTTCACCGGGTGAACATCACTTTATCAGCTCCTATTTCGTTACACCTGGCAACTGAGACGCAACAAAGAAGCTGCTTTACTTTTAAAAACTTGCCACGTGTTGGGTGTATAAAACACCGCGGTGTTCCTTTAAATCTTGCATTTTTATTATTAATTAATTTTTTAATTAAAATAAATATAAAACTTTACATCTTATAATAAAAAAAAATTATAATATGAAAGTCTTATATTTTTTATGATATTTACAACTTTAACCACCGTATTCAACACGCTATGAATATATGCCCTGCAGGTGAGTATGCAGAGTAGAAACCGATGATATAAATGTGTCTCTAATTTGGTGTAGACAATTATACATGCATCTAGAATGTGTAGTCTCGTTGGTCTTTACGCAAATTAGTCTTGTCAAAATAAAAATAAACCTCACGTTGTGCAAATGGCCATAATCATGCATGTATTTGATATTCTTGAACTAGATTAAATTTGATTTGAAAAAAAAAAGTTTTGAATTTTCAGGTTTTGATTTTTCAATGTCAAAATCTAATCAACCCTATCCAATTCTAATGTTCTGTATATTTTTTATTCTATTTATCTATTTTTCTAAATACCTATTTTTGTTAGTGTTGGAATTACTTACTGGATTATGCTTGGATATATTTTTTTGCCTCTTCTTACCAGACTTATTTATTTTGGCTTATTCTCAAACTTAAATTTATATGTATTTGTATTTAAATTTGTAATTGATGAGTTGAAGCTTATATTTTGTTGAAATACTTTTTAAACATGCTTAAATTTTAGTTTTGGTTTCATTTACGTTTTGTTAATTAGTTTGTATAAATAATTGTTTGGATTGAGACGTATCTTTGAATTGTAAATTCAAATAAGGAAAAACCTAAAATTCAATTTAATTCGATCTAAATAAAATCGCCTTGGATTAGATTAGATTTTGCACATAAATCGGATTTGATTAAGATACAACATGAAAAAACTTAAATATACATTGGATTAGATTAGATTAGATGGGGAGAATATTATATATGTTGGATTTGGAAACTCACTTTGAAATATAAAAACGATTTACTCGAACTGTCTTGTGACTTTGTACAATCATAACTCTTGCTAGAAATTGTATAATCATAATTTAGAATGTTAATAAACTTTTTTTTTTATTTTTTGAAAGTTGAATATTAATAACTGTTAATACTTGTCAAATGCTTAAAAAAATTTCCACACGTGTGACGACCTGACTTTTTTTAATAAAGGATCAATCGGTAAAGGTGGCAGATTATAATTGTGAGTCCATTAAATAATTAGAACATATAATTATGTCCCTATTTTTATGAAAATTTTAATTTGTAACCCCACGACCTTTAATAAAAGCTATTCCTAATTTTTCCATAGTGTCTCCATGACAAAAAATTCGGACATGTACAATCAAATTTTATAAACACATTTGAGTTCTCTCTCTACATAGGGCAATTATATATAAGAGAAAAATGGCCAAAAATTTAATTCATCCCAACATCCATAAATAAATTTTCGATTAATTAATAACTTTTTGATTGAGCAATAAAATCTTATAGTCCCGATTGGGCCAATGTATTAAATTAATAATCTCACTAAATATATAAGATGATAAATTTTTTGGGGGAGAATGAGTAAAATAATTGATTTTTAAATCTTTTTAAAGTAAATAAAATTTTTAAAAATATTTATAGTAAATAACAGTTAAAAAAATTACCATAATAAATAGATAAATAATAAATATTTACTTTTATTTACTATAAATATTTTCAAAACATGCTATTTACTTCAATAAATTTTGAAAAAGTATAACTATTTTTCTATTTTTTGAATCCTTAGGGTCCAATGAAAATATAAATTAATAATTAATCAAACACAAAAAATAATAATGAATAAATAACATCCAGAATTCACAATATTAAGGATTTTTTTAATTGACAACTTTAAATTTCTCGATTCAACTCTTTTTCTGAAATATGCATCTAAAGTTTGTTTTTTCGGTGTTCCTAGATTGAACTCTATGTACATAACATTGATATTTGTCCTTCTATGTACATGTAGATAAATTAATTTTTGCCGTATGTACATCTACATAACATTTTTTTAGAGAATAGGGCCGTTTGATATTATTTTTAAAATAGGTGAAAATGTTTTTATTTTGAAAAATAAAAATTTTTTCAAAAATTGTGCTGAGAATGTTTTTATAATTTTTATCTCAAAAAATATGTAAAAATATTTTTAAAAATTTTAAGAACAAAAACAAACAGGGACAATAATTTTGAGTGTGTGAATTAAAATTAATAGCAGATATTTAAACAAGTTTTGTAAGCAGCATATTAGCATATACTAGATATTTTATTAGACTAAATTGTCGAAAATACCCCTCAACGACCGAATAAGACAAAAACAATTATCTATTTTCACACCAAAAAAAAAAAAAAAAAAAAGCTCTGATTTCTGGCATCTTGCCGCCAGCCATCGTCGGCCCCCATCACCAACCATGACTGTGCATCGGATGACACCATCACCACAAATCGACTTGCCAGTCTCCAAATACAAAACCCTAGCAACATCAGGCTCAAACTCTGCAATTTGCAACTTCGTCGATCGTCATTATCTCTCTCTTCGTTGCATCCGCTTCCATCGTCGCTCGTCACATCTGGTTCCTCGTCGCTTCATATAAGGATAGTGATGTCAGCAAAGTCGTTTGACATAGGAAGATTTCGACACGTAGGATGTCGTATCTAGATGCTGTCACAAGGAACAAGAAGTCACTGCGAGGATGCCGTTTACTTTATGAGCTTCGGAAAACAACGAGCAACCAAAACAAAGAGAGACGAGAGAGAAAGAAAGGGGGGAGACACGGGGGATAAAGGGGGAAGAGAAATTAGTATAAGAGATGTTTTCAGGGAAATTTCTGTAAAATTTTTGGATATTTTTTCATTTTACAACACAATTTTTATAAAAACAGATGTTTTTGTCAAATAATTGGCCCTTATTTCATATGGTGCTTCAAAAATACAAAAATATCAAAATATATATATATATTGATAGAAACGTGATTTTTCAATTCTTGCACACAGCCGACAAGTTGGAAGAAAGAGAGAGATGGAGGAGAATCAAAAAAGTTTTGTTTTGTTATTTTTTTTTTATTTTTTTTTTTTGAAAAAACTTTTTTGCTTTTTTTAGTTTTTAATATTTAATACAAAAGTTTATGGATATTTACCAATGGCTTTTTTACTAAAATTTCCTCCTTTAAATGGTTTTTTTATTGTCATGTCATCAATTTCCGTCCAACGGACAAGCGGAAGTGGATGGAGGAATTGTTTGATATGCTTTCTATAAATTAGGAACATTTTGACAAATTTTATAAAATTAAAGGGCAAAATGAATTAGGATTCATATTTTTAAAGGATTTAAGAAAATAGTCCTTTAAAATACTGATTTTTTAATTATGTTATTTACTTTACTCTTTTAAAACTTTTACTAATTTAATACGTACTTACAAACATATATATAACAGTGCCAGAAAAATTAGTAAAAGAGAGCGAATGTGTGACTGAACTAACGATGTGAGAATCAAACTTGATTTTAGGAGGTAAAATACAATTTCAGAGAGAGCGGAATATCATTTTAAGAGGACAGAATACAATTTTTATAGAATTTCAAATACAAAATTATAAGGACAAAAATTTTAGGGAGGTCATCCACCCTTATTCTTATCCTTACGTGGTTCTGTCCTAGTACATATACCCTACACACACATTGAAAGAGAGAATCAGATTAGACATCCGTGTTATCCTTTTAGAACATACCATGTACTCTTAATGTTTTGAAGCAAATTGTAAACGAGTGATTGGAATGGCTAAAGTTGGATGGAGATATCGGAATCAAAATTTCCTTTCCAAGAGTAGAAGTTTGTCTAGACGGTCTTTGAATATTCCCCTCTAATTTCTTGGTCATAGATCATAATTATCATTCTTGTCTCCACCAAATGGGATTTTATTCGTTAAACTGAAAGCTACTATTTTTTTTTTTTTTTTGGGTTCGGTCATAGAGCAGAGATATTCATAGTAATCCACTAATTTGGAGTGGTAAGTGGTAAGTGGGCGCGTTGGCAAATTGTCGTAGAGTTTAAACACGTGATGAATACATATTTCTGATTGTTATTATAAATTTGCAGTACTTTGAATGTGCCGGGGACATTGTGGAATTGGCTATCATGAGCAGCAGAGGCTTGACTTTTTTCGTGTAACACGATGTAAAGCTCACATATGGTGAGCCCCTCAACTCCTCTACAGCATTGTGAACCAGGTGCTGCATGCAACTTAACTGCCCCATTTGTGTTTTGTTTTGTTTTGCTCTCGGGAGGGATGACAACACTAATTATTAGGGATACTAAGGGTCGAATCATATTACACGCATTTTATTTGAGCCTGAGAATGTGCTTGGATTGTGATTAAAACTCGATATTAAAATGACTTTCTATGATTTGATGAGATCGAAAACAATAACCCATGTAAATTAAGTTATATATATGATTTTTGAAATCTAGTTGTTCACCTGTAATATTGTTTCTTTTTTTATTATGAAAAAGGTTTATGTAATTCCAACTATTACCCTAAAACTCTTACGTATCGAGGCCCGCCCACCCCAATGAAGAAGAGGTTGGGGTCTCTATATTAACTCTTGTCAAGACACTGAGGTCATACATCCGATGATGATACGAGTCAATGTTTTGGAAGGATCTCCCGTGAATCCTTCCCTTATAATGACAAAAATTCCAAGATATTCTTGGCTATGACTAACTTACGGCGTAAGCTAATCAGAACGGGCTTGAAAAAGTACTTCGTGAGTTATGGGGGGAGTTGAGAGATCTCTATAATACTGAGCACTTGACAAAATGCCTCCCGCCTTATCCATTTATGAGTGATTTGTGTTGTCCATCTCTCTTTTTAAAAGTTAATAAGTCGTTTGGAAAACCAATTCCAACACTGGTTCCAACCAGTGAACAATGTAAAACTCTTAAATGTTTAAATAAATTGCTACAATATAAAGTTTTTACATCTTATAGTTCTTAAACTTAAAACTTTCAATTTTAACTGAAGTTTCAAATAGCCTAAAAAAAATAATAATAAAAGGAAGAAGAAAATGGAGTGAGACTTTTCACATATCCTACAAACACAATTATTGGATTGACTATTTGCCTCCAAAGAAAAAAAAATGAAACTGAAAAGAGTACCAGGTCACCGGCATTAGCCCATCAAAAACCTTTGTACTGGCAGCAGGCTACCATAGTACCATGATACAAAATAACACCTTACCATTATACTAATTGTAGTCCATTATGTTACCAGAAACATCTGCTTGCTTATCAGTTGTAGCCTATTATATTATCAGCAATAGTCCACAATGCAATAACAATATAAAATTCCAACAGCATGATGAAATACCGTAATATTTAGAACAAAAATGCAACCACACCCATATTGGATTTGGTCTGATCCAAGTAGGCCTGGACAAAACTTCGGCCCAACCCAATGAAACCGACCAACCTACCCTGAAAGTAGGCCAATTTTTATTTTTTCTCCATCAGCCTGAAGGACAATGGGTCCAATCTTGCCAAAACCAAGCCCAGTGGTTGGCCTTCAAGCTTTGGGAGGTGCAGCCCAAAGCAGGACGACCCAACCCCTACGCAAAAAATAAGACAGAAAACTACCCCCCTCCACTCGAACATTTAACCACATGGTATCTAAGCACGCGTTCAACCACTTTGTTGGACCTTCTGTTTTGCCCACCTCATCGCATCTGTAATACATACGGTAAACCGAACCAACCCAGGCATAAACCAAACCAACCCAACTCATTTCAGGCTGGTTGATTTTTTTTACGAAAAACTTATAATAAGTGATCAAATTATTATAATGAAATTAAAATCTAATACAATATTCAAAATATCTTAAAAATCTAATACATATTGTACTAATAATATCACATTCTAAAATTTTTACAAACTGAACCGTATTTTAATTCAATAAATATAATTAAACCAGTTCTCTCATTGATTTTTTTTTTTTTTTTTTGCTTAACTCAGCCTACGATTTCTACAAACCAAACATGTCGGCCAGGCCCAAAATTTAATCCGCAACTCGCTCAACCCAGCCCGCAACCCAACCCGTGTGCAAGCCTAGATCCAAGGACAGAATTTGATTAACTTAGTCGCGCTGGTGATGACATAATAAAGGCCGCACCAATCAAACTCGCAGTGGTGATGCGAAGGTGACACAAGTCCCTGTCTCTCGGCGTTGTGAGGGCTCTACTCTCCACGACACCGTGAGGGCAACGGGAATTGACTCTCGCAGCGCCATTAGCGCTCGCGAGGGCACCTCATCACCAAATACAGTATGGTCTTGAGCAACGTTGACCTTTCCGGTCAATTAGCATAGAAATGTTCTAAATATTACGGTGGAATAAAAATTGGTTTTTTAGCCAGAATTTCGTAAAAGGACCGCATTCCTTCTTTTTTTTTTTGTCCTCCCTTTCAATGATAGCAGACAAAGGTAGTCATTCGAAAATCAGTCATGATATTACCAGCGCTTATGTGTCGCGCCACTCGCTATCTCGCATGAAAAATGTGTTGATATATGCATAGTAGCATTATCCCTTTCTTTTCCGCAAGCTACTAAAATGTTACAAGTTCTGCCAGGTTCTCTCGTGCACGCCCATAGATGCAGCAGCAGCAATCCACTCTTCCTCAAACTGTTCGGAAAGTTCTAAGGTGTTTGGAGAAGTAGTTCAAACCATTGGTTTAAACTAGCGAATAATGTAAAGCTCTTACATACTACAGTAAAAAACTAAAGTGTAAAGCTTTCATATAATATAATTCTCAAATCTAAACTGATAGTTTAAACTACTCTCTCAAACACTCTAGAATCTATTAGGATCTCCGCTCATTTTCTACTACACAAGCCAATGGTTAGGCATCCACTGCAAGTCTTTAAGGTGACCCCCCAAGGCTTTAAGGTGTTGCTACTCATCCTCAACTTTGGTCAAGTCTCTTACAGCGTTTACGAATATTCTAGAATTGGCTTCCTTTCAAATTCTACTATGCCCAGTTTAAAAATGTGTGGCTGCTGTAGCAGAACTAAAAGATTGTTTAGTAATAAAGAAAAGTGCAAGGACAAATAGGGTGAAAGGATTATTAGAAAGATTTCTAGACTTGGAGTTGTTTGGTAATAGGGAATAGATTGGATAGGGATTTCAAATCCTTGAGGAAGAAACTGAGCTTTAATCTCCTGTAATGGAGAAATTAGATGAATATAATCCATGCCAAAAACCAAAAGACCAAGGTCCTCGCCTTACTCTCCATTTTCCTCACGTGGATTAGATAACTCTCTCCTTCCTATTTCCTTTTCCTACTAACACGGCTTGAAGAATAAAAGAAGAGCAAGAATAACATCCTCTAAGAAGTTGAGAAATATCAGAAGATCAAGATGCAAATCTACCCTCCGGACAAGTGTGAAAAAGCACCAGATTCCAGCAGTGTACTTCTAAATTCAATGAACTTTGGGGCATGGATGGAGACATGGTAAAAGTTTCATTATAGCAATAAATCAAGAACAAGTATAGCAACATGTAAATCTACAGTCTACTAGGTCCAAAACTGAGTTGGGGAGTGTGTATTGTACTGTTTTTCAAACCGTTTCATTTCTTAAAGACTAAAGACCAAGGTTCATCAACTGAAGCTTTCGTTTTTTTTCAGAAACATTCATGGACTTGGTAAAAAAGGAATCATGTTTTAAGCTTGTACCAACTGTCATTTAATATTTTCAAAGAACAACAGCAAGCTGCAATGGTTAACAATAAGGCAACAGCTTCATTGGTCGAGGAACATAATTTAAAACCACACGCATTCCCACTTGGAGAAATCAATCATCAACACCAATAAATACACCCAAAATCGAATTAAAACATCAAGTTGGTGAATTGTACATTCAAACTCAATGCGGTGCTGCTAAGGGGAACTTAAGTTCTCTAGACGTCCCAACGGACAATTTCCCAATAGAAAACAATATGTTTATTGACACCTTCGTAGGGGACTTAAAGGTTCAAAAAAATAAAAAAACTAGGTTTTGCATTAAAGCAATATTTTTATCTTTCCTCTGAGCTATTTGTACCGATTCAACTGGAAAACCAAGCCCTTCACACAGTCCTCGCAAACTCCAAACGCCTCTCTCCTGAAGCCCAAAAGTTCCAAAAGGGGTCCAGTCACACACGTACACCAAAAACGCCCGCATTTGCAAATTGCCTCACTACCAAACAATGCATTATACCTAGAGAATCTTCATCTTGCTTACAAATAAGGAAACTAACAGCTAAAGATTCAGGTTCATGTATTGTTAAACCATGAGCATTTACAGTACCAAAATCAAAAATTCGAAAGGCACAAATGCAGATAAATGCTACTTTTCCAAAGTCAAGTTCATTTATTTCTTTCACATAAACTTCATGAGCATTCAAAAGATACTCATCAGTAGAACACTGTCATATCTTCATTTCACCAAAAGCAAACATCCAAAACCCACACGCAAATTACCTCCAAATCCAACATAAATATATACACAATTTATATAGATATAAATATATACGCCATAAACGCAAGCTAAATGCTTCGAATTAGTCATCATATATTTCTTACCATAATTAAAACCGAAACCACTTCAATAATCCGGGCGGTGATAATCGCTGTAATCGTCACGCGCTGCCGCCAAATCGTCCTCGACCCGATCGGCAATCTTCTCCTCTTCGTACTTCAACCCTTCTTCCAGCGCAAGTCCACCCAATGCTCCGGCGACGGCGCCCACAGCCAATCCCGCCCCAAGCCCCATCTTCCCGCTCTTAGGCTTCTGATCATAGGGCGTGTAGTCCAACGGCGCGGATGGCCCACTAGGCCCGCCGTAGCTCACGGGCCGGTCGAAGAAGGGCCTTGGAGGCAGCGGCGGAGGCGGCGCGCTCGAGTAGTACCCGGGGTAATACCCGGAGTACGCATCAGGATACGAGCTGTAATGGTACGACGGCGGCGGCGGAGGAGGAGACGGAGAAGGCGCTGACAAGGGCGAGTACGCCCTGTAGTCGCGGGGAGGAGGAGGAGGAGGGGCAGCGGAGTAAAAATAGCTCGGTTGAGGGGCAATATGGTAATTCGGCGATGGGAGAGGCCTTTCGCGAACGGCGAGCTTTATTCGGATCTTACCCTGGGGACGGCCGGAAGGGCGGATGAGAGTGAAAGTACGGATTCGCGTCGCGTCGTCGAGATCGGGCTGGTCCTTGAGGGAGATTCTTAGGGTTCCGACCAAGGGTTTGGTGGTCTCGGAGGGTTTGGAGTGGAAGATCTCGAGGGTGAGGAAGGAGTCGTGGAGGGACGAGGTAAGGGGGAGGGTGAACCGCTCGTTCCAGACGGGTCGGGTCGAGCCGGAGTCATCGGATTTGGTGGCGAGGCGGCGGTCGGGGTCGAGCCAGAAGACGGCGTAGGGCTTGAGGTCGCCGAAGTTGCGCCAGTTGACATTCTTGAGGTGCTTGGCGGAGACGATCGTCAGGTCGACGTCGAGAGGCTTCGGCGGCGGAAGGCGAGAGCACGCCATACCCGGCGGCGGCGGTGGTGGACAAGGTGGTTGGACTAACGTGCGAGTGCGTAGGATATGAATGGAGGATCAGGAGAGTTTGGCAACAGGGTGTTTGGAATGTTGGGCGAGTCACAACGCTAAAAGGATAAGGGAAGGAAGAAAAAACTGGAAAGTGTACAGGCCATGAAATTTGTGTGACGATATTGCCCTTCGTTTCCAGTATGTTTGTTCCTTTAAACAAAAACGGAATTGAATTTTCTTTTTTTTTTTCCTTTCTAACATTTAGAAGCTTGAAGTGTTGAGTTGAGAGCTTTGTTCAGTAACTTTAGCACGCGTTTAAGTTCAGTTAAAGTTGATTGTAAGGGACCTTTTAAGTTTTAAAAGTATAGTATATAAAAATTTTATAATTGTGTAAATAATAAAAATTTGAAGATTTTTTTTTTGCATCTTGAGAGCTTTAAAAACTATAGAATTTGAACTCATATTAATGGACAACACTATTTAAAATGAGGATTTTTTGTTTTAATTTATTTGTTTATTTTTGTTTGATTTGATTGTGGGAGAATAATGTTGGTATATAATTTTTATTTATTTAATGGTAACATATATTATATCAAAAAATCAAAACAATAACTTTAAAATTTGTACTTTCAAATGACAACTTTAAATTTTGGGATTAAAGATATAATAATCTGGGTTTATAGTTTGAATTGTTATACTTTCATTTAAAAATCTGTTTATCATTGTTTCTTTGGTCATAATATTCGTTCTATTGGAATAAAAAAGTCACTTTTTATTAAAGAACAAATATATGAAAATCAAATAGTTTCTTTCAAAAAAATCAAAATATTTTAAAAATATTCTTTTGCTGAGGTAAAGCGCTATGAGAAAAAGCAAAAGAAGTATTAGATATCACATCTATAGTTACAAGATGATAACAAAATTCTTTGTTAGGTCAAAGTTACTTAAATTTTTCTCCTAATGACGATCAATGCGCACTCTTTCTAGAACTTTTTTTTTCTTTCTTTTTTTGGAGATGAGTACAATCAATTTCTAGGACTCATTGATTAATCATTATGCATTAGATCACACAAAAGTGAAAAAAAAAAAAAAAAAAAAAAAAAAATCCACCGACCAAACTATCCAAAAAAAGGAAAATTAAAGAGAACACAAAAAATAATAATGAATTGAAACACCAATAGGAACAATAATCAACATTAAAGGATTTTAAAAGGAAATTGGCAGAATTTCCTTTAAATTTTGATTTTTTTCGCTTGAAAGGCTAATCTCCATATTCGGCAACACTATTAAACTTGACGAATTTGTTCATAAAACTAAAATCGATTAACCAAAAAAGAAATCAAAAGGATGTAACTACGGCAAATATGCGACCCTTCCATTCCTCATGACGGGAGGCTTCACTTCACAGTCTTCCAAAGGCAGCAGCTCCATCACCAAACCAATGGTCCCTTTGGCCTTGCGCTGGTCCCCCTCACGCCTCACCAGCTGAAACCGCCCAAACTTCTTCTTCCTCAACCGCTTCGGCAGCGGAATCTCGGCCCGGCCCACCACCGCCATCCCCTTGGAGGTTCCGGGGTCGACGCCCTCGTAATGGACCCTCACAACCTCCACCCTCAGGCTCAAGTCCCCCGCGCCGCTGCTCCAAGGGTAATCCTCCAGCGTCATGCTCCAACACCTCCGCCACACCGGGTCCGGCTGCCCCACCACGACCGGGGTCCACAACTCGGACTCGGACTGGTTTAGGCCGAACATCACGCAGTAGAACGTCATGTTATTGTTCGTCCGCCCAGTCGAGGGGTCATCATCGTCGATCCCTTCCGCATCGAAGAGGCTCAAGCGCAACACCACTTCTCTCCCCGGATTGTTGGTGATCATGACGGCTTTGTCGCGGAGGCGATCCTTCTCTGGACGACTACTTTCAGAGGAGTTGGATGAATGGGCCTCACGAATTTGAACCATTCTGCAAAATATACATTTAAAAATTAGAATTATGAAAATTTTCCTTAAAAAAATTAAAAATTGAAACAGAAAGAAGAAAAATAATATGGGAATGAAGAAAAAACAGCTAATGATTTGTGTTGAATCATATATTTACAAATTACCTGATGGATTTGAATGAACTGAGAATAGGTGCTCTTGAACGATGGACAGGAGTCTAAATTGGCTACGTGAGTGAAGTATTTGGGTGTGATGGGTCTTATTTATAATGAATATATTAGGAAATTTTTTATTATTTTATAAATGGTAGTTATCATGATAAAATACTAAAATCTCCAAGATTTTCTCTGTTTGGGAAAAAAATCTGGAGATAACATTTAATGCCTTTCATGTCCGTTAAAAAGTGATGCTGTAAAAAGAATACATAGATCATGTATAAAATCGACGCGGTTGCACTTGACATAAAAGGCAGAGACTTTTAATGCCAATTAAAAAATAGTATTCAAAGACTTTAACATGGGTCAAAGAATGAGATTAAAAAACTCTTTGCCGCTATTGGAGCAACACTTGGTGTATGTTTTTAGTTGTTTCTAATATGCTTGACGCACAAAGTAGATACATTTAATGTCGATTAGAAACTAAAGGTCACGTATTTTTAACATCAGTCAAAAAAACCCAAAAAAAAAAAAAACTCTTTGTCACTTGTGCCTATATTGCAGCTGAGCAACACGCATTGTATGTTTTCACTCGTCGTTCTTTGTACGCTTGACGCACAAATTAAAGATTTTTAATGTCGGTTATAAACTAATCTTCGAGAATTAAAATATCAATCAATAAAACGAGATTAAAAAAAGCACTTGATGGAGCAACACTTGTTGTATGTTTTTGCTCGTTCTTTATCCTTGCCCAAAATTCCTCATCATTAACGATTACCGGCACTTTAAGCGTTAGCATGCTTAGATACAACACCACCAACACTAGTCGTAGAACAAATAAAAAGGGATGAACAAAAAAAAAAGATCAAAGCAAAATTGGTTGGTATGAAAAGTGATCTTAATAAATGGCCAAGAGTTCTAACATTAAAAAATGGTTTGTTAAAAAAACTAGAAAAATACTATTTTCTTTGAAAATCCTTAAATTCTCTTTTTATAGGAGAGTCACTATGGTCGTCATGTATCCCTATGAAAAATTGTTAGCTTTCTTTCTCATCCTGTTTGGCTTATGGAATGACAAACAACATTCATGTCTTAAGAATTGATTTATCAAAGTAAATCATTAATTGACCTTAAAAAAATTAAAGAAAAAAAGACTAGAAAAATTTGATTGTCAAGAGGAAACCTTAAATGACAAAAAAAAAACAAGACAATTCCTTGCTATATCCATGGATGCTCGGAGTTGGGATATGTTCTAAGTAGACGATAAAGAACTTGATCAAGGCGCCACTGGACGACACGATCTGCATGAATAGAAGTTGCTTAATTTTAAAACTATCATTTTTAGGCCAAAAAAAAAGGCTGGAGGAGGTAATGGAAAAAAAAAAAAAAAAAAAAAAACTACTGGGGAGGAAAAAAAAAAGAAAGAAAGAAAGCATTCCTTATCATTTTTGAAAAAATAATAAAAAATAATAAACAAAACTGGAGGAGGTAAAGGAAAAAAATTACTACAGGAGAGAAAAGAAAAAAAGAAATTTTGTTTTAGTTAGAAAACAAACAACATTCCCTTAAAAAAATGTCACTAAAAATATAATATACTTTACATATGATCTTGATATATAATTAAAATATAAGCTATTAAAACAATACATCATTAACTAAATAAGTGTCATGCGACCAAAAGTTTTGACTAGCATGTCAATATAGACGCTTTACATTGGACAGAATTTTGAGTTCCTAAAAAAGGGTGTACTTTTACATTACCAAAAGAAAGCGGTGGTTATTTTTCTTCTTCTTTTTTATCAAATTGGTTTTGATGTTAGACATAGGCTTTATTCGTCTAATCGGAACATAACGTTAGTCTAGAGTTAGGGATTCTATATAATTAGTGTGATTTGGGATTAGAGTTGCAGCTTTGACTTTGTTGTTTAACAATGTTTTCCAATGGAGAATTTGTATGGCAATCCGTATGATGGCAAATTTTTTGTTTAACATTGTTTTCAAATGGAGAATTTTTATGGCCATCCGTATGATGGCAAGTCTAAAAAGAAAAAACAAATGAATTGAAAAAAAAATGGCCCACAAAGAATAAGCAATTGACAAGAGCCTCAATACGAATCAATCAATACCGCTAATGTTGAATCAAATGCTACCGTCGTTAATTTTTGCTGAAAAAAATTGAAACAAAAAATGAAAAAAGAAAACTAACAATACCATATGATTAGCCCCTAAGGTAACCGCCATGATTTTTCTCACGTGTACAAGTTGGCCCTCCTTTCTGCTTCAACCAAAGGCATAACTTCTAAGGACAAACCTATTGTCCCTTCGGCCTTCAACTTGTTACCTTCAGGCCTGAGCAGTTGAAGCTTGTGAAATTTTTGCTTTTAGAGCTTCTTTGGAAGGGGGACCTCTGCCCGACCCAACAATACGCCGGTGGAGGTTCTAGGGCCACTGGGATCGTATGACAAAAACCCTAACACCTCAACCCTAACACCTCCACCCTCAGCTTTGAACACTCGTCCCAAGAGTAATCTTCATACTTCAAATCCCACCTGGGTTTCCAATTGGGGTCTGGACAACCCTCCATAATTTGTGACTGTAATTCACTCTCGTGAGGCTCTAGGTCACTAGAAAACACCATGTGATAGAGCTTTGTTTTCACAAAAAGATAGAGGCTCTGCGACTCAATTCCTTCTGTAGAGAAGAGATTTAA
This sequence comes from Artocarpus heterophyllus, assembly GCA_025403435.1. Lineage (NCBI taxonomy): Eukaryota > Viridiplantae > Streptophyta > Magnoliopsida > Rosales > Moraceae > Artocarpus > Artocarpus heterophyllus. The sequence continues at coordinate 11,401,942 of CM046354.1, read as the reverse complement.
GCACAAAATGAACTTGTCTTTTGCCACCTGTATTGGCCTTGGCACCACTCTTTGTAGCATTGATGACAGTGTTCTTGTGATTGCGCACTTCTTTGAACGAGCAGCAGTGTGCAGTGAATCATCATGATCATGGTCATCACAGATATACAAGGTTCAAAATTTAAGAGATGACTAAGAATTTGTTTAGAAATTTTCTAAAGAAAATACACTTGGAAAAGAAGATGATGACTGTTTAAGTTCTGAGTAAAGCCTAATTATGTGATAGGGTTTTTACGTAGTTAATTAGTTGATGACAAAAGATAACATATCTAAATCCCTTTATAAAAGAAGAGATGAGGATGAAGGCAGCTTTTTCGAGCTAAATTAGAGGTGTGTCTTTTATGGTCCCAAATTAAAAACATGTTAGATCGGAATTTTATAAATGCAAATTTATAAGAGGGATAAAGTCATAAACAAAATTACACTCCGTGCTTTGGCGTACCAATTTGCTTTCTTAAACGTAACAACCACCCAAAAAGAGAAAGACAGAAATGGGTTCTAATCTCGAATGCCATCAGCATCTATTATTTACTATCGCAACAGCCAGAGTCAGAGATTGATCTCCTTTTTCTCTCTCCAAAGATCTTAGATCTCTCTCCCAATGACCTTTTTTTTTTCTCTGCCCTTTCTATGAACATTTCTTTCCTACACTTTTTCTAGGAAATTATAGCAATCAACGTCATTTTGTTTTTTGGAGAAGGTGTATATGTCAGACACTCTGATCAATGGGCTCGCCGGAGTCGGAGGAGGGATTATTGCTCAACTTATCTTATGTCCTCTTCAAACCGTACAATTTTTCACTTTCTTTTTCCTTTTTTTTTTTTTTTTTTGGTGTGGTATTAATTAATTTATCTACCTTGTTTTTCATTTTTGTCAACTTGTTTCCCTTTTGTTTGTTTGTGATCCATAGGTGAATACTCATCAACAAACGGAGCATGATTTGAAGAAAGAGAATAGGAAGCTAGGAACTATTGACTATATGTGTCAGGTTAGAACTATTGACATCGACCTGACCCACCAATGATATGCCAGTAGAGGTTCTAGGGCCATTGGAATCATATGACAAAAACTCTGACACCTCCACCCTCAGCTTTGAATACTCGTCCCAAGGGTAATCTTCATACTTCAAATCCCACCTGGCTTTCTAATTGTGACCATAATTCACTCCCGTAAAGCTCTAGGTCATTAGAAAATGCCACATGATAGAGCCCTTTTTGCACGGAAGGATAGAGGCTCAACGACGTAATTCCTTCTGTAGAGAAGATTTCAAGCACAAAACAAACTTCTCTTTTGCCATTTGTATGGGCCTCGGTACCACTCTTTGGAGCCTTAATGATGGAGTTCTTGTGATTGCGTTCTTCTTTAAATGAGCAGTAGTGTGGGGTGAATCATTGTGATCATGGTCACAATGGATATACATGATGCAAAATTTAAGAGATGACTAAAAAATTATATAGAAATTTTCTAAAGACAATGCACTTAGAAGAGAAGATGATGACTGTTTGACTTCTGAGTGAAGCCTAATTATGTGACAGTGTTTTTATATACGACTAAAAAATAACATATCTAAATCTCCTTATAAAGGGAGAGACAACGATGAAGGCAACTTTTTTGGGCCGAATTGGAGGCGTGTCTTTTGAAGGCCCAAATTAAAAACACGTTAGGTCTAAATTTTTGAAATATAAATTTGTACAATGGGTAATGTCATAAACAAAAATTACTCTTCGTGCTTTGCTGCAACAATTTGCTTTCTTGAACATAACAACCACCCAAAAAAAGAGAGACAAAAATGGGGTTCTAATCTCGAATACCATCAGCATATGTTATTTACTATCACAACGGTCAAAGTTAGAGATTGATCTCCTTTTTCTCTCTTTAAAGATCTTAGTCTCACTCCCAATCTCCCTTTCTTTTGTTTCCCTCAACCTTTTTCGTGAACTTTTTTTCCTAAACTTTTTCGAAAAAATTGCAATGATCAACGTCGTTTTGTTTTTTGGAGAAGCAGGATATGTCAGACCTTTTGATCAATGGGCTCGCCAGAGCCAAAGGAGGGATTATTGCCCAGCTCATCTCATATCCTCTTCAAACTGTACAATTTTTCACTTTCTTTTTCATGTTTTGTTTTATTTTTTTGGTTTGGTATTAATTAATTTATTTGGTTTGTTTTCGTTTTTGTCAATTTGTTTCCATTTTGTTCGTTGTTATCTGTAGGTGAATACTCATCAATAGAAGGAGCATGATTTGAAGAAGAGGAAGAGGAAGCTCGAAACTTTTGAAGAAATGTGTTAGGTCAGAACTATTGACCTCGGCTCGACCCACCAATGATATACCGATGGAGTTTCCAAGGCAATTGGGATCATACGACAAAAACCCTAACACCTCTACCTTCAGCTTTAAACACTCGTCCCAAGGGTAATTGTGACACCCGTTATTCTCCTAACGGGTATTGAGGTAATTAAATTAATTTTTAATGTATAAAAAAAAAAATTGCTTCATTTAAATTTATTTTATAATATTTATTTTTTATCTATTTTTAAGTTTTCTAAAATTCTCCTATATTTATTTAGTATGATTACTAAAAAGCCTTAGAACTTCTAATAAATCTCAAAAATGTCATATTGGCATTATGTGTGTTAAAGTCTTTAGATGAGACATAAGGATATCTTTTCCAACTACTCTTGACCCTCATTTTCTTTATTTCCTCCGTGACATGCTTCAACATGTCTCCTCTATAATTGTTTCTATCACTTCTCTTCAAAGACTTCATCTTTTCTTCCTTTCTCTTCCACGGTTCCCACACTCTTCTTCTCATTTCTTTGCTGAAGCAAAATACTTAGAGAACTTCTTCAAGGCAGCCATAAAAATCAGCCACCATCACCTCCATTTGAGCAAGAATTTCAGTCATACCGAAGTAAAGGAACCTGTTTTGAAGCCATTTCAAGCTTCCAACTAACCATAATCCGAGGTTAGAATCTTATGAACAAATTTAGTCTTTCATTTATAAATTTTCTTTTATACTAAAGGATTATTCAAATTTACGTTCTTAAACCTAAGTATATGTTTGTTGCTATTTTGGAGCATATGTATGAAGTCTAAGTGTATATGCCCTAGACAGAAAATTTATATTGTTAAACTTTGTAATACCTCTATGGGCAGTGGTTATTTCTTGAAATTCTAAGATTAAATTAAAATAAATTTTATGAATGTAGTTGTATGTTGTGCTTTAGTTTTAATTGTCCTTATGCACGCCTTAGGATCAAGGGAGTATGGAGCTAACGTTAATTGATTCCAGGATTAAGAGACTGTTGATAAGCTTAAAAGGTAGGGATTCTATTACTCATCTTTTGTAAGGTTTTTATAGAATTAAAATTGATTGTTTTGCCGCAATATATATATATCTATGTTGAACTGATATTATATGATTATCACATATGAAACTATGACATGGACTCGTCTTGTATTATACGGCGAGGAACATAATGAATTGACACATGTTATAAATTGAGAAGCATGGTTAGGAAAACTAACTCTATTAATAATGATTCAATATAGAGAAATTGTGAGACATGAAGAGGGCGACGGTTACGTCCTTGGGCATGAATACCCTAAAAGGTAAAATAGGGGGAAGGCGATGACGCTTCCTTGGGTTGAAAGTCCCAGAACACACTGTACATGAATCGACTTGGTGAGGACTCGGGGCTTGATGTCCCCTCACCGGAACACCCTTGGAATGTTTATAGGGTGATCAAGTGCGCCCATTTGGGTTTCGATGAGTTGAGTGATACTCAATTTAACATGGATACCTAGGAACAATGATGATTGGTAATATTTGTATAAATGTATAATTATGACACTTGGTAATGATTAACTACGGTATCCATAAGATGTGATCATAATAAACCTCATAATCTGGAATATGATGTAACTTACTAACCATGCAGGTTTTAATGTGGTAATGATAAAAACCTAAAGGTGAGTAATGGTTTTCTCTACTGAGCATAGTGTTGCTCATTCCCTTATATTTTTATCTTTTCAGGACTCACTAAGTGTGAGGTGGCTACGAGAAATATAGTTGAGGAAGTGATGTAGCTATATTACATTGGGACTGCTTCAATTGTTGAGAATGTTCTTCATGATAATGTAAGCATCAATTGTTACTTTCTGTGACTGTATTACAATGTGTTGAGGGTTAAAATGATGATGACAACAGTTTATATTATTAAATTTAAGGTGCTACATTAAAACTGTGGTTTATTTATCGTTTATATTTTTATTTTTGAGTTGAGAGTTTTCATTTAAGTCCCGGGCAAATTTTATTTTTAAGGTTTTACTTTTATTATTTATTTTTATTTTATCTCATTAAAAACTGTTAACCCCCATATAGGGGCGTTACAGAATTTTTGGTATCAGAGCCTAGGTTCGGTTAACCTAGGGAGTGTAGCACCACTTTAAAAAAATATATTTTTGAGATGGTTTTGAAGCTGAATTTTTATTGTCATCATCAAAATGAACCTTCACATTGATTTATACAGTCTAGAAGGATGTAACATGGAAAGGCCATAGAATGAAAATATCAATAGTTATATGAGTACAATAATTATATAGAAGGAAAGTATTAATAGTTATAAGGGAATGATAATTATATGGAATGAGTTTATAAGTAGAATGCTTATGAGAGATTCGTATAATATTTGGATCTATAAGCATATTTAATTCGTATAAACGATGAGAAATTCGTATAGATACGAGGATTTAAAAGCCTTTTGTCTCGTGAAAAACAATAAGAAATATAAGGCTTGATTTATTGATTTTAAAGTTTGACATAGATATGTCAAATTTTTCGTAATTGATTCAAACCTAAGTAATGATTATGTGTGGATTCGATGGAGCACATAAGTGTCAATATCTTTTCTTAAAAGTTCTATTTATTTGAGGAATATGATATAGGTTGGGAATCATGGTATTGAATCTTGAGAGAGATAAATGTTAGACTTTTGGTCTGTTGAGACTATGTAAAGTCTAGAATGCATGAATCTCAAAATTGGAAGATTTTGTTACGTACATTGTATTTAAGTGTATCAGTGAATCTTTTGGTTACCTAAGGTTTTGTTATATGAGGAAATTATATATTGTATGAGTAGAATTGTGGGGATTGTAGATGTTCTTAAGTAGTAACATCAAGTGTCTTTGTTCATTGATATGGTCTACGTTGAAAGACGTAAATCGTATTGATTTCAAGGTTAGTCACATTCTAAACCCTTGGTAGTAATGATGATGAATCCATTGATAGATGTTGAGTATTATCAATAACATATGGGTGTATGCATTGTTCAATAAGGTTTTGATTAAAACAAAATTAATTGAGTTGCTTGAAGATTATGTTGTTATGAAATGATTTTAAATATTATTCAGGAAGATCCTTGTTGTCGTTAAATTAGATTTGTTGTTCATAGTTAACTTTATCTATAGTGGGCTTTAAATTGGGTTTAAGATTTATACAAATTGGTTTTCAATTTTATGTTTGTTATTTAACTCGTTCCAGATGTGTTAAGGCCTGAAACAACCTGACCATTTTCAACTAAGAACATTTGGGCCTAGTTCAAATCCTAAATCAGTTTGATTCACACTGTCTCTCCCACGTGATCTCTATACATGTCATATACAGTGGTTTAATTATTGTTTACAAATACGTTTACTGTGCATAAGAGCTTATTTCTCCGAGTTCACTTTTTCTCTCTTAATTTGTTATTTTCTCTTTAAATCGCAAATCCTCTTCTTTTTCATTAAAAATTCTTCTTTTCCTCTAAAAGAAGAAGGAATTCTAGGATTCTGCAATTTACTATCTTAATTTTTCCTTTCTATTTACTCTTCTTTCATCTCATCATGGACCCAAAGTACCAACACCTGATAAAGTATTTCCCATCACTCTCCCAAAAGATTCTCAGAAAGAAATACAAGGCTAGAATTACTCGGTTGTAGATTCTTATGCATTTTGGCATCCCTTGTGATGTGAGAATGTTGATAGAGGGGAAAATCCGTCCGAGTGACTTTAGTCAAGATGTCGGTTTACCAGGAACAGGTACCAGTCGTAGTGCAATGAAAAGAAGAGCTCGTGCCATCGTGGTCACTTGTAACAAATGTGGAAGACAAAATTGTAACGGTAAATGTACTTCACCTGGTTATATGTCTACGAATAGAGAGGATAAAATAAGGTTTTGTAGGGATGGACTTTCAAAGGAGAACTTGGATAGCATCCATCCTCCTCTCCACGGTCACCCTAGTGGATATGTTCAAGGAGCTATTTTTAAACTCTGGCCTAAATTTTATACAGAAAGACAACGCCTCAGGAATATGGTATTTCTAGATCCTGTTTGCCAAGCCATAAGAAAACTGGATGGGGAATAAGTCATCGCTCTATAAAGGTTATTTAGTCTTTACTTATTTGAAGCAGTTTTAGCTGATGTTCAACAGTTTGTGTTTTTTTTTTACTCAGAATATTTGCTTTTGTGTTTGAAATAATTGTGATTATTAGATTGATACAGTAAGTGTTAATATCTTATTTAATTTATGATTTTCTTAAATATATATATAATAAAATATATTATCTTATCAGACACGTTACATACGGTACAGTAATATGTTTGAATTTTGAAAAGCTTATCCAGATATTTCAAGATTTGTGTCTCAAATTTCAAAAGTTCTACAGTATTTGTCGTTTATATTAAATTTCTAGACTTGGTGTATATTTGTCAAAAAGTCTACAGTTGTGTCATGAGGGTCTTCTGTCGAATTGTTCTCAATTGTCAAAAGTTATACAATTAGAGTCTAATCTTTTTCAAAAAGTGAATCAAATTTTCTGTAAACTATCAATCACCTTATCTTACTTTCTTATCCGCACAAGATTTTGTTTAAATCTTTGGATTACCTTTTCATTACCTACTTGTCTATCTCTTTAGCCCTTTTTGTATATTTCTCATCTTTAAAAACTCATGTAGAACCCGAAGTCTAAGTGGAGCAGACATTAAGCAACCACTTCTATAAACCAAATATGTCTACCTCCCAGTCCACGAAGAAAATAAAGAATGTCTGTGTCTTTTGTGGTTCCAGCCTTGGAAAAGATAAAGCTTATTTAGAGCTGCAAATCACTTAGGGCAAGTCCTAGCACACAAGAAGATTAACATAATCTATGGGGGTGGTAGTATAAAAATGATGGTAAATATGGCACTAGCAGCTAGGTCTAGTGACGCTACTGATGTAAGAATTTGGCCTCATATTCCAGTTGAAGGAAACCTTTGTAAGGAAGCCATAGGTAAGGGAGAAGGAGTCAGGAGTATCCCTAAAAATTTTAAAGACATAATCTATAATTCTGATGCTTTTATAGCATTACCTGGTGGTCTAGGTACTCTTGAGGAAATATTTATAGTTGCTTGTGGGCAATTGTTGGGCTTTTATTCCAAACCTTTGGGACTGCTGAATGTAAATGGTTTTTATGACGGTCTTTTGAAATTTCTAGATTACGCTGTGGAAGAAAACATCACTACAGAATCGGAGAGACAAATCTTTGTTACTGCTTCAACAGCTGAGGAATTGATAGATAAAATGCAAATCATACATCCAGAATCCGACACTGCAACATCCAAGCTTGAATGGGAAAGGGAAAGCCGGGAGCGGCCAATTGATTTGAATCTCCATCTGTAATCTTTTTGTTTTATCTTTGGCATGTAGGCATGTGTGTCCGTATTTCGTGTGTTACGAATAACCGTTTACCTTGTATTCTGTGTTTCTTGTGGTACGTCGTTGTTCAATCTTTTAGATTCATTGAGCCTAATGCCGGGATGGCTGGATACGGAGTACTTGATGCTCTCGAAACGCATCCTTCTTAAGGTCCGATCTTTTGTTTATCGATGTTTTTGTATCCTCTAAGCATGCATGATATGGATAGCTGGTATACGGAGTGCCTTGTACTCTCGAAACGTATCCGTATCATGTTTGTAATGTGTAATATTCTGTTAATATTATGTGGAAGTACCAGAGTCAGTTATGGGGATATTCCACATGAAATATGAGTATATTATTTGGATTGAATGTTTGTGTCATGAGGATAGCTGTTTAATGAAAAATATGTCGGGTATGTTTGCAACTCTGAGATTCCGTTTAATATCTCTATGAGTAAGTTTAATGTATAGTTTTGAATAAAAGTGTTTGTGATATATGTTTTATGATTATGTTTTAGTTTATTAGTTGAGGTATGAAATCAAATATATTTGACTTTTCCTTACTCAAAAAGGAAAAGGAACCTAAAGATGAAGTATATAAAATTTCTCTAGCAATCTCCTTAAATGTGATTGTAAATCATAGTCCATGGACAATGAAGGACTGGAATCATGGTATGGTCAATATGTATGCCTGATCAGATTCTTAGACTATTATACGGTGTTATAAGTTGAAACTTGTCAGAAATACTCTCATTGAGGGATTTAGGAGTAAGATTTATTATGCAAGTAAATAAGTGGAGATACGATAACTTAACTTTGGAAGATAAACAACATTAACGGTTTAGACTCGGAATTGGAATCATAATGGAATCATAATTTTTACTAGTATTGCTAGAATTGAAATTTCGAGGACGAAATTTCTTTAAGGGGGGTAGAGCTGTGACACCCGTTATTCTCCTAACGGGTATTGAGGTAATTAAATTAATTTTTAATGTATAAAAAAAAAATTGCTTCATTTAAATTTATTTTATAATATTTATTTTTTATCTATTTTTAAGTTTTCTAAAATTCTCCTATATTTATTTAGTATGATTACTAAAAAGCCTTAGAACTTCTAATAAATCTCAAAAATGTCATATTGGCATTATGTGTGTTAAAGTCTTTAGATGAGACATAAGGATATCTTTTCCAACTACTCTTGACCCTCATTTTCTTTATTTCCTCCGTGACATGCTTCAACATGTCTCCTCTATAATTGTTTCTATCACTTCTCTTCAAAGACTTCATCTTTTCTTCCTTTCTCTTCCACGGTTCCCACACTCTTCTTCTCATTTCTTTGCTGAAGCAAAATACTTAGAGAACTTCTTCAAGGCAGCCATAAAAATCAGCCACCATCACCTCCATTTGAGCAAGAATTTCAGTCATACCGAAGTAAAGGAACCTGTTTTGAAGCCATTTCAAGCTTCCAACTAACCATAATCCGAGGTTAGAATCTTATGAACAAATTTAGTCTTTCATTTATAAATTTTCTTTTATACTAAAGGATTATTCAAATTTACGTTCTTAAACCTAAGTATATGTTTGTTGCTATTTTGGAGCATATGTATGAAGTCTAAGTGTATATGCCCTAGACAGAAAATTTATATTGTTAAACTTTGTAATACCTCTATGGGCAGTGGTTATTTCTTGAAATTCTAAGATTAAATTAAAATAAATTTTATGAATGTAGTTGTATGTTGTGCTTTAGTTTTAATTGTCCTTATGCACGCCTTAGGATCAAGGGAGTATGGAGCTAACGTTAATTGATTCCAGGATTAAGAGACTGTTGATAAGCTTAAAAGGTAGGGATTCTATTACTCATCTTTTGTAAGGTTTTTATAGAATTAAAATTGATTGTTTTGCCGCAATATATATATATCTATGTTGAACTGATATTATATGATTATCACATATGAAACTATGACATGGACTCGTCTTGTATTATACGGCGAGGAACATAATGAATTGACACATGTTATAAATTGAGAAGCATGGTTAGGAAAACTAACTCTATTAATAATGATTCAATATAGAGAAATTGTGAGACATGAAGAGGGCGACGGTTACGTCCTTGGGCATGAATACCCTAAAAGGTAAAATAGGGGGAAGGCGATGACGCTTCCTTGGGTTGAAAGTCCCAGAACACACTGTACATGAATCGACTTGGTGAGGACTCGGGGCTTGATGTCCCCTCACCGGAACACCCTTGGAATGTTTATAGGGTGATCAAGTGCGCCCATTTGGGTTTCGATGAGTTGAGTGATACTCAATTTAACATGGATACCTAGGAACAATGATGATTGGTAATATTTGTATAAATGTATAATTATGACACTTGGTAATGATTAACTACGGTATCCATAAGATGTGATCATAATAAACCTCATAATCTGGAATATGATGTAACTTACTAACCATGCAGGTTTTAATGTGGTAATGATAAAAACCTAAAGGTGAGTAATGGTTTTCTCTACTGAGCATAGTGTTGCTCATTCCCTTATATTTTTATCTTTTCAGGACTCACTAAGTGTGAGGTGGCTACGAGAAATATAGTTGAGGAAGTGATGTAGCTATATTACATTGGGACTGCTTCAATTGTTGAGAATGTTCTTCATGATAATGTAAGCATCAATTGTTACTTTCTGTGACTGTATTACAATGTGTTGAGGGTTAAAATGATGATGACAACAGTTTATATTATTAAATTTAAGGTGCTACATTAAAACTGTGGTTTATTTATCGTTTATATTTTTATTTTTGAGTTGAGAGTTTTCATTTAAGTCCCGGGCAAATTTTATTTTTAAGGTTTTACTTTTATTATTTATTTTTATTTTATCTCATTAAAAACTGTTAACCCCCATATAGGGGCGTTACAGTAATCTTCATACTTCAAATCCCACCTGGCTTTTTCAATTGGGGTCTGGACGACCCTCCACAATTTGTGACTGTAATTCACTCCTACGAGGCTCTAGGTCACCAGAAAACACTACGTGGTAGTGCCTTTTTTTAACGAAAGGATAGAGACTCAACGACTCAATTCTTTCTACAAAGAAGAGTTTCAAGCACAAAACGAACTCATCTTTTGCCACTTGTACTACTCTTGGCACCACTCTTTGGAGCAATAATGACGGTGTTCTCGTGATTGCGTGCTTCTTCGAATGAGCAGTTGTGTAGGGTGAATCATCCTGATCATGGTCATCATGGATATACATGGTGCAGAATTTAAGAGAGGACTAGGAATTTGTATGGAAATCTTCTAAAGAAAATACACTTGGAAAAGAAAAGGACAACTGTTTGACTTCTGAGTAAAGCCTAATTATATGATAGGTTTTTTACATTGTGAATTAGTTAACGACCAAAAAATAACATATCTAAATCCACAAGGATAAAGGTGGGTTTTTTTGGGCTGAATTGGAGGCGTGCCTTTTAAAGGCCTAAATTAAAAACACGTTATGTATGAATTTTGTAAATATAAATTTATATGAGGGGTAAAGTCGTAAACAAAAATTGCTCTCCGCACTTTGGTGCACCAATTTGCCTTCTTAAATGTAACAACCATCCAGAAAGAGAGAGACAGAAATGGGGTTCTAATCTCGAATGCCATTAGCATATGTTATTTACTATCGTAGCAGCCAGAGATTGATATCCTCTTTCTCTCTCCAAAGATCTTAGATCTCCCTCCCAATCTCCCTTTCTTTTGTTTTCCTCTATCTTTTCCATGGACTTTTTTTTCCTACACTTTTTCGAGGAAATTATAGGCAATAAATGTCATTTTGTTTCCCGAAGAAGAAGGATATGTCAGACGCTTTGATCAATGGGCTTGCTAGAGCCAGATGAAGGATTATTGCTCAGCTCATTATATATCTTATTCAAACCGAACAATTTTTCACTTTTTCCCTCTCTTTTTTTGGTGTGGTATTAATTAATTTATCTGCCTTGTTTTTCATTTTTTTCAATTTGTTTCCATTTTGTTTGGTTGTGATCCGTAGGTGAATACTCGTCAACAGACAGAGCATGATTTGAAGAAGGAGAAGAGGAAGCTCGGAACTATCGAACAAATGTGTTAGGTCAAAACTATTGACCTCGGCCTGACCCACCAACGATATGCCGGTGGAGGTTCTAGGGCCATTGGGATCATATGACAAACACGTTAACACCTCTACCCTTAGCTTTAAACACTCGTCCTAAGGGTAATCTTCATACTTCAAATCCCACTTGACTTTCCAATTGGGGTTTGGATGATCCTCCATATATTGTGACCGTAATTCACTCCCGCGAGGCTCTAGGTCACTAGAAAACACCACGCAATAGAGCCTTTTTTTCACCGACGGATAGAGGCTCGACGACTCAATTCCTTCTTCAGAGAAGAGTTTCAAGCACAAAACAAACTTGTCTTTTGCCACTTGTATTGGCCTCGGCACCACTCTTTGGAGCGTTAATGATGGTTTTCTTGTGATTGCGTGCTTCTTTAAACGAGCAGCGGTGTGGGGTGAATCATCCTGATCATGATCATCACAAATATATATTATGCAGAATTTAAGAGAGGACTAGGAATTTATATAGAAATTTTCTAAAGAAAATACACTTGGAAAAGAAGACTACGACTGTTTTGACTTATGAATGCAGCCTAATTATGTGATAGGGTTTTTAGTTGTGATTTAGTTGACAACCAAAAAATGACATATCTAAATCCCCTTATGAAAGGAGAGACGAGGATGAAGGCGGCTTTTTTGGGCTGAATTTGGAGGCGCGTCTTTTATAGGACCAAATAAAAAAACACATCAGGTCTAATTTTGTAAATAAAAATTTGTAGGAGGAGTAAAGTCGCAAACAAAAATTACTCTCCGCGCTTCGGCTGACCAATTGGCTTTCTTGTACGCAACAACCACCCAGAAAGACAGGGACAGAAATGGCGTTCTAACCTCGAATCCCATCAGCATCTGTTATTTACTATCGCAACGGCCAAAGTCAGAGTTTGATCTTCTCTTTCTCTCTCCAAAGATCTGAGATCTCTCTCCCATTTTCCCTTTCTTTTGTTTTCCTCTGCCTTTTCCGTGAACCTTTTTTTCATCCTACACTTTTCCGAGAAAATTGTAGCGATCAACGCCATTTTGTTTCCGGAGAAAGAGTATATGTCGGACGCTTTGATCAATGGGCTCGCCGGAGCCGGAGGAGGGATTATTGCTCAGCTCATTACATATCCTCTTCAAACCGTACAATTTTTCACTTTCTTTTTCCCTTTTTGTCTTATTTTTTGGGTTGGTATTAATTAATTAATCTGCTTTGTTTTTCGTTTTTGTCACATTTTGTTTGGTTGTGATCTGTAGGTGAATACTCGTCAACAGACGGAGCGTGATTTGAAGAAGGAGAAGAGGAAGCTCGGAACTATTGAACTAATGTGTCAGGTCAGGTCTTGCTTTTTCAGTTTTTTCATTTTTCCATGTTTTCATATCGTTCTTGTTTCCTTCATTTTATCGGCAACCAAACAGTCATTCTTTTTTCCAGTTTGTTTTTTTTTTTAATTTATTTTTCCTGAAAAACTGTGTGGTTGTTCAGGTTGTAAAACTCGAAGGATGGGGACGATTATACGGAGGTTTGACGCCGTCGTTGGTCGGCACAGCTGCTTCTCAGGTGAGCTGGCGTTAATCTCTCGTTCGAGCTTTTTCTCTGTCGTGATTTTTTTTAATTTAATGTCTATCGGAAGAAAATTTGCTTTATTGAATTCGGTAGGGAGAGAGCCATTTTGAGGCTTCCTTTCGTTTTCATCTAAAGTTTCATGTTATTGTTTAATTGTTGGAAATTCCTTAGAAAAGAGGGAAACTTTCAAATTTCACCTTTTAACAAAAGAGAAAGGAAACTTAAAATTGAAAGGTCAAATTGCATATAATAGAGTGTTTGTTTGTATAAATAGATATAGAGTACTAGAATATTAGGTTGTTGCTAAGCTATGTGGAGTTTCTTGTTTCTTGGAAGATAGTGTTAATTCTATCTTTGCTCAATTGGACAAATTCCGGAGGGTATGGCTACGTTTTTTTTTTTTTTTTTTGAATGATTTTTTTATGCAAAGGGAATGTGGTCCCATGGCTCTGAAGTATGTGCCGCTATTGCATTCACTATCTGTCACATATCACCTGCATCATTTCAGATTCATAAGGGTCTTATGATGAGGATTTCGGATAACTGCCTTTGTTTTTATCTCAAGATTCTGTCCCTCCTCCACTATTAGGTTGTCTACCTGAAATGCAAAACCACAAGCCTACAAATTACAATTACAATCTTCTAGGAAAAGTAATACTGATAATGATTTTTTCTTCAGGACTATTCTGGAGAGTTGTTATTTTGCACGTCTAAGTTCTTCAGAGATGCATATATATCTTTGTAGATGATTTTTGAATTTACATTCAAGTTGTGACTCCAAATAATAACTTACAATAAACAAAATAAAACATAAGAGTCAGTTGATATTCCCACTTGAAAACTAGTGCTTATCTGTTGAACTTGGATATCTCAATGATGGAAGATTAAAAACAAAAGAGCTGCTTTGAAAACAGGCCACTGAGGAGGTTTTCCCCTTAAAGGAGGATCGCCTTCCTGTAGGACTTTCTCATATATATATATATATTCTTTGGGATAAAAACTCCTTTATTGATTAAGCAATCAATTACAAGGAATATTTTTCATCTCTTCTTCCCTTGTTTGTCTGTCAAACGAGTGTTTATTGTCTATCCATATGCAGAACTTACCCGTGCAAGGGCTCATATGAGGGCCTGAGTCCGTAATATGAAATGTTTTAGCTCTATCTTGGTACACTTGTATATAAGTTTCTAAAACAACAAGAGAGTTTGGAGATTGCCAGTTATAGTGGGGTACAAATTCTACTAATGGACCTATAAGTTATTACACTAAGTTGTATGGTTTGCTTAGATTGCTATTTGAGAAGAAGACAACTCAATACTTTTTTCAGAAAATTCACAATCCTGTAAATAATGAAGTAAAGGAAGCCTGCAATTAGTAACTTGCTTCTGTTTAACATGGATTTATTTGTTTTTTCAACATAAGTTAGATAAGTTAAGTGCCTCTTTCCTTTTATCTCAGTCGAAACTTTCCTAGTTTAAAATGCTAATGACTCTCAGTTTTGTTTTATCTTCAGCTTGCATTGCATTTGTCTAGTTCTCTGGTTTCTTATTGTAATTTTACTGGTACAGGGTGTTTATTATTATTTCTATCAAATATTCAGGAACAAGGCTGAAGCTGCTGCACTCGAACAAATGAAAATAGGAATTGGTGATGGATCAGTTGGGATGATCTCGTCACTTGTGGTCGCTGCGTTGTCTGGGTGATTTACTTAGTCAATACAATCATGTATCTTATGGCATTCAGTATTTGTTATTTTACCTCAACAATGGCTGTGAATTTTTTTTTTTTACTGTATCAACTGTTTCATTGTCCTTTCCCAAAAAAAATTGAAAAGTCAGTGATAACAGATTGCAAAAAAATTCAGTCTAGCTGAATTCATTACTTCATCTTTTTGATAAATATAATTTTATGTTACAAATTTCCTGATATTTACTTATTTAATTTCAGGTGTGTGAATGTGCTGTTGACTAATCCTATATGGGTAGTTGTTACCCGCATGCAGGTAATGAAGCTTAAATTTTCAGTATGTCTCTGAAAAGTTCAATTGATCTGGATGGATTTTTATATGTGTTATTTTCGAACTAGATTAAAATAGTGAAGGTAGAGTTTGGAAAAGTTTGTTAGAAAATTCCTTTCGGATCTCATGAACTGGGAAATACAAGTTCATGCCTGTTAAGCAGCAGAAAATTCTTGAAACAAATCTCTCTGCTTCATTCTATCTACCATGATTTTTGATTCCTGGATAATTGGTTTAACGCTGATTGATGGTCTGGAACTTGGATAGGGGTTGCACTTTTTAATAATTTATTTTATTAGCAATATCACCAAATAATTTATTCTGTTGCGCCAATATCTCTCACCCTCTCTCTCTCTCTCTCTCTGTGTGCGAGTTTATAACAATATATATATATATATATAGACTCTCTCTCTCTGTGTGCGAGTTTATAACAATATATATATATATATATATTTTTACTTTTTTCTTCTTTTGGTTGGAATTATGCATGACCTACAGACTTACAAAAAAATCGCAAAGTCCCAGCCTGGTCAGACGCTGGCAATAACTCCAAGTGAAGCAAGTCTTACTGCAGCAGCTGAGCCACGTCCCTACAGGACTGTCCATGCGGTTAGTGCAATCACAATCCTTTTATATTCCTTGTCTTTATCATTATTAGGAGGGAATTGTAAGCCTACTAGTTTATTGCTGATAATAAACCTTGTTAGATACTATTCTGACTGCATTATTGATCACAATTCTTTGAAGTATTTAGAAGTGGTACATTCTATTGCTAATAGTTTGAAACGTTAAGAGGACAAAGATCGGAAACTCCTTTCATTAATGATTAATTTCAAAGTACTCTATATGCTCGTTGCTGTAGCGTAAAAAAAAAAAAGAGCTCAACATTGGTTGGAGGCATTGCTTTCTTACACAATTAGTTTCCTTGTTGACTCAAGTTTTGCTATTCTTGCAGATTTTATCTTGCCATCAGATTTTTTCTTGTTTTCTTATGAGTTGTGACAAACTGTGGAATGTATACAGATTCAGGAAGTTTATGATGAAGCTGGAGTTTTGGGTTTCTGGAAAGGTTTACTCCCAACGTTGATCATGGTAGGTGAGAATTGACTCTTCTCATTTGCTAAAAGCAATACAACTGATTTTTCCCGCTCTTGAATACAGGTGAGTAATCCTTCCATACAGTTCATGTTGTATGAAACCATGTTGAAGAAGCTAAAGAAAAGACGTGCCTCGAGTAAGCAGGGTAACAATGGGATTAATGCTTTAGAGGTTAGGTTCCTTTTTTTGATCTATAAAATTTTAACACACCAGCCATTCAGTGGATTAGTTCAGATTACTTTGGGTACTCGCAATACTGATGTGTTGCTTCTTACCTTTTCACCCTCCTCTCTATAAGCTAATCGATTGCCTTATTTTGGTAGATATTCCTTCTCGGTGCTCTGGCAAAATTAGGAGCTACTGTTGTAACGTATCCTCTTCTAGTTGTGAAGGTAAATGATGCGAGTTTGAACAAATGAGTGCTAGGGAAATTCATTGTGGACCTATATCTTGTAAGCTTAATATTGCTTTAGGATGAACCTTTGCCAAGATGAATCTGAACGTGTTTGTATAGTGTTAAATCTTGAGTTCCTCTCAGATTGAAAAACTCAACTGCATTAGTGTTCGAAAGCATTATGTCCCACTGTAAATCTAGTCTGTGAAACTTTTTGGTTTGATCAGCTAGTCATTAGTTTCTTCTTTGGTGCAGTCGAGGCTTCAAGCGAAACAGGTTTCAACCGGCGATAAAAGGCATCATTATAAAGGTTCGAACTGTTACAGCAACATATTCATCATATAAGTTATTATGATGTTACAGTAACATTTTCTGTGTGTGTTCACATCTTGGCCTCTTTTGATGGACCTATAATCCTCATCCTTTATTTTGCTTTATAATATTAGACCAATGATATACAACATCAAAAATTTTTTCATGGATCTCTGATCTCATGAAATCTGGGTGTCAAGATTTTGAGTTTTTTAAAGGTAAAGTTTTCATTTTGTCCCTAATTAATTACCGTCACAAGTTCTCTTTTAGTTTCATGATGTGGCATGAAACTTATCTATTCATGTGTTCGTTTATTTTTTGTGACGAGTATCATTTTCTATAATATTAACTCAGTTCTAATGTTCTACTGATGTAGCCTGGGAATTTCTAAATAGACTATAGTAATTTAAGTAAACCCACATTTTTTTGTTGAGGGGAAACAACCCCTTGCTTATGCTTAAATCTTGTTCCTTTTTCCCATATTCGATTGTCCCATGTAGTAACTTGAAATGTAGAACATTTTACAATTCAGGCACATCGGATGCCATTTTGAAGATGATCCGATACGAGGGATTCAACGGGTTCTACAGAGGGATGAGCACTAAAATTGCACAAAGTGTACTCGCAGCAGCCGTTCTGTTCATGGTTAAGGAAGAACTTGTTAGGGGAGCTCGGTTCTTGCTTACCAGTAGCTCCACTAAGAAAGTGAAATCAAAGTCATAGCCTCCCTCCCGTTTTATTTTTTTTTTATTTTTATTTTACTCGCAAGCTTAGCAAAGCATTTTTATTATCAAGTGTTTATTTATATAAAATTATAATTTATGGCCACATTGGCAAACTCCGCCTTGGAAATTAAAGTATGTAAGACGTAAGAAGGATGATTGAGAGTGACGATTGGGATAGCATATATCTCTAGTGAGCTTATTCGGCCTTGAAAAATCTTGTCTAGAAATTCATATGCTTACCTTTGCTTTGACTTGAATTTATGCTTCCTTACATTCATTAATTAACTAGATTCAAAGCAGGTTTAGGTTTAAACTAGCCAAATGTATGTTTTTAGTCGAAAATTATCCAAATATTTTGTCATGGAGGCGCTTGTCCCAAATCCTCTAACAAGCACATTGTGGTTTAACTTGTCAAAAAAGGTAAGCACTACCCTTTGTGTATTCATGAGTTGATCCCTGTGGATTCAGGAAGAGGGTGTTAGCGGAGGGAAATTTTAGTTTGTTAGTAGTTGTTAGATTGTTAACTGTTGTTGGTAGTTAGTTACAGTGACTAGAATAGCTGGTATAAATAAGGGCATTTGTACGGAAGGGAGACAGGGAAAGTCTTGGCTTGCCAAACAGGGGAGGTTTAAAAGTTTCCTCCAATTACTACTCAATTGTATGCAAGGTTTTGTTTCCTTTATAAATAAGAATTCGATATATTCACGAAGTATATCATATAGTCGTACTTGTTGTATTATGATACTTTTCAAAGCATGTTTTCGGTATCTTAGTACAAAATGAAATGACATGGTTTAGGTTCTTGTCAATGGTTATATAATTTGATCTTTCGGATATGGAAATTCCTGTCTACTAATTCATTGGACCACTTATAGAGTACAAATTTCTAACATTACACACACACACACACACACATATATATATATATAATAGTCTTTCTATAGATTGTTTGCTCATTCTACTGGATCAGGATGTCTCTTCACAATATATATATTTTTTATTTCATATGGAATAAAATTTCAAATTTATTGTATTTTGTTTGGGGTAATACATAAATGAGATACATAAATGAGATTTCTCATACATAAATAGAATTAACAACCAAAACCAAGATCTTGGCAAGTGACAAACAAATAAATAAAACCAAACCCAAGACTAAAGGCCATAAAGTTTGGTCTTTTCAAAAACGTTAAATATTACAAGTGTGTTCATGTTTAAAAAAATGTCCAAATGCTCACTAAATTTGTAGATAACATCCGTAATATTTGTCAAAAGGAATCGGTTAAAATTGAAAATTTTAATTTAAAAACTGTAACATATAAGAGTTTTATATTGAGAGCTTTTTAACAATTGGTTTCAAATAACTTGTCAAACACCCTTTTAATTTCATTGTTATCTTGTTTGGGATATGGTTTAAGCTATATGGTTCAAGTAGCAAGCAATGTAAAGCTTTCACATGCTACCATATAAAAACAAAAGTATTCTATAATATAAAGCTCTCATATGTCAGAGGCTTATAGGCCATTTGGTACATTAGTCCAAAGCAGTTTAAGACAATTCAAACCATAAAGGCAGTTCAGACTAGCATTTGATGGAGTAATAACTAAAGCTAGTTTAAATCATGAAGGCAGTTTTAAAACGGTTAAAACCCCAAAATCCAAACTTATCCCTTCAAGTTCTTAAAGTTTGAACTAGTTTCTACAGTAAAAACAATTATCATTTTGATTTTGCTATAAACTATAGTTTTTTAAACACCAGTTTTGGTTTTAAATTTAATGTGATATTTTATTCTTGTTTTAAACTTTTACTTTTCAAACCTCATTTTCAACCACAATTTAAATCATACAATTTGAAATCTATAATTCAAATTATAAAATTCTAAACTATATAAAACTTTGTGGTTGACAAACACAATTTTTCTCCCTTGTAAAATTTTTTTTAAAAAAAAAAATCACCTTCTATGGGTGCACATTACGCACCTAGGCGTAGGATAGCACACTGAAGCCGGTTCAATTTGGATCATCTCCGCACCACTTTCCATACTCCCTCCGCGTCAACCATTTTCATACAGAAAGAGCCCAAAAGTCTTCCCCAAACCTTTTCTCTTCAGAAAAAAATGGCGGACAAGAAAGCAGAGACCGCGACCAAAAACCCTAAGAAGGCCAATCTCCTGGATCACCACTCCATCAAACACATCCTCGACGAGACCGTCTCCGAGGTCAGTATTCTTATTTCTCCCATCTTCTCCTCTAGGTTTTCCTCACAATTCCGATTCAAATTCTCTCACTCTCTCTTCCATTTCTCTAAATCGCGAACAGATCGTCTCTAGCCGTGGATATGTGGAAGACGTGAGGCTGAGCAACGTCCGATTGCTGCTCGGAACTGTCATCATCGTCATTGCTCTCTTCGCTCAGTTCTACAAGAAGAAGTTCCCTGAAAATCGCGATTTCCTCATCGCTTGCATCGTGTTATATCCTTTTCTTATATCTTTTATTAATCAAACTTTGATCCTCCCTCTATATATATATATATATATTTGCATTCAGTATACTTGCTTGTGTTATAGATTTGATAATCGAAGGACAAACATTTTTATAATAATTTATTGATCATTGGCTAAATTGAGTAGTGCTATATTGGAGTGTGTTTGATCTTGACTCTGGCAAGTATATAGTCTTCAATGGATTGTTGCAGCTGATCATATACACAAAGGAGAAGAATGCGATTCTGTTTACCTACCCTCCTGCGGTATGTTTCATTTTGGTTAATACTTTTTTATATATCATTATGAATTACATGTTATTTTACTGGTAATCCGCCGTATATGCGCCTGCTTTTGTTTCTGTGTTATTTTATGTATGAATGATCTAATCTGAGAAGTAGGAATTGCCTCTAGGATAAAAGATTAGGGTTAAATTCATTTTTAGTTCCCAAACTCTAGGCCGAATCCCATTTTGATCCCCGACTTTTAAAACGTTGTGTTAAAATGTCAATGGAAAATGGCACGGCTTTCTTCTCAACAGTTTTGCCCTAACCTAATATATAAAATTACAAAATTTAGTCCCATAAAACAGGACATGGTCCTTTTGAGCCTCTTTTCCTCGAGTTTTTAGCAGTGGAATGGCTATTCGGGGACCATTTTATAGATTGGGGACTCATTTTGGCACATTTTGTTTTAGAAGCCATGGATCAAAATAGAATTTGGCCAATAGTTCGGTGACTAAAAGTGAAATTACGCAAGAGATTAATAACTTGCATGCTAAAATACACGGGAGGAGTTAGTTGTATAGACAAGAGGAAATTTTGTATAGACAAGAGGAAATATAAACATGTCGTATTCTATTGTAGTAATCTCTTATCTAGGGAAGATGCTGTGTTTTGAGTTTTGTTTCAAAATATCTGATTCTGATGTGACAGAAGCGCTTAGGTCAGGCATATAAGTGGCATTACGTGCATATTTCATCTTTTGAATGTCAAGAGATTCTTATGCCATTTCCATCAAACCATCAATGATCAAACAATTGAGAACTTATTCAGTGATCTTCACTGGGATTTGGCAATGTTGCTTCAGCTGCCTGCCCTTGTGGAATTGAAGTTGTATTAGGAGTCTTTTAGACCTAAAGGCCATTTGACGTCATCTCTTCCTTGAAGGAGTGAAAAATTTTTCTCTTTTGTTTTGCTTTATGAGTAAAGCAACAAGCAATTTGGCAATTGATATACTTTTGTGATTATACGGTCTTCAATCTTGTATTATTTTGGAATGCAAGATCAACTTGGAACATGAATTTTTTTTGGTAATGTTTTGATTCCGTAACTATCTTGGCAGTCTTTGAAGTTGCCATTCCCTGTTCTTTTGAACATATAGTAAAGTTACGCTTGAAACATTTGCGGTAACTATATGAGTTGAAACATTTGTTTTGCAGGGATCTTTTACAAGCACTGGGTTGGAGGTCTCTTCCAAGTTGCCAAGATTCTCTGATATGTACACGCTTACAATAGCAACCGCAGATCCCAAATCTATTTCTGCCAATCCACCAGTAGAGTTGACAAAGAGTGTCACTAAGTGGTCTCTCTCTTCTGTCTCTCTCTCTCTCGTGTGTACATAATGTTTCTGCTTTCTTTAATGTGTTAAGAACTCCTTCATTCTGATCCTTTTTCTAATATTGCAGGTTCACCAAAGATGGAGTTTTGGTGGAGGGCATTTTCTGGAAAGATGTTGAAGCATTGATAGACGAATATTCGAAAGAACCAAAAAAGGGCAAATGATTTGAAGCTTCAAATCTCCTTTGATAGGGCACCACTGGTTGGGCAGGAAGAGCAGCCGTAGTTATACTTCCCTGTAATCATAGATGTTGTGCGGAATGACATGGTCCTTTACATTAATCATTTTAGAAACAAACCCTCCGATTTGAAAGTCTCTTCCAATTTTAGAAGACAAAAGTTTTCACATGAATTATAGCCATGTCTGTCTGTTACTGAAATTTGGAAAAAAAGGTAGCTTTTTCCTTTAGATAATGCTATGATAGGGTCGGTACTGCACAATCTGAAAAAAATTTATTTTATTTTGATATGATTAATTTGTGATTTAATGTTGGAAACATGCAAAGTATTTATCACTTGAGTTTATCTTGGTTTGAGTATGGGAAGTATAGTTAGTACTAACTTTTTAGTTACTAAATAGTATTAAGTTCTTACATGTTTTAATAAAAAGTAAAAAGTTGTTACGGTATAAAATTTTTATATAATATAAAACTTTTATATATTATAGTACTTTGAACTAAAAGGTTAGTTCTGACAATGTTTAACAAACATCATGTTTGTCAAACACTGTAATTGTCATATTGGCTGGTCCTAAGTTGAACTGCCTGCTGGCTTTGGTTGGCAGGCGGAACATTTTGATCTATTTGGAATGGGGTATGAAATGATTTTGTTGAAGTTAAAATTTACTAACACCAAAAATTTAGTAAGGGATCTAAATCCATTTCAAAATGTACTCGGAGCATCAAATCCAGGACTCAACGACTCTGGCCCATTCAACCTTCGTTGATTGGAGTGTGAATCGATAGTGAAAAAGGAAAGGATAGGCAAAAAAAATGAATGGAAAAAGCATAAAAACAGAAGTACTTTTTTAAATGCAGGGCCTTTAAGTTAAACAAAAGAAAATGATAATAATATTTTTAGAGGAAGATACAACAAATTTTTAGTAATGTTTTTAAAATGACTTTGTTTTGAAAAATAAAAATTTTATAGGAATTATACTGAGAGTATTTTTGATATTTTTACCTTGACTGTTGTGAAAAACATTTGGAAACAATTTTATTTTTAAAAAATTACATATTATATTACCCTTTTTTAAGAAAAAAATGTGTACACCACACTTAAAGAGTTGTGACATACTATTACTTATATCAAATGTTTAAGATATGTTATACTTAAACATGTGTAACATTGACATTTATGAAAAATAAGTTTCAAAACTATCATTTATGAAAATTACTCTTTCATTTTATGAAACTCACTCTTTCATTTTTATACTATGTTCTGTTCTCTGGATTTATACCTTATACTTTTTTTTCTCTCCGTATTTAACAAACAGAGAACATGTATGAGATAGACTTCCCTAAAGGAAAAAAAATAATGATCTAAATAAATTAAAGTAGGTCCCGCAGGTAAGATAATCGTAATTTTCATTGGGTCCAGGTGCTGTTTTTTGTGGTTGAAAAGATTGGGTCCTAGTAGGTGTTATCCAGTTGTTTGGTATATTAAAATAATTGTTTAAATATTAAATTTAAAGAATTTTTTAGATAATTATTTGTTTTTTCTAAATTTTAAATTAGATAAATTTTTTGAATCAAAGTTTTTAGAGTTTTATTTTCTTTTAAACTCTTTACACTCGGATCAATTTATTATAGTAAAATCTCATATTCTATTTTATATTTGTAAAAAAAATAATAATTTATTTATTTGATATTCAATTGAGATGATTCTTTTTTAATTGTATTTCTAATAAAGAGAAATAAATCTAGATCTATATTGTATATTTTTAATATCATAAATATTAAGATTTTGTTAGATTTGTTAATAAATCAAAAACTTTTTCACTATTTATTCAAACACAAATTTTATTTTTATTTTTTATTCAGATAAACACTTTAAATACGTTTGAAATAACAATTCAAATATCATAATTTAAATCATACTACTTAAATCAAAATAATCTAAATCAACAAATTCATTTACTAAACAGACCCAAAAATACTATATTGTTTTTTTTTTTTAAGGTGCTGGTTGAAATTTCTAGAACAGAACAATAGTTTTATCAGTTCCTTTAACGGTCTCTCTAAATAAACAAAAAAAGAAAAGTAGCGACCTTATAAATAATTGGTCCGAGGAAAGTCCGTCTGTTACCCAAAGGCCCTCTTTTCCTCTTCTTTGTGGTCCGTCCGTCACGCTTTCTTCTTGTTCTCTCTTATAATAAATTAATTTTTTTATATAGTATGGAAAATGCTTTGTTGGTGAAATGCATTAAATTTGAACATAGTTAAAAAATACTATTAATAGCACGCGCTAATATAGAATAAGTAGCATCCCATATGAGACTCGTATTTTATCATGGTGTTTAAGATCAATGGTATATCAAATATTATTTTTTTATCATATTTTCCTTATATTTATTAGATTTCATATATATTTTTAGTTTAATACAGCAGTAATATGACATATGCCATATGCAGATTCATTTTGTCTGTTTAATTTTTGATGTCTTAAATAGTATCAAATCAATCATATTATTGTAAAACATAAAACCAATTCAAGCATGCTATAAACTGTATGCATATCAAGAATTGAAACCGAAAACGGAAGCGTGAAAAAAAAATATTAAAATCGATAAAACGTAAATGGAAGCATGAAAACATTTTTGTTACCTCCGGTCATTGCACCTGAGAATTTCGATGGTGTACCGTGACTGCCTGCACTTGAGAGCTTCCAAGTCCTCCAAAAAACTCAATTGATGGTGTTGGTACTTTAGAGAATTTTCAGACTTGGGGACCCAAGTTTTTGTTTCACAAAACTGTACGTGAAATTTTTTTTCTGGTTTTTTCTTCTGCACTCATTTCCTCCCATCAAGGAAATAAATAGCACCAGAAAAAATAGTTACCAGGGAGTTGATAATTGCAGTTTAATGATAATGAATATGTGACCAATTATGAAAAACCGTTACACAATGAATTGGTTTCAATTTTGTTTGAAACCGTTAGAAAGAATTGAAACAGTTACATTCTCCCACTTGGTCTCCATATTTATCTTTATATTTATTAAACCCAAACTTTCAGGAAACAAATACATGAATCATGGCGATAATTTCTCTAAATTGTGAGTATTATCTTCCATGTATTACAATGTATTATTTCTCAGACTTTATTCCTTATATGGTAACTAAACTTTATGAATAAACCCAATGTTTATTCTTGGTCCTACTATATGTGAATTTTCTCCAATAACTTAATGTGCAAAACAAATATGAGAAAACATCACAACTGAATAAGAGTTTCATTAAAACTGTAAATTGTATGTACAAACAAATTTACATTATGGAACCAAGTCCTATATGTACAACATGATCCTTAAATGACTTCGGTGGCATTCCTTTTGTCAGAGGATCTGCGATCATCAATTCAGTGCTTATATGCTCAATGACCACTTTATTTTCCTTAATGCATTCCCTTATGGCTAAGTACTTAATGTCGATATGTTTACTTTGACTGCCACTCTTATTATTCTTAGCCATAAAGACAGCAGCTGAATTGTCACAATATATCCTTAATGGCCTAGACACAGAATCTACAATTCTGAGGCCTGACATGAAACTCTTCAACCATACACCATGCAAAGTAGCCTCAAAACAAGAAATGAACTCTGCCTCCATCGTGGAAATAGCAACCAACGTTTGCTTTCCACTCCTCCAAGATACAGCTCCTCCGGCTAGTATGAAAATATAACCTGAAGTTGATTTTCTCGAATCAACACAGCTAGCAAAGTCTGAATCGGAGTAGCCAATCACCTCTAGAATGTCAGTTCGTCTATACATAAGCATATAATCCTTTGTACCTTGAAGGTACCTCATTACCTTCTTTGCAGCCCTCCAGTGGTCAATGCCTGGGTTACTCTGATATCTTCCCAACATTCCCACAACAAATGCAATGTCAGGTCTTGTGTAGACTTGAGCATACATAAGGCTTCCAATAGCTGAAGCATAAGGAATGTTGCTCATTTGAACTTTCTCGAAATCATTCCTTGGACATTGGTTCAAACTGAACTTATCACCCTTCACAATGTGTGCTACACTTGGTGAACAATCTTTCATCCGAAATCTGTCTAAGACTTTATTGATATAGGTTTCCTGCGATAGTCCCAAAATGCATCGAGATCTATCCCTATGGATCTTTATGCCAATGACATAAGATGCCTCACCCATATCCTTCATATCAAAGTTCTTAGAAAGGAATTGTTTCACCTCATATAGAAACCCCTTGTCATTGGTTGCAAGAAGGATATCATCCACATACAAAACAAGGAAACAAATCTTGCTCCCACTAACCTTCTGGTATATACATTGATCCATGATGTTCTCTTCAAAACCAAATGAAGTGATGACATCATGGAATTTCAAATACCATTGACGGGAAGCCTGTTTCAAACCATATATGGATTTCTTGAGTTTGCATACCAATTGCTCACCATCACTAGAGGAGAATCCTTCAGGTTGTTTCATATAAACCTCTTCCTCTAGATCACCATTGAAGAATGCCGTTTTCACATCCATCTGATGTAACTCAAAATCAAAATGAGCTACTAATGCCATGATCACACGAAGGGAGTCCTTTTTAGATACAGGAGAAAAAATCTCAGTGTAATCTATGCCTTCCCTTTAAGTGAATCCTTTAGCAACGAGTTTTGCTTTATGTTTCTCAATGTTGCCTAATGAGTCTTTCTTTGTCTTGAAGACCCATTTGCATCCAATGGCTTTTACACCATCAGGCAACTTGACAAGATCCCAGACTCCATTAAATGACATAGAGTTCATCTCTTTTTTCATGGCATCATACCACAAGTTAGATTCCTTACAACTCATGGCTTGTGAAAATGTTTCTGGATCATTTTCGGCTCCTATGTTGTAGTCAGACTCTTGTAGATACACAATATAGTCACTAGGAATGGTTGATCGCCTTACTCTAGTAGATCTCCTTAATGCTGGTTCAACATTCTCTTGAGGAGCATGTTGATCAGCTGGTTGTTCAACTGGATCTACTACTTCTTGATCAGCAATCTGTGGAACTTGAATGACTGGCTGTTGTTCAACATGCGTTTGAACTGTAGGCGTGTCACGTATAACAATCACTCTATCATATGAAGTGGAAGCTTGAGCATCTGTATGATCTTTCTCTGGAACTGTGTTCCAGGATCGATCGCTCCCACTGATCAAGTCATTCTCAAGAAATTTCGCATTCCTTGATTCCACAAACCTAGTGGTATGTGATGGACAATAAAATCTATATCCCTTAGACCATTCAGCATATCCAACGAAATACCCACTTATGGTCCTTGGGTCTAGCTTCTTTTCTTGTGGATTATACACTCTCACTTCAGAAGGGCATCCCCAAACGAGTGTATGTTGCAAACTCGGTTTCCAACCTTTCCATAACTCGAACGGTGTCATTGAGACAGCCTTGGTTGGAACTCGGTTTAATATATACATAGCCGTCTTGAGAGCTTCAGTCCACAAAGACCTAGGAAGCTTGGAGCTGCTAAGTATGCTCCGCACCATATCCAACAATGTTCGGTTTCTTCTTTCTGCCACACCATTTTGATCTGGAGAACCGGGCATAGTATATTGGGCAACTATCCCATGTTCTTGAAGAAACTTCGCAAATGGACAAGGCGCTTGTCCATCTTCGGTGTATCTACCATAGTATTCACCACCTCTATCAGATCTCACTATCTTTATTTGCTTACCACATTGTTTCTCTACTTCTGCCTTAAACACTTTAAAGGCGTGTATAGCTTCATTTTTGTTATGAAGGAAGTAGAGATACATATATCGTGAGTAATCATCAATAAAAGTAATGAAATACTTTTGACCATACGCGTCTATGTCTAGACTACAAATATCTGTATGTATGATCTCTAATATATTTGAACTCCTCTTGGCACCTTTCTTTGACATATTGGTATGCTTTTCCTTTATGCAGTCCACACAAGTGTCAAAGTCAGTAAAATCTAGAGTACTAAGTACCCCATCATTCACTAGTCTCTTTATTCTCTCAATAGAGATATGACATAATCTACGGTGCCACAACATAGAGGAATCTTCATTCAAAACACATCTCTTAATGCCAGCATTATTTTGAACATGCATAGAAGTATAAAAAGTTTTATCTTGTAAATTAATTTTGAAAAGACCATTTGACAATATACCATTTTCAATAAGTTCAGATCTATAAAACAAACTAAATATAGTGTCTGAAAAATTAAAGGAAAATCCCAATGGTACAAGCCTTGAAACTGAAATTAAATTCCTAGAAAAACTAGGAATATAAAATGTCTTTTCTAATTTAAAAACAAAACCACTAGATAAAACTAAATTGCATGTTCCGACAGCCTCTACATGTGAGGGCATCTTGTTGCCTGTATAGATGCACTGCTCACTTCCCACTGGCTTCCTTAGGCCTTGCAATCCCTGCAAGGAATTAGTGACATGGATTGAAGAACCAGAATCAATCCACCATGTGTTATGTTCAACGTCAACCATATTAGATTCATAACAGACAAGTGAGAATTGAGTACCTTTTTTGTCAAGCCATCTCTGATATTTAGGACAATCCTTCTTTATGTGTCCCTTCTTTTTACAAAAGAAGCACCTGGATTCCTTCTTAATATCAGCCTGAGCAGACAGTTTGCCTTTTCCCTGTAACGCCCCTATATGGGGGTTAACAGTTTTTAATGAGATAAAATAAAAATAAATAATAAAAGTAAAACCTTAAAAATAAAATTTGCCCGGGACTTAAATGAAAACTCCCAACTCAAAAATAAAAATATAAACGACAAATAAACCACAGTTTAATGTAGCACCTTAAATTTAATAATATAAACTGTTGTCATCATCATTTTAACCATCAACACATTGTAATACAGTCACAGAAAGTAACAATTGATGCTTACATTATCATGAAGAACATTCTCAACAATTGAAGCAGTCCCAATGTAATATAGCTACATCACTTCCTCAACTATATTTCTCGTAGCCACCTCACACTTAGTGAGTCCTGAAAAGATAAAAATATAAGGGAATGAGCGACACTATGCTCAGTAGAGAAAGCCATTACTCACCTTTAGGTTTTTATCATTACCACATTAAAACCTGCATGGTTAGTAAGTTACATCATATTCCAGATTATGAGGTTTATTATGATCACATCTTATGGATACCGTAGTTAATCGTTACCAAGTGTCATAATTACACATTTATACAAATATTACCAATCATCATTGTTCCTAGGTATCCATGTTAAATTGAGTATCACTCAACTCATCGAAACCCAAATGGGCGCACTTGATCACCCTATAAACATTCCAAGGGTGTTCCGGTGAGGGGACATCAAGCCCCGAGTCCTCACCAAGTCGATTCCTGTACAGTGTGTTCTGGGACTTTCAACCCAAGAAAGCGTCATCGCCTTCCCCCTATTTTACCTTTTAGGATATTCATGCCCAAGGACGTAACCGTCGCCCTCTTCATGTCTTACAATTTCTCTATATTGAATCATTATTAATAGAGTTAGTTTTCCTAACCATGCTTCTCAATTTATAACATCTGTCAATTCATTATGTTCCTCGCCGTACAATACAAGACGAGTCCATGTCATAGTTTCATATGTGATATTCATATAATATTAGTTCAACATAGATATATATATTGCGGCAAAACAATCAATTTTAATTCTATAAAAACCTCACAAAAGATGAGTAATAGAATCTCTACCTTTCAAGCTTATCAACAATCTTTTAATCCTGGAATCAATTAACGTTAGCTCCATACTCCCTTGATCCTAAGGCGTGCATAAGGACAATTAAAACTAAAGCACAACATACAACTACATTCATAAATAAATCATGTGTAAACCTATCTTACTAGTATGCCATTAAAGCTTTTATATAAATCTCTTTTGAATACCACAGTAAACAATTTTTGTCTTAACACAATATAAAATGTGAACAAGTAATCTATATGTTTTAGTCCCTAATAAGATTCATCAATCACTTAGGATAATATTGGAAAGGTTGCAAGACATTAAAGAATTAGGTGGTGAGCAAAGATGGGTTCTTGGTTCAGGTTAGCAGCTGGTATACCATAACAAACTGGCAGATTTACTAGTTTCCAACACAAAAATTGAATAATTCTTAGAAAATAAAATACAACTCCGATTTAGGTTTATGATAGCTCGTTAGAAAGCCTAGGATGCTACTTTTCAAATATGCAAACCAATTCATAAAATTCATTTTAATTTAATCTTGAATTTCAAGAAATAACTACTGCCCATAGAGGTATTACAAAGTTTAACAATATAAATTTTCTGTCTAGGGCATATACACTTAGACTTCATACATATGCTCCAAAATAGCAACAAACATATACTTAGGTTTAAGAACGCAAATTTGAATAATCCTTTAGTATAAAAGAAAATTTATAAATGAAAGACTAAATTTGTTCATAAGATTCTAACCTCGGATTATGGTTAGTTGGAAGCTTGAAATGGCTTCAAAACAGGTTCCTTTACTTCGGTATGACTGAAATTCTTGCTCAAATGGAGGTGATGGTGGCTGATTTTTATGGCTGCCTTGAAGAAGTTCTCTAAGTATTTTGCTTCAGCAAAGAAATGAGAAGAAGAGTGTGGGAACCGTGGAAGATAAAGGAAGAAAAGATGAAGTCTTTGAAGAGAAGTGATAGAAACAATTATAGAGGAGACATGTTGAAGCGTGTCACGGAGGAAATAAAGAAAATGAGGGTCAAGAGTAGTTGGAAAAGATATCCTTATGTCTCATCTAAAGACTTTAACACACATAATGCCAATATGACATTTTTGAGATTTATTAGAAGTTCTAAGGCTTTTTAGTAATCATACTAAATAAATATAGGAGAATTTTAGAAAATTTAAAAATAGATAAAAATAAATATTATAAAATAAATTTAAATGAAGTAATTTTTTTTATACACTAAAAATTAATTTAATTACCTCAATACCCGTTAGGAGAATAACGGGTGTCACATTCCCTTATTATTGGCTTGGCCCTTGTTCTTCATTTGAGTTGCCAGATGCACACTTTCTCCCGCTTCCATAGCAAGCCTTCCTTCTTCCTGGACACACATGGTCATCAATTCATTGATGGACCACTTATCCTTATGTGTGTTGTAGGATATCTTGAAAGGTCCATATTGATGTGGGAGAGTGTTGAGGATGTAGTGCACAAGGAAGGTTTCAGACATCTCAACCTCAAGTGTCTTCAACTGAGCCGCTATATCCCTCATTTGCATGATGTGCTCACGCACACCATGAATTCCAGTGAGCTTCATGGATGAAAATTTCATTATCAGAGTGCTAGCCAAGGCTTTGTCTGATGTAGCAAACTGCTCATCAATTGCCTTCATCAGAGCTCGCACTTTGTCATATTGCTCCAATGAACCACGTATGCCAGCTGAGATTTTTGTCTTAATGAACATTACGCAGAGGCGATTAGATCGTTCCCACTTTTCATAACGGTCCACGTCATCTGGCTGGCTGGTCTCCGTAATGGCAGGTGGTTCATCCTTACGGATAGCCAAGTCAATGTCCATGACACCTAAATGAATAAGAATTCTCTCATTCCACACTTTATAGTTGTCTCCCTTAAGTTTGGGAATGTCACACTGAAAATCAGAGTAACTCACAGTTTGCATAGCTGCATAATAAAACATACATGCTTATGTTACTAAATTGAGGCTACAATACTTTATGACATGTTTATCAATGTAAATCATGCATTAAAATATGAATCAAATGACATAAAAATTGCATGTGGGCTAAATTTTTAACTCAAACAGATTCATATATCCTTATAATGACGCTATTAAATTATATACCCTTTTTTTAATTCCTGTGGGTAAATTAAGAAAGATAATTTGATACATCATCCTAACTAATCATATTAAATACAATAAAAATTCCTGTGGGATAAAATTTATCATATTACATATGATTAATCACAATTTAATATCTTTTTACCATATGTGATTTAAACATCTTTCATAATTTTTTGCATAATTAAAGATGCTGTGGCTACTCTTTAATTATTCAAAAAATTAAATACATATATCACAAGACATTTATTCTTAAATTTTTGCTCATAAAATAAATTGCATTTACCTTAAGCAATAAATAAATATGAACAAAGAACCATAATTTATGTACTAATTTTCATTATGTATATATTAAAATTATACATTTAAAAATATAATTTAGCACATTATTGCACAAAATTAAATGTACTAAATTATTTAACTTAATATTGCATGCATAATTTTAAATCACAAATTATACATAATGAACACTATATGCACATAAATTTACAAAATTATATCCACACAATTACTGTATAATATTCATAACAAATACCAAAAATTATGAATATTCAAAATTATGAATTTTTCATAAATTATTCCATAATATGAAAAATTTCATAAAAATATTAATATTGTGGATATTATGAAAATTTCATAAAAATTATAAAAACTGAAAATTTTAAGAAAATTTCCCCAAAAATATCACTTTATAAAATCTGGAAAAAATCAAAATTTTTTTTTTTAATTTTTGGGTTTTATTTTTTTTTAATTTTCTGCTCAGCCAAAAACGGCGTCGTTTGGAGAGCGCCCCCCCCCCCCCCCCCCCCCTCCGGCGTAAATGACAAGTCGTTTACAGAGAGGGGCAACCTGTCAACATACCAAACGACATGTCGTTTTGGTCATTAATGTCCAAAACGACTTGTCGTTTTTTAAACCCTGAAACGAGCCCTCAATGCCTGAAACGACATGTCGTTTTTGGCTGACCCAAGCCAAACGACATGTCGTTTTTATCGTCTTCAACCTTGAATCCATGTCTTCTTCACCCGAACGACCCGGTTTCAACCCGGTTTTGACCCGTTTCAGACCCGGTTGTAATTCTATCATCCGGACATCAATTTTGACGTTTCAAATTGCAGAATTCATAGAAATCTAATGTCTAAATGATTTCTAATCTTAGTTTTAATTAAGAAACGTTAAAAATCAAAACCCAAAAATAAAAAAAGAGTTTCCACCCATGCGTCCAAAACACGAGAAATTTTCCAGTTTTTCATGCAAGGCAGAGGTCAAATTACGGCTCTGATGCCAAATGTAAAACATAAAACCAATTCAAGCATGCTATAAACTATATGCATATCAAGAATTGAAACCGAAAATGGAAGCGTGAAAAAAAATATATTAAAATCGATAAAACGTAAATAGAAGCGTGAAAACATTTTTGTTACCTCCGGCCATTGCACCTGAGAATTCCGACGGTGTACCGTGACTGTCTGCACTTGAGAGCTTCCAAGTCCTCCAAATAACTCAATTGATGGTGTTGGTACTTTAGAGAATTTTCAGACTTGGGGACCCAAGTTTTTGTTTCACAAAACTGTGCGTGAAATTTTTTTTTTCTGGTTTTTTCTTCTGTACTCATTTCCTCCCATCAAGGAAATAAATAGCACCAGAAAAAACAGTTACCAGAGAGTTGATAGTTGTAGTTTAATGATAATGAATATGTGACCAATTATGAAAAACCGTTACACAATGAATTGGTTTCAATTTTGTTTGAAACCGTTAGAAAGAATTGAAACGGTTACAATTATAACATATTATTTAATGAGAAGTTTGTAACAGTTAACTAAACATTATTTTAAACTTTTTAAATAATGTGTCATGATATAATTAGTTGGACACAAAAATTAAACCAGAATCCAACATAGATTGTAATGTGACATGAATACACTGTCATAAGCTGAGCATTTTTTTTTTTTGGAGAATAGGTGGGCATCATTTCTTGCCATATTATTAAATTTTCTTTGAAAGTTTTCGTTAAGAAAATCATATCTTATCTTGTTACGTAACATGCCACAAAATTTCCCTTAAAAAATAAATTTGAATAAAAAAAGCATTATTTGCCTCTCCCTCCTGCCAATTCGTTGCGGGTCGGCTAAAGTGATGACGTGGCACCTCCCATGGACAAGAGTGGGCCCTCTCACGGGACTTGCGGGTCCCACCTGAGGGCAAAGCTGACGTTGCACTATCTGACGTCTCCGGAAGCGAAGACCGACACAAAATCGAACTTAATATACCGCCCTCGAGTCCGACGTGTGTCCGGGGCGGGGCCCACAAGGCCCAAGCTCATGAGCTCTTACTATAAAAGAAACTTCTCCTCTCTTCTTGTTGCATTTCTCGCTAATTAGTTTGCGTGGGAGATTTTTTATTCTCTTTTCCCCTCTTTCTCTCTCTAAAAAGGAAAGAAGAGGGAAAGATAATCCTTTTTATCTCCTCATCAGCCACGCGATTCGGCTTGGAAAACGATTTTGATCCTGTTTCTAGGGTTTCACCGGATTGCGATTTCGTGAAATTAAGGAAGAAAACAAGAGAATCTGTAAAATCCGTAATCTAGAAATCGAATCTTTCCTTATTTTTCGTATCAGATCACTTTGATTTTTCCATGGCTGACCGGAGAAACCGAGATTCTTATGACGAAAACGGGAACAATGGCGTCGTGGATCAATCCGATGGCGTGGAATTCGACGATTCGTCGTCGTCGAGTGGCGGCGAGGACGGCTCCGGCGGCGGATCTAGGGAGATTGGGCTTGAGGAGCGTTTGACGGAGATTCTCGTCGAAGGCGGCGACGGTGATCTGTTCTTCCAGCAGAACAATGAAGAGGACAGGGTTTTGCAGTGGCTTCAGGCGCTAGATATGCAAGTTATGGGAGCTTGTCGGACGGACGAGAGGTTGAAGCCGTTGTTGAAGATGAACACCTCCAACGGCGTTGCAGAAGATCGCTTGCTGGCTCATTTAAGCCAGGTATGTGTGTTTGTCGGTTGGAAGAGATTCCGATGAGGTTTTTGTGATAAAATCTAGACTTCTTTTGATTAAAGAAATTCTCTGTTTCAGTTCTTGGAAGCTTGTTTTGCAATTTCATGTAGGAAAATTGGTTTGGTGGCTTGTGAGGGTTGCACGGTTTCACCATTTGGCCGTGAGTCTATCATATGGAATTGATGCTAAATTTCTTGAACTAAATTCATTAATTATGGAACTGTCTAGATTTTCTGTGCATCTTTTTCAATTCTGTGCACGTTATTTGTTACTTCGAAGTAGTATTTGTTTAGGTGCCTCCTATTTATTGTAGTACTGAGTGCAACATTGTTTGTTTGGTGAATAGCATTTTGAGCCAGCGGAAGTTGGTTTGCTAGCCCGGTGCTTCTGCATACCTCTTGTTTCAATTCGTGTCGGAAAGATCAACAAGCAAGGGACTCTACTTTGCCCCACTGCTGCAAGGTAAAGTCAATTCTATGGATATCGGAGTGTCTTCATGTCACTGAAATTTCGGTACTATTCATCTATACTGAATTTCATCTGCCAATTGTTTGTGCATTTATAGATTTTCTTGATGCATTATGTCCTACTAAATTGATGTCGCCTGTTTTTCTCTTTTTTCTCCTGGCTTTTTTCCAATATTAGATTTTCCCAAGCATGTCTATGTTTATCAACATGATGATGAATTTGTGGTTGGTGTTCACATATAGGTAGAAAGTTGTGTTGTTCATCAATTTATCTAATTGACTCATTTAGATTAGAGTATAATTTCAATGATAAGTGGCTTTTTTCTACAATGTTCTATTCCAATTATTTTCATTAACAAGTGGCATTTTTCTGCTTTTTTTAAAAAAATAAAATTTGGACTTCATGTTGGCGTGCGCGTACTATTTTGTGATGAAATATTTTATACAAATTCATTTGTGTGAAGCTAGTGTGAGTACCACAATTTGGGGCCAGTACCCTATACATTTATTTAAACTAGACTTTATAAACTAGTTTGTCTTGTTGATGTGGAAAAACTTGTAATTTTAAAGCTCATCCATTGTTAGTACATACAATATCAAGTGCATGCGTCTTGCTTGTCTTGCAGATTTAATGCTACTTGATTTCTCTGTGTCATGAATCATGTTTTTGACGTTTCATGCAGGCAGCTGATTTAGCATATATCTATAATTAATTATGTTCTGATGTTCTACAGTATATCAAACAAGTCAATATATGGAAGTGGGTTTGAGTCTGTCTCATATTAATTCTTAGGTGCTCATCTTCATATCCTCTTTGTTGCTACATGCCTTTTTCTTAGCACATTGTGTTTTTATTTTGTATTGGCTATTGGCTATTCTATTCTCTGAGCTTCTTTCTAGATTCGTTTAATTTTCTTCACTCGCTACAATCAGCTCCGCATTCAGTTATGTATTATATTTCTAACTTTTCTTTCTGTTAGAAATATATGCACTCTTTCTTATTTCCTTTTCCTTTTTTTTCTAGTTATTAAATAGCTTTATTCTATGTTCTGCATGGTAAATTCTCTATTTGTTTAATGTCACGCTGCATAGTCGTGGTTGCAGTTTGATATGGGCCGCACCATGAAGGTTAGTTTGGTGATGTATTTTTCCCAATTGGTATTATGAATGAAGAACTTAAGCAATGGGTTCATTCAACTCCAAAACCCCCTTAGGAGTAAATATAATTCAGGAAGAATAGAACCCACTTGTGTCCTTGTGTCTTGCATTCAGCTTATTTGTTTCCTACTGATCTGCAGTCTTGTTGGCTGTTTGCTTGCATAATTTGTTAAGTAGATCAGGAGTCTATGTTTAAGCTTATTAATGGTGATAATGTTCATCCTTCCAAATAAATATATCTTTTGACTTGTAGGTAAAGTGGGCGTATTCTATTATGATCTCTGAATTAAGAGGAAGTAAAGGTAGTTTCATGATCCTATATTATATGGCTGCTGCTTTTTGGATACATGGGATTGAGGTTTCCATTGAAATAGAACTTTGGTTTGCAGAGTCTTGTTTGTGATTCAGGTTTTATGTCATTGTTCGTCACCTTGTCTACGTAACTGCTAATGTGGTTGCTATATTTATTTTCCTAACTTTTATAAATTTACCCTTTCCTCAGTTTTAGTTGTTGTAATTTTACTTTATCGCCGACTTCTTTCTTGGTTCACTAAGAATAGTGTCTTTCAGTTCTGTTACTTGGATTTTTTTTATGTTTCCTTTTATATCAGACAAATTCTCTGTGACTTGATTGTGAATGTACTGTACAAATTGTGACTCAGCGAAAGTTAGATCTGCAATTGCAATGATGTGCAAAATTCTTAATATCCTGTGCTATCCAACCAAACTTAAAGGATCTTCCGTACTAGTAGAGACATGTATGACTCGTTCGTAACTAATATGGCAGAATTCAAAGCATAATTAAGTCATTGTTATTGGAGCACGGTCTGTACTTTTACATCAACCAAGTAGCTGATTTCATGTTGTGTACTGAAAATCATGGTTTAAAAAGGCGTTCGAGGCGTACGCCTCAATTTGAGGCGCTTGATCAGTGCTTCAAGGCTTAAGCCTTGAATGGCTTGAACGAGGTTTATGCCTTTTTTCATTGAGGCGTGCGCCTTGAGGCGTTTTTGCCTCAAGGCTTATGAGGCGTGAGCCTCAAATTGAAGGCTATTTTGAGCCGGTTTTCAATCCAATCTTTTTTTTTTTTCCCTTTCAAAGAAAATCAACTCAATATCAAAATTGGGCTTCAATCAGATAAAAATATGCAAATAGATTTTTAAACCCTAAGTCTACCATCTTCTTCGACACTTATTCATCATCTGCCCCTTTCTTCATCATTGACCCTTTCTTGATCATCAACTCTTGTAACTTTCAAGCCCACTGCCCTATGAACAGTGACTAGAACGACGGCCCACCGACAATAGCCACCTTCAAATTCTGACCTCCTCAGCCCTCACTCCTTAGGTTTTTTTCCCCTTTTTCTTTTATTTTCTACCGTAGGTTGGGTTTTTTTTTCTTTTTTCTTTTTTCCCCTCTTATAGCTACTTTAGTAATGTATATTTTATAGAAGTAGGTGTTATACAATAGTTATAATGTTATATAAAATGAAATTTATATAAAGAGTGCAGCAGTATGTGATTTTTATTCATTTAGATCTATAGTTATTTCATTTTCTCAAAAAAAAAAAAAGGTTATCTTATGTGCTATAAAAGCCATATAAGTATGACCATATTACAAGAACAATAGCATACATATTATATTGTATGTGTTTTATGCACTTTCTTATTGTGTCTTCTGGTTTTGTGATGAACTAAGTGTGTGTTTTATGGCATGTTTATAAACTTTATTCAACCTTCTGAATTTTTTTATTTTGCATTCAAGGCTTACGCCTCAATCCGCCTCGAGGCTTACGCCTCGAGTCAATTAGACAAAACGCCTCGGTTCCCGTTTTTGCCTTTTAAAACCTTGCTGAAAATATTTAAATTTGTTATACCATGTGGCATGTTGTATGGGTTGTAGATTTGAGATTCATCTCAGAAGAGAGAGAGAGAGAGGGAGAGAGGGACATGTTCAAGCAGATTAGTAAGGAGTGGAGAATTGCAGTCCGTTCTGTACTGTTGGAATCAAGTATGAATTGATTCAGACGTGTATGATTCATGATCATTAATTAGCTGTTAGGATGATTGATTTAGTGGTCCTATGTTAATCTTTTGTTGATTTCTTAAGAAAGGAAATGAAAGATTGATTATGTAAACTCTAGAAGTAAACCTTAAAAGATGGCATTTATGAAAATCCCCCTAAATCTTTTAGGGTCCTTGGCTCAAGTGATAAAGGGATGAGATGTGATATGATTAGGTTTAAGGAATTATTTTCCTTTGAATTTGTTTCTTGAGCAAGTCATTTTTTTCTTTATTCATTTGGATGCTTTTAGCTGTTTTAGGTTATTGGATCTTTGTTTTCCATGAACCTATATATTATTGCAATTTATGCTGCTGTTAATTGCAGGTCTCTTAAATTTTGAGCTTGGATACATCTATTTTTCTTGTGGTTCATGCTTTGCTAGAAATTTAACCATCTAATAATTATTAGCTATTTTCTTTTCGACTTTGTCACAGGGGAACTCTTAATCTTGCGGTGTTGCCAACATCTGATTTACTCCTTTCATTTGTTGGTGATGATGGCCATACTGAGAGGCTATTCACCTTAAGTACCAAATCGCAGTGTTCTTCTATTATAGTCAATGAGATTGCAGCAGACAACTCTGGCCGATCTTTCCTTATCAAAGCCTTAGATGGCCGGACTTTTTATTTTTGGTGTTCAGAGAAGTCAAAGCTTCTGGGTATTGAGTTGCTTGCGAAGGTACTACTCTTTTTCCCCCTGCAAAATTGACCACTTGATCAAATGCATGAGAAATTGCAAAATTTTGTGTGCTCTGGCCTGCTAGGAAACTGGCAAAACATACTTTATTATGTTTTCAAGGGAGTGTGAAAAAGAAAGGGATTTAGGCTGGATATAGATTGAATATATTTTTATTTTGTCTCTGTTTTTCTAAATTCCGATACCTAAAAGATAATGAGGCGGTGGTTTATAATTTGTGGTTTTACTAAAAAAGCTAGGATTTTTTTATATATAAAAAAGTCTGTCTTACTGGAAAAGTGTGTTTCTGTTCTGATTGTTGACAATATTTTTTATCCCTGTATCAGATGAAGGATTTACTGGCTAGAAGACCCTCTATTGCTGAATTAACTGGAATCAGTGAGTCCCGGCTTGGCTCCTTTGCAACTCACCTTCGTGCCTATCTTGTTGGATCAACTGTGATTGGAACCCCAGCAAGTTTAACAGGCTTACAAACGCATCAGGATGCCAGAAATGAGCAATCTGGGTTTCCCCAGGGTGGACAATTCTCATCCACGCCATCAAAATCTCTAAAGTCACAACACGGTGGCAGTCAGGCAGTAAGGGCAAGTTCATTTCAGGGCAGCCTGAGTCCGAGATCAAGTTCCTTTAAAGAAGGCCTGTCAGAAACCTGTCTTCCCTAAAAAATGCTGCTAGGGAGAAGTTGAGGCGGCATGGGGACAACCATTTGGCTGTTGGTAACCTGAGTGCCGCAGTGGCTGTTGTTGCAACTGATGGATCTTCAGATCCTGTTGAGAATGACAAGATCGCGGAAAATATTACAAGTTGCTCGTTGCCTACTTCCTGCTTTCTGGATTCATTAGGAAAATTGACTATTCCAGGGTCTCTAAGCTCAGAATCCCAGGTTCCATTTACGGGTACTCCCCTTTTATCTCCCTACTATTGTTGGTGCCCTCCTGGTTCATCGACTCTGCAATTCTCACCGGAGCCCTCACAACTTTCTAGCTCACCAATCGAATCACCTCTGCTACCACCACTTTCC
Source organism: Artocarpus heterophyllus (assembly GCA_025403435.1). NCBI lineage: Eukaryota > Viridiplantae > Streptophyta > Magnoliopsida > Rosales > Moraceae > Artocarpus > Artocarpus heterophyllus. Next base: position 11,361,383 of record CM046354.1, on the reverse strand, counting down.
TCTTTGTTGCCAGCTACAATTCCCTCCAGCTTGTTGTCACACACACCACCTTTCAATCTGGTTGATGCTCCCTCTTTAGATTTTCCTGCTTTTCTTTCAGACCCCTTGGTCCGATTGCCGAGGCCAACTGCTCAGCAGATCCCAACTTTCACACCTTTAATGTGTGACCCAATTGTTCACATTCCAGTTATTGATGTTTGCTCATCGGGGCCAGGTTATCTGGTTAGCGCTGGTCCCACCATGTCAACCAGCATTCCTCCATTGCACCCAAATCTTGTCAACCCATTAATTCCTGAAACCGAATCTGTGGTTGAAAAGGGTGCAAGAGAGACTTTACGGCTACTCATCAGTGGTTCCAGCCAGACAAACCCTCCCTTGATGGATGCGTTGCCCGCTGTTCTAATGAATGCAGACGAGAATCCAAGTGTGATTGTTGCTGGAAGCCGGGGCCTATACGGCGGAACCGGGGACGTCAATGTTATTGCAAGCAGCATTGCAGCCATTGGTCTGGTTTCGCTGTCAGGGAGATCCAGCGCCGGCACTGTTGTGCAGGGTTGTAGTGACCATGAGAATTCCAACTTGCACGAAGAGGGAACCAGTGATGGTGCGAATGAGTCTTGCTCAGATGACGAGGTTGCCACTTTCCCTGTTCATGAGGGAACGAAGGACTGACATAGAATTGTGTCCATCTCTTTATTTTATTATTATTATTATTATTATTATTTGGTCTTACAAATGATAAATGTAGATATCTGTTAAGGTTTAAAAGTATAAGTCAAATATAACGTCAAATGCAAGGTTGTTTAAGTAATAAAACTTGATAAATCTAAGGTCGATCCTACAAGCAAAAGGTATTACAAAGGTCTAATGTATCGGTTATATTAGTTGTAGTTGAAACATTTGAGGATTAAAGTTAATTAATTACAATTTATTTAAAAAATTTACATATTTTTTTTACTTTTTTATTTTAAGATTTTTTTTTGTTATTTTGGAATTTCAACAAAAAAGACAAATTAGAATTGTAAATGAAACTTGAATAATAAGTGCAAATTAACTTGAAAGAAATAATAATTTAACAACGTTAAAGATTACAGGTTTTATTTTGGCAATTAAATTAAATATGTTTTAGTTTTTTTAAAATTATTTATTAAAATAGTTTAAATATACAATATGTAATTTTTTTCTATAATAAATAAAAAGTTATCAAGCGTTTAATGTAACAATTTATGTCTATAATGTATCAAAAATTTATTTTTAACAAATATATGATTTTAAAATTAACTAACTAAAATTAACAACAAATTTTACAGTTGAGTATTTACTATGTTATTTTCTATCTATGAATATTTAAAGTATTTTTAAGCATTATCTGTACCAGTTTGTCTACAATAAACCAACTTAATTTTGGAAGAGTTTTAGCTAAGTTAACATAACACCGTGAGTTTTTTAAAATAATTTTGACATTATAACAACTTAGAAAACATTTAAAAAAACTAAAAATATTTACTCTAATTTTGTTAGAATTTCTTCCTTTCTCCTCAGCTAAAAAGAAATTTAGAAAGACATATTAAAAGTAAAAACACACATAATTTTATTAAGCATAACTATTTTACAACATAAACTTAAAATTATTTTATAAAAACTTAAACTAAAAACTAAGAAAACAAAATCTAAAACTTAAAACTACTTTTTTACAAGAGGAAAAAAATTTTTACAAGGAGTAAGGAATGCATGCCATGGAGGGGGTATTGTACCAGAAGGAAAAATATTATTTACATGAATTTTTATATTTTTATTTATTTTTTAATTATTTTATTTAGATATTCTTTGTGCAAATGACTAAGATGGCATTTTGGGGATTTTGAAGAATTTTGAACATTTTATATCGCCGTGCCATTGCCTTAGATCCGATGTAAATCTGATTTGAATAATTTTTTTATTTTTTTCTTTCTTTCTTCACGCGTGAATCAGCACTCTTTATAGTACTTATCTTCCTTTAGAATCCTGTGTGATGCAAGCTTGGGCAACAAACATACACACACGTTTGGAGGTTGACAGTGTCAATGCAATTTAAAAATGATTTTCTTTTTGTTCTTATACATTTGTTGTCGTTTTTGTTCGTTTTGATGCCGTTTTGTTTCCTTTTTTCTCGAGAATTCAAATATAAAATAAATAAACAAGCTAAAATTAATTATTTTACAAACAAAATATTTACACACAAAATACATTATAAAAAATAAAAACTTCTAAAATTAAAATTTTTTAATAATTTTATACAAAAATATTATTTAAGACTCGGGAATATTTTTATAAATTACTATAAATATTATAAAACATATTTACAAACTCAAAACTTATTTAAAAAATTCTAAGACTCAAAATAAAATCACGCAATATTATTTTTACGGTTTTGATTATATACAAACTAAACAATTATAAAACACACATAAATAATTCTAAAAATTACTAAAAATATTGTTAAATATAAAAGCACACTAAGAATATATTTTTAAATATATTTTCACATAAACACACTAAAATACTAATTAACACACAAATGCTATAATTAAGAAATTTAACAAAAAATGTGAATATAAAATGATGATATTTAGCTATTAGAAATGTGCATTTTTACAGGCTCATCAATATCAGAGCCCTTGGCCTTTTGAAATGTGGTTAGCTCCCTCTGGGGGATTTTTAAAAATGACTTTATGAAAAAAAATTTTAGACAAATGACTTTTTTTTATACAATTTTTGGCACAAAAACAACAAGCTTTTTGGGCATGAAAACTGTTTTATTTTTTTTCACTCTGTTGAGGTTCATTTCCTTGCTACAATTCTTTTTCTTATTTTTTATAAAAAAAATAGAGCAATTTTTCTACACAAAAAATGTGTGTTTTTTTAAAAAAAAGAGGTCATTTGTCCGATTTAATTTTTTTTTGGCTCTTTTTTCAAAATATCCCCTCCCGATCCCACCTTGTCTCTGTGGTCCTCATCGTTCCACATATTTTTCTTGTAATGGACTAGAATGTGAATGAGTTATGTATTTTCCTGTTTTAGTGTACATTCTTGTTCACTATCATGGCTTGTGTTGTGATTTGGTTTTTCATTTCCACAAACTTTTCGAATGCAGGGAGAACAAAAACATGCATTTAAAAAGAACTCGGATGGTGAAAGCATAAGCAATAATTATATTACTCTTAAAATATATTTTCGCCTCTGCTTTATTTCTACCCATTTAATTAATATGCATAACAGCTACGATTGGCTTGAGTTTGGTCGAACTAAGAGTATATACAAATGCAGAATTAATGTGCACATCTGAAATTTTGATATTTTAGTATAAAATCACTAATAGGGTATTTAACAATCATAATTAGAACTATAAAAATAATTACTAAATAGTATAAAATTTTTATATACTATAATAAAAAATAAAAATTGTTATCATATAAATTTTTTATATATAATAATTTAAATTATAAAAATAGTTTTAATTATATTTATCAAACACTTTGTAAATAAAATAATATTTAAATATGTCGTTTTTATATTATTTTTTAACATTCGCATTTGCTTGAAAAAGCGACTTATTTGCATCACATAGCTAAAGTAGTCTGGATGGGAGCACGTGATAATGATATGCCTTGGAACGTACAAAATATTAAATGAAGATGCGAATATGCTCATGACAAAGACACTGTCCTCGTTGGGTGTTGTCCTAGTTGGGTCAAGACAAAAACACTTGTGCCCAAAGAATTGGCCCAAGCCTATTGGTAGAGCTACCAGATAGGTTGGGGGACTCAATAAACAAAACATGGTGACAGGACACAACACAATACCTATAACTTGTCATCGCACCATACGTTAATGTAGGGATAGTGTCGCGCTTAATACGTCGACGATTTTAACCATTAGTTACAACGGTAAATAATGTAAAATTTTTATATTTTACAATAAAAAAATTATAGTATGAAGCTTTAACATGTTATAATTCTTAAATTAAAAATATTTGTTTCAATCGTTCTTTTCAAAAGGTCTATAAATATAAAAAATTCTTTATCCCTATAAAGTCAAAAGCCTATAACTAATAAAATAATAAAATCTAATCTAAAAAATAATTAGGTCTTATTATTTTGTTAGTAGTGATGTTGTAACTTCATAGGATTAAACATGAGCGGTGGTTAAATATTAAAGACCTGCAAAGCAAAGGCCTGACACGAGAAATAGCACGACATAACGCTAGAGACACCAACAAGGTATGCACGACAATTATACACACACATATATATTATGTATTTTTAATTTATAAAGAATCAATAATATTAAATACATAAAAATTATGTTGCTTACACACTATACCTTTCTTCTTGCTAATTGCTATAAATAAATGGAACAAATATAAAAATAAAATAAAAATATATATATCCAAATTTATCAATTTCTATACTACTTTTCTTTTGTTGTTTAAATAATTTTCTTAAAAAATGAAAATAGTCCATGAAAATTAAAAGACAAAACAAGAAAAGTAAAAACTCATTTTTAATGGGCCAATGTAGGCTTAAATGGGCTAGCACAATTAAACACATGAACGAACATAGAACGATAGAGAAGGGAACAATAAATAAGGGCACAACAAACCAATAGGCAAAGACTTGTGCTCGACACAACACAAATAAATAGTAAGACGTGCCAAACACAACACTAATAGCATGATTATGCATAAGTCAGGTTAACACAACACGATCCATTTGACAACTTCAATTATTGTTGAATATATATATACACAAAACATTATTGTTATGCCAACCATATATAATGCTATTCTAATATATTCTTACATGTGACCTTTCAATTTCAAGGTCATTTTATTTTGTTCTTAAACTTTAAAATCTTACTTTGCTTTCTGAATTGTGACGAAAAACTGATAAATGAGGTCATGTTGTATTTGTTTATTTGTTTATTTATTTTTAACAAAAAATCTAAGAGAAAAAGTTAATTAAGACTAATTGGTTGCTTCCGAAACTACCCCTAACAACCAACAAAGGATTTTAATGTCGAAAAGATCCCACGGGGGTCAAAATTGTACTCCACTCTTGTCAATCATCTATCCATTATCACCATCAACACCTTCAAGGTGAATTGGGGGCTGAGTTCATTTGTTTCAATGTCTACTTGTACAAGATATTTTTGTAGGTTTTACGTGAGAATTCTAGCAACAGATAGAATTTTGTTAATTTTGTTTTAAATGAATTTATAAGGTATTTCTCGAACTGGTTTGAACCGAAATTTTTTTTCTAGACATTACATTAATAATTAAAAACATGCATATTAAAATGATATCTCAACTCTAAAAAGCTCCGATTTTTAAGCTCTTTTTACCTTTTTCTTTTATAAAATAAACTCGAGTCTCTTTGTAACGAATAATTTGGCGAGTTAAATCCCATAACGTAGCATTCTCATGTTTTCTCCCATGAATATATATGAAAAGATTTTATTCTAGTAAAATCATAGTTGGTGTTTAATTTTTGACACCTCGTTTAATTATTTTAACTATTTTAAGCCTTTAGTTCTTATTTATATGGCCAAAGTGTTATATTTACATAAAACGTACAAATCTAGACCATGCCTTGTATTGAAAAGTGAACTTACTAGTGAAGTTATGCAACTTCAACACTACTTGGTGTATGTGTGTGTGCATGCATGGAAATTGATCAAAACGCGGCCATAAAGACACCATGTGACAAAGCACTCTTTTTCTCATCGTGGCCCCCAACAAAAGTTTATCCTAATTTACTTCTCGATTTTCTTATACATCTCATACATATTAGAACCACTTTTTCCAGTTAATTGCTCAGACAAGTTGGTTCCATTAGTTTAATGTGCACTTAATTAGACAATAATATGGCATGGTACGATAAGGGTGTTTGGCATGTGTGGTTAAAACCAACTTTGTAGTTTAAAACATTGTATAATATGAAAGCTTTATACTGTAGTAATTTTTTGCTTTTTACTGTAACATATAAGAGCTTTATATTATTTAAAAACTACAAAGTTGGTTACAACTGCACTTATTAAATACCCTAGATAGCTCCTTAAAGGAAATAGTATTTTCATTAATCATCTTGTCGGACTTGGGATAAAATTTTCAAAAAAAAAAAAAAAAAAAGAGCTCTACTTGGATTCCTCTTGTTTGGACTGTCGTTTTGATGGTTTGGATGTAGAGTGGGGTCTTGCATTTACATGAATCAGATTCCTTTTTTCAAGAATAATAAAAGTTCTTAAGCATATAATTTTAGATTTTTAGCTAAGATTTAGTTATCCTGGGCCCTCCAAAGGGGAAAAATCCGTCCTCCAATGTATCGCCACTAAATTGTGGAGAGCCTTTCAAATGCCCATTACAAAAATAAATAAATAAATAAATAATAAATAAGATTTTGCATTAATTCACAGAAGACCAGCTTGTGGGTTTGGCAATGCTATGGACTTGTTTTTTTCTAAACTTTAACATGAAATTGGCAACTTTCTTTTTCTTTTTTTTTGGCTTGGAAATAGTCCTTTGTTTTATTGGCAGACAACATTTGGAAATGTCAGTTTGGGCCAACATAATATAGATTTATTGGATGTAAATGGATTCGTATTATCCACCTCTACTTAGATTGCTGGTCAATATATATATATATTATAGTAATATGTATGTGTGTGTACTGTGTAATATATGAGAGGTGCTACAGTTACGCACAAGCAACAAGGCTGTTGTCCAGGGGGGTGGGGCCTCAGATTTAATGGTTTGTTTGGTTTTTGTATGGCATGGACCACACTGTGATTACTTGCAATAGTTATTAGAAAATTAAAAGAAAGAAAGAGTCCTTTTAATTAATGTGTAAGGCTAACGGTTACTAAACTTAATAACCGGGAGAGTAACGAGGTTCAACGTGACTCGAACCCTCAACCTATGATTAGAGTGGAAGGACTTACAACCAACTAAACTTTCCTCACTCGTTATAACCTACCATAATAAATCATATAAAATACCACTTAATCAAATATACCTAAGATATGCACTTATTTCTATAACTTAAATGTTATGTCAAAAAGAGCTTTTCCATGCTTGTTTTTAATGTGCTGCGATACTTTTCCAATTTCAAGCCTATGGTATACAATCATCCCTTTGAGTACTATAGATTTTACTGATGGATTCGATCTCAATCAGGAGGGTTTTCTTTTGTACTGGGTCTTTCATCCTTGGATCTGGTTTGTACTACTCTTTGTAAAGCTCGAATTGAAATCCCCCCTTCAAAAAACTCGTCCTATATCCATTTATTACATATATATATGTATATATATTACACTTGTATATGTTAGTAGCTCATTTGATCCCAAACTATTAAGTGAGTAAAGTTTGGTCCCTATTTTTTTTTTCTTTTTCAATAAAAACTTCATGAACTCTTAAAAACATTGAAAAGGACCAAGATAATTGACGACGGTCTAATTTCTGATTTTATCTTCCTTTTTACTCCCATTTAATCTGCTTTCTTTGGAGATTATTACAATGTTTCTATAGAAAAATAAATAAATAAAATAAGTTTAAAAAGTATAAAAAGAATATATATATCCATGATCCGGATGCTATCTTAATGCATATAAAGACAAGCTTGATTTGTCTCCTGACGCAGGTAGTTATAGCTCAATATGAATATTCCGTAACATGCAGAAACCGTTTTAATCATGCCCTAAAAAATAATTATATCGGTTGCCCCTTCAAATGAACACAAACCCCACACATTATATATTGTACAAGCATTTAATTTGACAGGGATAATGTACAGGATTGCTATTCAAAAATGTCAACTTATTTTGTTCATTGACAAAAATAGAAATGTTATACACACATCTTACTTTCTGGCTTCTCAAACCAGAAGGGATAATCATTTAGTTTAAATAAAACTTTGACCTTCAAATATGGTTGTTATAATTAAAGTGGGCTAATATGCTTAATAACTTAAGCTAATAGTCACTGTAGCTAAAACAATAAAAAGAATCCACTCATCACATGTCACAATCCCACATTATTAGGAAATTCCAATTTTTTGGTTCTCCCCTTCTACTGTAACCTGCAGCCTTAAGCCTTAGGTCCATGGTTTAAATATTTATTTATTCGATTCACATTTTCTTTAAGCAAACCTCAGAGGAGGAAACTTAGATCCATGAGTTACGTTAACTTTAAAGAGTTGAAAACCTCATATCTTCTACATTCATTTTCCTTTTTTCCCATCTTTGCGGGTCCAAATTTATGTGTAATTAGAAGAAAAATATTGCCATATATATGGTCTGACTTGGCTTTCCTCATACATCATTAACTCTTGAAATGCTTGAGGTCATGGTTTGTTACCAACGCCTTGACCAATTGACAAAAGACGAAAAGCAAGAAGCCTGTGAATCGAAAAAGATATTTATAAGTTAGTATTTATCTTTTAATTATTAAATCTGTTAAAAAAATATAATTTTAGTTAAATTTAATATTTTTAAAAACATGCATAGTTGGTATGAGTTTCGCCCAAGAGCCCTCAAGAAAGAATCCTATGTCTAACTGACTTGAAAAGTAAGTCACCTGTAAGAAGGTACAAAGTTTTGAGGAGCAATAGAGTACAAAATTATTTTTTTTACAGGTCAGACTATTAAGAGAAAATATCTACTGATTTTTTTTAAATATCCACTAGAATAATTTTAGTCAATCCAGTTTTTTTTTTTTTTTTTTTGGGGAAAAATAATGGCGTCAGCGTGATATTTTCATTGCACCACACAACATTTTCCCTCCTGTACCACTTTAAACAAGCATTAAAGTGCCATTTGTTTTTGCGTCTACGATGACTTGGCCATCTCGAGCGACCGGACAAAATCATTTTTTTTATTAGGGGTGTTTGACAATGATAAAAACCACTTAATTTTTATCACAATTTTAATTATAAACAGTGTAAAGTTCTCATATGTTATAGTAATAATAAAAAAATATATTACAGTATAAAACTCTTACATGCTACAATAAAAGTGATTTCCACCATTAGTTCTCACCACCCTTCCAAACACCTTATAAGTAAAACTACGCCAACACCCCATTACTTATGACAACATTACAATGACATCTGTTTTTATCAAACTTAATTAATTTTAATAACACCTGCTTAATCTGTACTTAATTATAATTACACCCACTCAATTAGTTGATGCTAACGGACTATTCTTTTCGAAAGTTTTAATTTACTAAAATACTTGAAATATTCTGACAATAAGAGTTAGTTAGAGGAGTGTTAATATAATTAGCTTTGGATCAAGCGGTATTACTATAACATTTTCATAAATAACAACAAAACTACTAATTCATATTAAGCCCTCGGTTTTTGTGCCAATTCCACGGCCCTTCTCTAATGATTATACTCCACCAAGAAGATCAATTATGTGACTAATTGCAATTGAGAAGTGCTAACTGCACTCTCTATCTCACTCTTTTTTACGCTCTCTCTTAATTTACCGTCGGACATGTGAACTCTACTATTTTATTTTTTGTTTATAATGATAATGGATTTTATGTGTTAGGCAGTGATTGAAAAGAGTAAGAAAGAAAATATTGCTAACACTCATAGGTGCAATTTAGCTATTCGACATAGAATATACTAGCATTGTGAATCACAAGACACATGAAATCAAAATAACCAAACTGACAAGAAGCTGAAAAAAAAAATAATAGGAAGAAAACATAATTGTATATTCTATCTTGGAAAGCATAGAGCATTTTTTGATTAATTAATTAATGGGTGCATGAGGGACCATGGTGCATCCTAAGTGGAGGACCATATTTAGTCCTTGTGAGCTCACTCTTCCAAATAGCGCCCACTAATGCCCCAATTTAGACCTATCCTCTTCCTAATACCTATGCCCTGAAATATCCAAAATAACCAAACTGACAAGAAGCTAAAAAAAATAATAGTAAGAATACATAATTGTTTATTCTATCTTGGAAAGCATAGAGCATTTTTTAATTAATTGATTAATTAATGGGTGCAGGAGGGACCATAGTACATCCTAAGTGGAGGACCACATTTTGTCCTTGTGAGCTCACTCTCCCAAATAAAGCCCACCAATGCCCTAATTTAGACCTATCCTCTTCCTAATACCTATGCCCTGAAACATCCAAAATAACTCCCCATCCACGGTTTTCACAATGTGGTCCTTTCACCAAATTTCTAGCTGGGTTCTTAAGTAAAGTTAAACAATGTAATAATATTGGGATAATAATATTAGGTAAAAATTGTTGTCCTTTTCAACATCATTCATCTATTTTTATACAATTTGGTGTTTGAAATATTCATTAAAAAATATGTTTGAAATGTTCGCCAATATACTCTTTTAGTAAGACTACATAATGGGAACGAGATGCATATATGTTTCTATTTTTTTTAAGTCATTATAATTGATGTCATGTTTAATTTTTTGCAGTTTTTATGAGCTGGTAAGTGACCAATTTTTTTTCAGCAGTTGGGATTATTATTCTTCTCAATCATATATACAAAACGGGGTCGAAAAAATGAATAGAGCATATGAGAAAAGTGTTATAACTCTTAGAGTTTGAACTGTACACTAAGAGCTCTGTATTATAACATACTTTTGTTTTATCGATAGCATATCAGAACCTTACATGATTTGTAGTTTAAAGTTCAAACTATTCACCCAAACATTTTACAAATTAAAACTGACTAAAAACTGACTAATCTTAGTGTTTGGTTAAGGTTTGAATTGGATATCTAAATGATACAATTTTTGTTTATGATGTGACTTCAACATATATATATATATACACAATATATATAATATTACTTCTAATAGGTATTTCTTACATAGAAATCTCCTTTTTGAAAACCACTAAAAGCGAGGGGTTTTATTTATTATTAGTATTGTTTTTTTTTTTTTGTCTGATAATGAGGGGTTTCTAGTTGGTATAAGAACAAAAAGGAGGGTTTTGCTGTTGTACTTTAAGGCCAAAATTTGAAGTTATTGATTATCATGTAAAATGGACTCATGAGATAAGATATAGGTAATGGACATATTTTTTTATTACGCAGGAAATCTTAGTCCTGAATAGCCCTATCTTTACGCTTTATTTTTGTTCTTGTGATCGATGGGCATATTAATTGCACTTGATACTTTTTCAGGTTTCCCTAAATAATCTTTGAGTAAAAAAAAGAAAGGTAGATTTGTCACGCCCCGGAGTACGGGAGGTGACGTGGCAGAATATTTAGATTAATTAAAAGAGAGTTTAATTGAAATTAAAGGTTTAAAATCCAATTAAGCAAGAAATAAAGAGATTTTTCCACCACATTTGATAAAAGAATTTAAAATCATTAAACAAATAACAATAATTGAATAAAAACAGCGAATATGGGTTCCACAACCCACAACTTGTGCACACACATGGATCTGACAATATCACAAATACAATTACAGTCCAAGTACAAATAAAGTTAAGTCTTACATGCCTTGATTAATAATACAGAATATAAATAAATTCTCCTATTGCTCCTGAGTTCGGTCCGAAGAATCTTCTCCAAACCTAAATGGGAAACCACCTAGAAGAGGGGGGAATTTAAAAACAGATAAAACGTGAGCTAAAGGCTCAGTAGGACTAAGTTTTATAAAATAATTTGATGCAAAGAAACATAACATTATCAGGAGTTATACAGAAAAGGAACTTGAATAAATAAATAAATAAATTGAGTAGAACCGTTCTGACACAGAACAGTCTACTCGTCAAATCAAAACACCAGTTTACTTTTACCTAGGCAAACCATGAAATCACCACCGTAGTGGCCCAGCTGGGTTTCGGGACCTGCCCCCAAGGTTGATCACGACCCGATCTCTGATATGGCATCATGCCCATGTGTTTATTATCATTATCATTCAAAACCCAATTACCGAGTGTTGTCAATTACATTCATTATGAAATTCATTTCATGTCACGGTATATAAAAATATAACCGATAAAACCATTTTCAAACAACCGTTGAAAACATTTTGATAGAAATCCTTTTCAAAGCCAAATCATTTCAAAACCAGGCTACCAAAGAAATAGGATAGAAGTCCTACCTCAGTACTCGTGCCGGTACCCCACACCGTAATCCCGATCCGCTATACGTTAGCTCCACGGAACCACGAACAATCCTAGATACAAACTAAGTCGATCAATATCTAGTTCGAGACATTCTATGTTACTAAATCATTTCATGATGTCCTAGTGTGCCATTTGTATCATTAAAATCATCCTATAAGGTTGGGATTTAAATCAGAGTTCAAAACAATGAAATCGGGTAAAAATCACAAAATTTTCCATGCCTCGGTCGGCCTGTCGGACGCCCTGCTTCGGCCTGCCGAACTGTACAGTTCGGCCTGCCGGAAACAAGGTTCGGCCTGCCGAACATTTCCCCAGATTCGGCCTGCCGGTCGGAAGAACACCGGCCTGCCGATCATCACTCCGGCCTGCCGAACATGAACTTTGGCCTGCCGAACTGGGAAGATCCAGAAATCCCAGCCACGGGTTTCTCGATCCCCAAAATCCAAATCTTGTTTCTAACCTGTTTTTCTCAAATCCCAGGCATGAAAAACAACTATAATTGATAGAAAAACATTCTAGAACATGTTTGGAATCATTTAAACAACATTTAAACTCAAAATCCTCAAAAATCCGAAAATGAGAAAAAGAGGAGAAAAATGAAAATCTTGAATCCAATCCGTTTTTCTTCAATCTAGGTTTAGATTCTAGTTGTTCTAAGCTCATTTAACACAAATCCACGGTTTTCTAAGCTAAAACAAACTTAGATTTCAAAAACACACAAAATCGAAAATTTTGTAAAAAGTTTAGAAATTTCGAATCTAACCTCGAATCGAAGCTTCAATCCGCGTTCTCGGTTGCCGAATCACGTCCCCGAGCTTCCTCCTTGCTGTTCCGAAGCTTGGATTCGAATGTGGTTTCAAAATTTGTGAAGAAATTAGAGAGAGAGAGAGACTGCCGAGAGACCAAGAGAGAGGAGAGAGAGAGAGCTCGTGAGAGTGAAGAGAGAGAGAGAGAAGAAAGAAATAAATAGAGAAAATCGGTGGGCGATTTTACTGTGCGAAAACCATGTGCCGTCCACGGTTTTGTAAAACAGAGTATTTTTAACATTTTACAAATTGTTGTGTTTTAAAACTCAAAACATCATTTTAAATCAATAAGAAATCTTTTGAACACATCAATTTAACAAAACAACCAAAAACTAAAAATCCAACCAAATAATCTAATTAAAATTAAAACTTTAATTATGGCACACTAATTCATCATTTACATTACATTAATGTTAAATAAATTTCGAGACGTTACCAGATTCTTCAAGAATTCTGTCATTTGATACCAAGAAAAAACATGAACAAAACAAAACCCGAAATTACACTTGTGTCACAAAGTGGAGCCCAAGTTGTAAGCGCCACCATCGGCCGACTCAAGATTAATGTTGATGCCTCCATGAGACTCGGATTTTTCGATGATTAGTGTGGGGGATTAGAGGTAGCAATTATGGAATGCGATGCAGTGAATGTGGCTAGTGCAGTGAATTTACCCATTTTTTTGGAAGAGGCGGGGCTTGTAGTTGCAGAAATAAAGCATTTGTTGTACTTAGTCTACGGTGGTATTTGTTGCAGTCACATTTCCTGTAAGGGGAATATGTCTGCCCATCTGTTAGCCTATTTTGTTTTTAAAAATGCTTTAGATATCGTTGCTGTAAATGTTGTTCCTAGCTTTGTTGCTTATGCTACTTTAGCAGACCTGTGGATTAAAAGTAGCAATTATGGAATTTGATGCAGTGAATGTGGTTAGTGCAGTGAATTTACTGCTTTCTTTGGAAGAGGCAGGGCTTGTAGTCGCAGACGTAAAGCCTTTGATGTCGGGGGATTTTGAAAAGTGACCTTATGAAAAACTGATTTTACCATAATGGTCTTTTTTTTTTTGGCAGTTTTTTGATGCAAAAAAACATGCTTTTTGGGCATGAAAACAGTTTCAGTTTTTTTTCTTTTCACTATGTTGAGGTTCCTCTCTTCGTTACAGTTATTTTTGTCTTTTTTCTGAAAAAAAAACTAAAACAATTTAACTGCTTAAAAAAACATGTTTTTTTTCTGAAAAAAAAGGAGTCCATTTCCTCAATTAGGGTTTTTTTTTTTTTGCCCTTTCGTCAAAATCTCCCTTTGATGTCCTTAGTTTCTTGTGGTATATGTTGTAGTCATGTTTCCTGTAAGGGAATATGGTTGCCCACCTGTTAGCTAATTCCGTTTTTAAGAATGTTTTCGATATTGTTGCTATGAATTTTGTTCCTACCTTTGTTGCTTATGCTATTTTAGCCGATTTAGCACATTAATAAAATTCAAATCTTTCCCTTAAAGAAAAAAAAAAAAAAAACCCGAAATTATTAGTCCAAGGATTTGAGCAAAGCAACATCCTTATACATATATACATACACACGCGTACATATATGGTAAGCTGATGGTTAATATTTTATGAAAGAATACAAAAACTACTAAAAACGGTTTCGCTAATGGTTTAGTTGAGATTTTCCATTAACACCGACAAATCTAAGCGTTTAATAAATTAGCAATGAACTTAAGTTTGAATCATCTAGCGTATTAGTTGAATGTGTTTAATACAAACATATAAGTTCTTTTTAATATATAAAACCATAATATAAATTAATAGATATATATTAATCGGATAGTTGTATTTATTAAACATAGTTATTACAAAGTAATTTTCATTACTATTTTTTACACACACACATATATTATATATTCAACTTCTCAACAAAAGAAGTTAACACTCAGCTTTGTGCCTAATATTTTGACTCGACAAAATAAATAATTATTTGGTGAGTTTAAAAGTCTGACCAGTGCCTTTGTCTCCCCACCACCCTCTAATTTAGAAGTCTAATTACGAAAATAATTGAATAAAATGAAATTCAAACTCGAGAAAGGCAAGTTTTCTAATTAGTAATTGAATTAATTGTTACAATTAAGAAAATTGTGATAATTATTAATGATAATTAAACAACCATAATCAAAGGGCCCAAAAGTTGTGCGAGTAGCACTTTATTATAATGAGCAGGCATAATTGCCACTTGCAATTATTTCAGTTGAAATAACTTTAGACTTAGACTTCAGATGATCTCCTCACAATAATAATTTATCCCTCACCTATATTATATAATATAATAAACAGTTTGGTTCTCAAGTGGACCAATATAGCAACTAACTACAGCAACAAAAAGAGCCAAAAAATCTTATAGGGATTATTTTATTCCCATTATTAGATACCAATTAGTGGATTTCTCTAATGTCAAAAGTGATATGTCATTGACAAAAGGACATCAAAGAAAAAAAAAGAAGAAGCACATTTCACAACAATATGATGTTGGAGATGCTTGTTTGACAAGAAATATGTTCTCTATAAGAGTGACAAACTGTTAGAATTATCTAATTAATTAATTTTAGGACGAACAATTATTCCTATTAGCTAGTTTTTTTTTTTGTTAACTAACATGGCAGCTGTTTATATTATACTTATTCACACGTCTAAGAAGTGTATTGTGAATATTTGGAGCCTAAGGCTAGAGTCTAGAATCAATTAATTATAAATATGGTCCAATATAATGGCTAATTATGATCTATGATTTTTATTTAAAAAGAGAATTCAAACATTAAAAGCCTCAATATTTGAAATATGTTTGGATTAGATATACAGTTATGTTAAGCCTACAACAATTAGTCCAAGTGAAAACCTGCAAGAATTTGATTATAGTAGAGTATAAATATAACCTAATAGGTGGAAAATTATGTGCACATTTTAATCCCGTCAAAATTAGATATTAGGAGAGAATACCCGTTTTAACGAAGGTCGATATTTGTTTACTCACAACGTGTTAAAGACTTTAAAATTACATGACGTCTCCACTCAACATGTTGATCCACTCTTTTTTTTTTTTTTTACCGACTGAAACAATTACATAAACTATATATTTTTAAATGCATATTTTAAAATTTATCTACTTTTCTGTAATATTACGAAACTATTTATTTTTTTAAAAAAAATTAATTTTACATAGTACTCATTTTGACTTTTAGAGTGTTCTGCAAATAATATTTGCAATAATTAAAATGAAATTGAAATAAAGAAGATTAACATTTACACTTAAAAAAAATCAAGAAGATTGACATTTAACTAATTTGATAAATGTTGTTGCAATTAATTTAACAACGCTTTTCTATCCTTTTTGTGAAATGTATTGTTACAATTTTTAAGGGGGAAAGAAAAAGTTATCACATAAGCACCACGTGCCTTAGCCACGTGACTCTATGTGCTTACGTAGAGTGTTAGCCAAGAGCTTGCAATTGAAAATTCTCATCCATAACTCCATCCTTATTAGGAATAACTTTCACCAATAACTTTCAGGCCTTTTTTTGCACCAGACCCCCTAAGTTTTATGAGTTTGACAGATTGGTCTATGGACAAAATTTTTTTTTGCAATCAAATCCTTAAACTTGGAAATCTGTTGCATAAATGGGCCTTCTTGACGTCTGTTAATTATTTAATGTTTGTTGACTTGTGGTCTACACGTGACCATCATTTCAAGGGCATTAATGGACATTTACACCAACGTCTTTTTTTAAGCCAACAACTTAAAATTAGAAAAAGAAAAGGCCACAAAACCCAACAATATTAGTAAAATGAATCTGGACATTATTTCAGCCTCGTACATCCTTTCGTTTTTGAGTAATGTGTTTGGAGAGAGGGGTTGTTGTACCGTTATACGGAGGAGGTGGTTGTATTACCACCGTGGGAATGGGGTCAATGCGACACCGGGAGGAGGGGTAGCTACGACGTCGCGATCTAGCAGGGAGTGGGCTGTGATGTCGTGATCTGGCGGGGGAGGAGAGCTATGACATCGTGATCTAGCAGGGGAGGAGAATTATGAAATCACTATCCGGCGGGGAGGGGAACTGTGACGTCGCGATTTGGGGGGCAGTGGCTGCTGTGCCATTGTGATTCGGCGAGGGAGAGGAGCTGCGATTTCGGGATTTCACAGGGAGGGGGCTACTATGATGTCGGATTTCCGACGTTGGGTTTTGATGAAGCAATGGTTGCAAGGTCATAATCTCATGGGGTGAGATTGTGACAGCAACGCCAGCATCGGCGGGACGGGGTGCGACAGTAAGGAGGAAGGGGGTTATTGGATTCTTTGATCTTTTTTTTTTGTCAATACTATTTTGGGGGTTTTGTTAATAATTTGATCAACAAAATACCATTAGAAGGGTGAAAAGACAAGCAATGACCTCATTAAAAGGTCGGGTGAGTGGCATGTGGACTATTCTGTCAAAAAATCTAACCTTGTTATCAATTTAGCGAAGATTGCAACAACTTTTGAACTTAGATGACTTGATTGCAAAAATTTTGATATAGAGTTTGGTTAGCGGTGAAAACTATTAATGAGAACTGTTTTTATTTTAGTATGTGAGAGATTTATATTATAGCAATTTTTTTTTTATTAAACATGTAAAAGCTTTACATTATTCATAATTGCAGTTATGATATGAACCATCTTTAATCAAACATCCAATTAGTTTAGAGACCGATCCGTCAAACTTGTAAAGTTCAACAAGGTTTGTTGCAAAAAAGCGCAACTTTCAAGAAGCTTTTTGTCCTTTCACAGTGTCAATATCTTGTCACAAAATTCACAATTTTTTTTTTCCTCTTTGCCTATCAATGTCTAGTATTAAAACAAAAAATGTGTAAAAATTTGTTTGTTTTATGTATTTAGACAGAAATTTATTTATTTATTTGTTAGAGAAATAACTGTAACAAAAGTATATATTTTTATTTGGTTGCTTCTTGATTTAAGACTGTTTAGTTCTTTCAGCACTTGTCCCACTTGTTTCATGTTTCTTATCCATTAGCAAGAATACACGTTTTTGGATCACCAGTTTTCAAATTAGGTTCTCTATTTTGCATGCTTTTCATATGCATATCAAATCATAAAAACAAAAATTTCAAATATAAGTATAAACAAAAGACCTATATCTTCCGAATATTTGATCATTTCTTCTTTTGACATGGTTATTCCTATCCCAGCTTACACGCAGACTTTTGGACAAAACCATTAGCACATTAATTTGCAGAAAATGCAGCCAAGAACGTAGTGGCTTTTTCTCTAGTCTTAAAACTAACGATGATGAATGATCACAACAAAAGTAGTCAGCTAATAATAAATTATATTAATACATCAATATGGGTCTTACAACGATATATTGCCTGAAAATTCCACATCTAACTTTATTCTTTCCATTTGAACTGAAATATATGTCTTTTTTTTTTTTTTTGGTTGGGGGGAGGGGGGAGGAAGGAAGAAAAGAAAAGCAGGAGAAAGGGGGATTTAGTCTTTATTTTATTAGTCGGATCATCTCCAATACAAATGTTATATTTTGTACTAAAAAATGTAAAAAATGATGTGTTATTTTCATTTGTAATTCGATGCATAAGGGTACTTCAAATGTCATATTCATTTTTTTATCATAATCATTAAGCTTTGAAGATTATAAAAATAAACTTTTGAATTTAAATTAATTAACAAATATCAATGTTGTAATGATTGAATAAAAATTAATAAATATATCAACTAATAACAACTAAATATTAAAATTTAACCTATAATCATTTTTTGCGTCAAAATTAAATTCTTCTTTTTTACCCTTTTCAATAAAGAAGCCCCACTCCCTAAGGGGATTTGGTACCAGGAATAATATTGAAGAGTAGTTTTTAAACATTATGTTAAAATTTGGCATTAATTGACTTATAGACTGTGTGGTTGAGTGGTGGGATGGGAATCACAAACTCAGTTATTAACAATATAAAGCCCTCACATATTACAATAACAATAAAAAAATTGTTATAGTTTAAAGCTCTTATATATTATAATAAAAATAATTTTAGCCAATGATTTCTGACGTCTTAAAAATATTGCAGTATAAAGCTGTAAATATGTGTGCTCATCCGCAGTTTGTTGTATGTTCAAGATCTTTGTCGGTTTTAAACACTTTCTTGGGAGAGAATGTGAAACTTGATCATATTTACAGCATCATGATTACATAGAAATCATATGCATCACGTTAAACTAGAAGTCAAATTTGATGTTCTTGTTCGTTTCCGACTTAATCTTTCAACAACATTGATAGTCAAAAATCTGATGTTTTATAATACTAGTCGGAAACACGCGCATAACTGGCGCGTAATCTACTCGCGATATTTTTTTGAGTACAATGATTTAATAATGGACATATCTTAAAATATATATATATATATATATATATATATATATAAGCTTAAAAGGAAAAAAATAAACAATAAGAGGGGAAATATTGTGTTATATAAAGAAGAAAAAAGAATAAAAAAAATAGTAAATGAAACAAATGAGAGATAGTGACAGTGTGACTAAAACATGCATTATCACTTTCATGGATTTAGTAGAAATAGTTATATTAAAAAAATATATATTATTAGATTAAAAATTAATTGGTAGGTACTATAAAAAATTATAGTTAAGATGGATGCAATGAAAATATATTTGAATATGAATGGATATATTTAAAAGTTTTTATCAATGGGGCAAATGAAAAAATAAAAGAAAGAAAGCAAAAAAAAAAAAAGGAGAAAGAAGGAGACACATGGCAAATGGAGAAACAAGTGTCATTGCCACTTTTATAATTAGAGACTAGTGAAAAGCAGGCACCTTGCGCTTGCATTCTTCATATTTTATGGATGCGACGATAAAATATGTATATATATATATATATATATATATCTCTTATAACATTAGTTTTATTTTATTATTCCCCTGATTGTTTGACTTAGTAAAAAAATGTTAAGCAGAAAATATTTAGAAGGAAAAAGTTGTTGATTGAAAAATTTAGGAGAAAAACTAAAAAGGATACAAAAAACAAAAAAAAATATTGAATAAAAAAAGTAAAAAATGAATGAAAAAATAAGCAAAAGTCAAAGGAAAAGAAAAGAAACCACATGCCACGTATCAACCTCATGTGCAAAAGCATATTTACACTGTTGTATATAGTATTAGTTGAAAAACATGCACGGACCGCATGTACGTATTAAGCATGTTAACAAAAAAATAAAAATAATAAAAACATTTCAGAAGATAAAAAGAAAAACTCATTTCGGAGCATAAAAACCAAAAAAAGTTTCAAAAAGCCTTGAAAAAATGTTTCGTTTTAAAAAAAAAAGGTTTCGCAAAAAGAAACAACAAAGTGTTTCGGGTTTCGAGCTATTTAGGAGCACTACGTGAAACTCATTTTTTCTTTATATCTATGTTAAAGATTTGTCACCGTAAATACTAAATAGATTTGACGTGCATATAATTTATTTACCTAGTAAATAAGTTATTTACATCGTAAATTTTACATTTATTATAAATATTTTTAAAATCTGCTATTTATTAAAAAGGTTTTAAAAATATGTTATTTTCCTCATTCTTAAAAAACAAAGTTTATTTATTTTATTTTAAATTTGAAATTTGCAAGAACAACGGAGCAAAATGACACAAAAAGGGCAAAAAGAGACCTCAAATGCACAAGAAATCAAAAAAAGAAAATAAATGCAAAAGAATGCCACGTGGCACATTTGTAGTCGTTGGATCAAGTCGACCAGATCATCTGGACCGTCTTCGTGTCCCCTACAGTTGTCAGTTTCCTCTTAGAATATGGTGCATCATGTCGTACGTGTTCCCTTCTCCTCAACCGCAAGATTAGCATACCATGTCAGATCTAACAGTTCTGCTCATTCCTGTTGACTCCACACTCTAGCATTTCAATCCGCACCATTGCTGCAGTCCAAGTAAGCACATTCGACGATCTTCAATGCATTCCATGCTAGCTCTCATGCGTCGTGTTCTATTGAATCAGCAAGTAAAATCTAAATACCCATAATTAGATTCATGCGTAGAAAAAAGAAAAAAAAATAAAAAAGTAAAAATTTTGATTCAATCTAATTTAGAAGAAATGGGGTGATAATGTTTATTCAAAAAAATTCCAAAAAAAATCTCAAATTTGCATCCGTCTTATTTTTCACAAAAAATATCTAAATAAAAATAATAAATAAAAAATGTAAAAAATCATATAAATACTTACCATCCCTCTTGTATGAATACTCCCCTCCATGGCATTGTAACTCACCCCTTTCTCCATATTTTGGAGAGTTCTATCTTTCTTTCTCTCTTAGATTATTTTTTCTCTTAGTTTAGTTTTAAGTTTTTGTAAAATATTTTTAGTTTTTATGTTGTAAAATAGTTATGCTTAGTAAAATTATGTATATTTACTTTCAATATATCTTTCTAAATTTTCTTTTAGCTGAGGAGAGAGGGAAATTTTAGCAAAAATTAAGTTAAATATTTTTTTGTTTTTTAAAGTTTTCTAAGCAGTTATAATGTCAAAATCATTTTTAAAAAACTTATAATTTTCTTGTTAACTTAGTTAAAACTATTGTAAAATTAAGTTTTGATTTATCGTAGATATAAGTTTGTATGGGTAATGCTTAAAAACACTATAATTATTCATAGACATAGAATAAAACGGTAAATGCTTAACTTTAATTTTGTTAGTAATTTTAGTTAGTTAATTTTAAAATCATGTTCATTTGTTAAAATGAGTTTTTGTGCATTATAGACATGAATTGGCACATTAAATACTTGGTACCTCTTAATTTATTGTAGACAAAATATGACATATTGCATACTTAAACCTTTTTAAAAGTTTTAAAAAACTAAAATGTGTTTAAGTTAATTACTAGAATAGAACCTTTAATCCTCAACATTGTTTTGACTGTTGATTCTCTCAAATTAAATTGCACTTATTATTAAAGTTCTATTTACTATCTAAATTAAATACCATTTCTTGTTATTAGAAGTCCAAAAATCACAAAAAAAATCTAAAAATGGAAAATGTTGTAAATATTGTAAAAAATTATAAATAATTAACTTTAATCCTCAAATTTTTTAACTAGTAAATAAAAATAATATAACCGATATATTGGACTTTTGCAATAACTTTTTCTTATAGTATTGACCTAGAATTCACTAAGTATTATTACTTAGATAACCTTAAACTTGAGGTTATATCAGACTTATAATTTTAAACCGAACATATATCAATTAAAATTTGATTCTATACTTACAAACTAACTTCTAACCCAAATATCTTAAGAAGTGTCATCAGACAACCTAACCGCAAAAACATAATTTCTTTTTTTTTTTATTTCTTGGTATTTACTAAAAATCCCTTGACCTAAAACATAAGTACATTATTCAACGTTATTTATAAAACTAATTTTTTAGAATTTATATTACCGATAATTTAATTTTTTAGTAGGTCTACTTATCTCCTATATTAGTTTTTACATACGCTTTTTAGACTAACGTGACTTGTTAACATTTACTTTTAAAAATAAGCCCATGACATTGAAGTTAAAGATCTTAAAAGTTTTTCAACAACCATAGTTATATAAGATAGTAGATAGGACCACACTTTACGTATCCTTATTTCTACAATATCCTGCGAGGTGTCACTGAGGTTAGAGTGACATGCTCCTCATTGACTATGACTATTATGACCATAAAAAAAGCCTGCATTTAACATCTATGTCAATGCACGAAGAACCCTTTTGATAACGTCCAAAAATATGTATATCGGCATTGGTCACCTTTTTCCAACACGGTAGAGAGTAGATAATATCACGATTGTAATAAGAATAATTTTAGGAGGGAAATGGCTAGCCCTGATTTCTCTTTTTTCTTTGTCTTTCTCCTCTTCATTTAAAATTTTTGGTGTCCACCCATTAAAGGGAGAATGGCCTCTCTTACAGTAGTTTTCTGTTACACATTTCCATCTATTAGTTTTAATATTTATATATTAAATTTAAAAAAAATCTATTCACTTAGAGCTTGATCTATAATGATGATAGTTTTATTGATTAATATCTCCATTTAGTTTTGGTATATTTTGATAGTTTTAGCATTTATGTATGCTGTTTTATAGTTTTCTTATCATATATATTGTTTTTTTTTTCTCGTTTGGTAGTGTTTTTTAAATGATTTTGTTTCAGATAAAAAATTAAAAATGAGAATATTCTGAGAAATGTGTTGGAAATGTTTTTGAAATTATGTTTTGTTGTCTGTAGTGTGTTCTTTTAAAACATAAATAAAAAATAAAACAATTTAAGTTTTTAAAAGCACATTATTAACGTAATATAATTATATAATATAACATAAAATAACCTGTTTCAAAAAAAAAAAAAAACCAAAAACGTTGACAAGGTGGGATGTGCAGCGGTGGAGATCACACACTAGCAAACTCTCGCAATTAGACGACGATGAGATCGAGCAAAATGGGTCGCTAAGGTTGCTAGGGTGGGGCGGCGAGAGGCATTGGAAAGAAGGGCCTGGGTTGCAGCTCTTGCCTGTTAAGAGGTTGGTCGCTGGGATGGCAACTGAAAAGTGGTGAGGGTTGTTGGTCATGGGTTGGTGAGAGAGAATAAGGGAGAAAATGAGAATGAAAACAAACTTTTTTTTTTTTTTTTCAATTTTTGGTCCTTTTTGAGGGTTTTCAATTTTTTTTTGTTTTGTTTTAGACTAAAATTTTAACCAAATATATTTTTAAAATTATTTTTATTTTTTGTATCTTTTTTAGGGGAACTATATTTTTGTATTTTAGAAAATAGAAAAGACGTGTCAATCTCTTGTACTTGGAATATCGAGATAATTTACCTTGTGACGTGAGTAGTGGTGCAGTCTAAACTTTTTATTTGTGAGGGTATAATTATAATGAGACATAATTATATTTTTTTATAAAATAAAAATACAATAACACATTAAAACTATTTTATGGAAGACATAATAGTATATTTTAATTATTTTTATAAAAACACAATTATATTTTTTAAAATATTTTATAAGGGTATGGTTGTAATTTTATGTCAAAATAAAGACGTAACTAAAATTTATCGGTTGAACAAATTTAAGCCGCCAACGTGGCGACCATGAACAGCACGACCAATCATGCTGTTCCTTTCTTTCTCTTCTCAGCCTCGTCTTTTTTTTCTTGGCCCAAGAAGAAACATCTGTCATTTATTGCGGCAAGGCCAAAACGGTAACCATCGATTCACAAGCCACCAAAAGCAACGTATGGTTCGCGGGTTTATGCAAACTAAAAACTTTTCAATTCGGACTAATTTATTTTTCCAACTTAAACTTCGGATGATTCCATCGCTTCAATTTTTTTTATAGGAAATTGGGTGTAATTTTATTACTTAATTATACTTGTAACCATAATTAAAACTAAAGATTATATATATTTTTTATAAAATATAAATTATTATAATATTTTTAATTCACTGACCGGTACGTCCCAATATTTTGGGTGTCCTGAAAATGTCGCCGTAGTGGAGAGATTATAACTGCGCCAAAACCTGGCCTAGTCCTTATCCCTATCACCACGTCGTACATACCTGCGGTACTGACTTTTAAGCTCGGCCATCCTGTCACCTGTGGGCTGCATATCTCACTGTGTGATGAGGTCAGTTTAGATTTTGTTACGTTGCACTTGATAAATGATATATAATTGACTCCAATTTTTTTTTTTTACATTGCCACACTAACCCTTTTCTTTGCTTCTTTTTTTTTATTTATTTATGTTTTATATTTTTTTTTAGTTATTTTTGTTTTTATATTGTTTGTTGGGAATGACTGTGACAGTGCTCAGGTAACAATTTCAATGTTTAGTACAATGTAAATTAAATTAAAAAAGTAACATTGATCAAAATATTTTTTTGTTTAGCAAAACAAAATGATGATCCTGAAGGAGGAAGTCTTTTCTCTTTAGTGTTTTGTCTTAAGAGCGCCTTATTCACTCTTATATCGTTCCAACTCTTGGCCCAGAAAGCCAAAAATCCTTGGCGGCTCCGACCGGCCACCGGATTTCTGGTCCTAGCAGCAGAAATTGTGGTTTGGAATAGTTCTGATGCTGTCAGGGACAAAGGTGTTCGTTAAGGGCTAACTTTCATTTAGAGCTTGTTTGTTTCATAGTTCGAATCACTGTTCGAATTATTTTGTTATAGTATTTTCTCTCACAAAAATTTAAATCTTCATTCAAATACTTTAACCAAACGGGCCCTTAGTCTGGGGCTTCGGGGCTTAGTTACCTTAGTGCTACGTTGCTTTGGGTGGTGTTTATGCTCCAATCAGGGTTCGTCGGTAGAGGCACATCTCTTCCATGCGTCGATACAATGATTATTCAAATGTGACTAATCTAATCCCTAGGTGTAGAGCTCATTGAGATCTGTTTGGCTGCTAAAATTGGTGGTGCTATAAGAAGATTCTCATTTGTGATTTCAGGATGTCTTTAGTTTTAGTTCCTTTTTTTTTCCCATACAAAGGTGATGTTATTCGTCATTTGTGTGGTGTGGGGTGCGGTGTTTTTGTTTTATATGTGTAATAATAGAGGTAGTTTTCTCATTTTCACTAGTTGACAATGTATTTTTTCTACTAAATTTGTTTCTATGCGATGTTGGTATAGGTCTTCTACTCTCAATCATTGAAAGTTTTGACAATAATAGAGGTGTTATTTAAAGAGTCATTTGTGTGCATGAAAGTTATTGCGCCTATTAAATATTTGGAGCTGTATGCTTTATGGTGTATGTGGAGAATTAATTAGTGTATGGACCTAAATATTATCGCCGCTAGTACATGATTGTTGCAGCTCCGACGCTGGTGTCTGTAGATGTTACGTCAACAATTAATGGTGTGGAAGCTATCACCATCTCCATTCTTCAAGAAGTTGGGTAGACTTTTCTGTATAATTTATTTCCGTTTCATTTGTCTCAAACGACTACTATATAGGTTAAAGGCTTAGAGCTCTCCTCTATACATACCATACTTAGAAGAAGGTTTTAGCGACGATAAAAACCAGAAGTTGTTGCCGCAAAACTTTTAGTGACGTTAACATAACGTCGCTAAATAATTGGGAGAAAATTTCAGATCATGAAGCAATTTGTTTCTCCTCTTACATTTTTAAAAAGAAAATCTCCAAAACTCCCATTTGAAAAATTAACCACAATATATCTTGCCGTGTTTTGTATAGGGTTAAAACACTAACGAAAACACAATATTTCAAGAATAAGATTAATTTTGAGTATATATTTTCTTTTGGGTTATTTACCTTTTATATCTTGTATTTTAAGTTTATTCAAATAATATACCTTGGTTTTTTAACTTATTAAATTTATATTTTCATGTTAGAGTTAATATACATATTTTTACCTTTGTCCAATCAATCTTTAATTTTTGATGTAAGAAATTACCAAAATACTCACAAATTAAAAAATAAGATAACTTCAAAACTTAAAAAAAAAATTATATCAAGGTTTTTGCTTTCAAAAATGTATAAAATACCTTCAAAAATATGTGTTTTGTGTTTTTTTGTTTTCTTCTTATTTTTTTGAAAGTTTTAGTTTTTTTTTTATATTTACTTAAGGATAATTTGGTCATTTTAAAGGTCAAAATCAACTATTGACTGAAGTAAGATATAGATTTGTTATTAAATCTAATTTGAAGATATACATTCGATGAGATCGAAAATCAAAGGTATATAGTTTTTGAATTAACCTGAAACAGAGATTATAGAAAGATAAATATCCCTTTTCTTTTTGTGTTATTGACGTGATTTTTAGAGTAATTATCAGCAATTATGATTATGAATTTTGTAATACAACATAAAGAAAGTATGACTGGGATTACTTATAAGATGTTTTATTATGAGTGATGTAAAAAATATATAAAAAAACTCATTTGTAATAGGAGTATCCTCTAGGAATTCACTAGAGTATTCATAATTATATATCACAATAATTAGTTTATAATGATCTTTTTTTAATTGTTTTTTAAATTTGAGGGTACTATACATTTTTATATATGGATTTACCACTAATTATATTTGCAATCACAATTTTATTTTATAATGAGAGATATGCATACAAGTGTCTTCCAATATGTGATGAGAGATTAGAAGGAGATAGGGATTCCAATATAATAATTGTTCATTGTTTTAATAGTTTGTACTTACTAAGTAAGTGTCATTGGATAATAAATTCTTTACGACGAAATTAATAAATAAAAATTTATGGCGTGGACGAAATTGCATCATTTTATCTAATTTAAAAATGAAATTAAACTATTGGAACAATGAGCAATTAGCCTTGCAATAGTTTTCGAAGGTGATTTTATTTTCCACCAAAGACAACATTTGAAGATGATTTTGACAAAGTCAAATTACTAGATCAAAGTTCCAACAAAAAAAAAAAAGGGACTAGATCAAATACTTTCTTTTAATGTTATACAGTAATTACCAATGTCTTGTGTATTTAACTCTGTTAATTATCCAAACCTTTTATGTTCTCTTCATTTTGTCCTATTTTCTTTTAATACGTACAGAAAACTTGTTTCTCCCTTTTTAAGAAACAACTTTATCATTTTAGCTGTGGTGAATGAGAGTTTCTAGTTTTAGGACATTTACTTTCCTTTACTAATAGATTTTTTTTTTTAATGTAAAGAGAAGGGAAAAAAGAAAAAAGGAGACGTTTATCTTAAATCCTAGTTTTCACAAATATTAAAATGCACTAAGCAACGGAAAATTAGCAAAACAAAAAAATTCCGTTTATCGAATATGGGAATAGGATCATCGAAAAATCCTTTTCTTTCTTTCTTTCTTTTTTTGGTCTAATTCTTCCTTTAAAGTTTAATATTTTCTACCATAATTTCATTGCTTCAAAAGCTTTGAAAGGAACTAGCCATTGTTTATTTGAACTCAGGACCACAAGATTCTGCAGAGGTGCACTTTTGATATAATTAAATAAAAAAGGGCATTTATCACTAGATTGTCCTATTGAATTTGGGACCTGCATGAAATTATGGATTTATAATATAAAAAAGAATTCAATCATGTTTGCTAGAAACGCTAAATAGTAAATAACCCAAGAGCACTAAAATATAAAGTCGTCTAGCTCTCTTTGCGATAAAGTAATTCTCTAATGCTTTGTAAGTTCAATAATAATAAACTATATAGGTCTAAAGTCTAAACTATTAACTGCCAACTAGCAAGTAGAGTAATTTTGAGAACAAAGATTTGGAACTAATTAATAATTGAAAAAATGGAGTAATTTCAAGAACGAAGAAATAAGTAGGGTCAATTTCAAAAACAGCACTTTTTAGTCAACCTCAGTTTAGTCTTCGACTCTTGAAACGTCTTAAAATTATAGGCCTTTTAGCACTTCAGTTATAAATGAAGTTTTAAGTTTAAGAATTTTAGCATATAAGAGCTTTACACTGTAATAATTTTTTGCTTGAGAAAATTACATGTTATGCCACACATTTAAAGGTTATGCCATACTATCATTCATATTACATGTTAAGCTATGTCATAAATAAACATGTATGCCGTTTATAAAAGCAAATCTTACAAGGTGTATTTATAAAAATTCCTTTTTTGCTTTTTACTATAGTTGCTGAGAGCTTTACATCGTTCATAGTTAGAACTGATGAGTTAAAACTAAAGTGCCAAATGTTTATTTAGTCCTCCATCTATCAGTTTGTTTTAGGTTTTGTCATTTTTCATCAGTTGGGTGTTAAGAATATAATAAAATATGAATAATATTTAGCTAACAAAATATTATATCATGAGTGTGTTTAAAAATATAGTTAGAACTAATTTATTATAGTATATGAAGGTTTTAGATTGTAACAATTGAAACTTATGTTACTAGACAAACCTTAGATTTTTACGTCAAATTCATATGCATATTCCATGTTTTATTATTAAAATACTATTTTTTTGTCAACATTATCAACGTATTTTATCATTTTTTCGACTAACTAAAAAAATGATTAAAACCGAAATATATTGATATAAATAAGGATTTAGTTTGGGATGTTTTAAAGTAAGAGATTAAAGTGAGGTTGATGATAAACTTCATGAACCATTTTTTTTACCCAAACAAATAAAAGCAAAGGGCATATTTGGAAAATAGACTTTTGAAACCCTAGCTATTGCTAATCCCACGCGTCCGAAATAGGAAGAGAAGCAAAACGTACGTTTCTCTCAAGTTTCCACTTCTATCAACCGTTAACAGATCTCCACCAAAACCAGAAATCGTTATGCCCGCACAAAAATCTGCCGCAGTGACCAAAATAACCGTGTCTCCAATAAACCCAATCAGAATCTGCCACGTCACAACCTAAGCTGTGACGTTTTGGTTCATTTCCATTTTCCCCCTAGTTTTGTCGTTTTCTATTTATCTCTTTCTTTCTCCTCCTCCTTGTACTGGTACTCCATCTCTCCGCCCTCTCCAGTACCCTGCTTCTCTTTCTTTTTCTCTTTTAAACAAACTTTTTCTTTTTTTGTTTTTAATTTTTTTTTTAGGTGCATATTATAGACCCCCGATTAGGATCTGATCCAATCCCCTTTTCCCCTTCTTCTCTTCTCCTCTCATCAAAAAGAATTCTACTCTAACCGTCGCCGTCGGATTCATCCTCTCCGACGCGTCCACGCCGTCCGATCTATCTGATACACTATCATGTGCTTCGCGTCCGCCGCGCCTCCATGCTCCGTGGGTCCCCGATTGGTCGGACTCTGGATCCGTCGCCGATTCGATTGGCTGGCGTCGCTCGTCAACTCCTGTGGATTTCCGCTGAGCTAATCTCGCAGGGCTTCCCGGAGAGCGCTCGCAGTGATTCCTTCCCTCGCCGTGTTCACTTGATTTGCGGCCTTTCTCGGCGTTTCTTCTGAGATTTGCTCTGAATCGCTGAAACAAAACGCTACCGATTTCAGTTCCGATTCGTGTTTCGTGTTTTTGTTTTGTTTTGTATTGATTCGAAGAGATTTGGAGATTCGAAGCTGTTGAGTTCAGTTCAGTTCAGTTCAGTTGAGTTGAAAGAGCTTCAAGTCTTCCAATTTCGGTACTTGAAGTTCGGCGCTGTAACTGAGGAGGGAGAGAGTTTTTTTTTGTTGACTTTTTTGGTTTGGTATTTTTTCCCTTTTTGGAGCTATGGAGTATCGGAGGGAGAATAGGATGAGCATCGGAATGTCCGATGTGGTGATTGAATGCGTGATGCCTTACATCGACGACCCGAAGGACCGGGACGCGGTTTCACTGGTCTGCCGGCGGTGGTACGAGCTGGACGCGCTCACGCGCAAGCACGTCACGATCGCCCTCTGCTACACGACGACTCCCGATCGGCTGCGGCGGAGGTTCGGCCACCTCGAGTCGCTGAAGCTCAAAGGAAAGCCTAGGGCTGCGATGTTCAATCTGATACCGGAGGATTGGGGAGGCTACGTAACGCCATGGGTGAAGGAGATTGCCGAGTCCTTCAATTGCTTGAAGTCGCTTCACTTTCGGCGCATGATTGTTAGGGATTCCGACCTCGAGCTCCTCGCCCGCTCTCGCGGGCGCGTGCTTCAGACGCTCAAGATCGATAAGTGCTCCGGGTTCTCCACCGATGGTCTTTTCCATATCGGCCATTTTTGCAGGTATTAGGTCTCAAGAACTTGGCTTTCTTCGTTAAATTTTCTTACTTTGTGCTGTATTGAAATTCATTTCAGAGTTTTGGGGAGACACTAGGAAGAAGCATGATTGGAAGCTCTACAGGGAGTTGTGCAATGGCTTCTAGTTGAATTCCTCTATTATTTATTTATTTGTTTTTTGTTTTTTTCCTCTTGAAATTTTATAGGTAATATTAGAAAGACTTGATTGATAATATTTCATGCTTCCTGCATATTTAAGATTTCCCTTCTTGATTTTCCTTGTCAGATTGTGCGATATAGCTAAACTTGCTTCTGTGTTGTTTTCCAAACCCGATCAATTGATTTTGAAGCCGTGCTATCTTGGTGTTGAATTGCTTTCTAGTATTTGAGCGTGTAGTCTTTGTCTAATTATATGTTTTTTTTAAATGTAATATGATGCATTTGTTCAGGGGTTGGTTATGCGTGGATCATATACTAGGCTTTTTTTCTTTCTTTATTATTATTATTATTATTATTATTATTTTTGGGTATCGTGACGCAAGCTTATTGACTATGGTTCAGTACTTAGTCAAAGTTTGTCATTTGAGTTTTTTGACCTTCATGTCTTGAGCTAAGGATGGATGAGAATGTCCCAGTTTTCATTTTGGTATGGGAAGGACTTGGTTTTTAAAAGAAGTTGATACTTAGTAGATAGCTTTCTGGGCCAGATATATTATACTTTGACCAGGTAAACCTTTTCCCTGGTTTTTTGACTTTTGTGCGTGCTGAAATATTATGCTGCATTTGAATACGATATTTATTATGCAACATCTGATCCATTGTTTGGTGCTTCTGTATTTTGTGCTTATATCGGTTTTAGAAAAATCACGTCGCGCAAGGTTGGGTTGTTTTGTCCTTTTTTCATATTCAAACTTGACAGTTAAGGCCGTATTTTTTTTTTCCCTCATGGTGGATTAATCTGGACTTAGTATCCAGTTGCCATATATTATACCTTGCAAATAATAGATGGGATCTCCTTATTAAAATAGACTACGGGATTTTAAATGCTCAATCTGTTTCTATGGGAGCAAGCCTTGAATAGAGAAGATTTAATGTGGAGCTTTTGTTCATGTTGTGGAGGGTTGATGTTGATGGCTCGGTTTTTGTTTGGTTCAGCAAGATATTGTCTATCTTATGGAACTTAAATGTCTTGGATTTAGATTTTAGATAGCTTTGCGTTGATTTAGATTCTGTATAAGGAGCATTAGGGTATGTTCAAGTGGATCGTAGTTAGAAACACTTAGGATATTGAATTTAGAAGACATATTGTGTAGTTTTCGGGATTAAAATGAATTCCTTTCAAGCGTAAGGTTTTAAGAGGAGAACAAAAGCTGGGCCGTAATACCTTTTGTTGAATGGTTCTTGAATGAAGAATGTGAACTTTTAATTGTTGCCTTTGTATCAATAGTTAACCCTGTAAACAATTTTTGACGTTCCAACTGCTAGATTGTGCTTAACTTCAAAGTTGAGTAGGGTCTGAGTATTGATTTGGAGTTGAGTTGAAGGGCAAGGTGATGGTTGAGAACTTCAAGTCTGAAATACTTATGACTAGAAAGGTGGTTACTTTGAAGGGGGAAAAAGGACGTGAATATGCACATCCTCGTCAGCATGGCACAAGAACAATTTTATTTTTGAGATATTCAAAAGATAATTTCTGACAGCAATTTTGTTTGAAAAGTCGTCACTGAGACGACCCTTTAATAAAAATGAATGGAAATAGTGCAGAGAGAAAGGGCAGAAAAACGAGTTCCCAACTTAGGCTTATGGAAATAAGAAAAAAAAAGAATGGATTGGGGGAAGGGGGGGGGGGAAGAGGGGGGTGTGTTTTGCTTAGACCATCTCCCATGCAATGCCTAATTCTAATGCTAAAATTTAGCATTTAGGTAAGATAACCATTCTCCATTGCAATGCCATATTTGATGTCAAATTTGGCATTTGGTTGCTAATTGGTCAAATGTGTTTCACTTTTTCATTGTAGCATTAGAAAGTTCTGATTTCACTTGAGCACTAGAACTGTGATTTCTTAATTTTTGATGGTTAAAATTTGTCGTCTTCCAAAGCTTAAAACTTGATTGAGGAAATCTAGTTGTGGCACTTAAAATATTGCGCAATAAGATAAAGGGATATGTGAAATGTACCATTATTACATCTTTCTTTTTTAACCAAATATGGCATTGACATTGGCATTTGCATTCGATTTAATCTTCCTCGTAGGAAATGAATTCGTTTTCTCTCTGTTTCTTTATATCTCTTGTGGTCATTGGTTACTAAGATGATTGCTGTTGCAAATAAAAATTGTTAATTATTAGGTTTAGCTTCAGAGCGAACCACAGTAGGAAAAAAAAAAAAAAGACTTATTTTCATATAAGATGTTTTGGGTTGCTTCATGTTCATTTTGCCTCTGGTAGTACTGCATCTCAAGTCTAGCTAGTAGCTATTCAATATAGTTTCATTAAGCTTTATATTCGTATCTGACTCATGATCTGAGTTCTGCTGTTGCATTTGGATTGATATCTATGCTTGTCTTCCGTTTGTATGAGCAATGTTGCTTGCTTAATTTATATATTCGTTATCGGACCGACTTATTGTAGTGGCTTTAATTTGGTCACGTTGATGTTATAGATTATCTGTCCAGGTTTTTTATTTTTATGTTTTTTTCATTTTCGGTATATTTAGTGTCTTTGTGTTGCTCTAAGATGATTTTGAAGATGTGTTACAGCAGCTTCGAGTCATGCTAAACAAAACTTCTGGTTCTGGAACCTTGATACTTTGATACTACGGAGTTTGTTTAATTCTTGTATATTTTTCAGGAGTTTAAAAACCTTGTTTTTGGAGGAGAGTTCAATAATTGAGAAAGATGGTAAATGGCTACATGAGCTTGCTACAAACAACACAGTTCTTGAGACTTTAAATTTTTATATGACGGATCTTGCCAAAGTCAAAGTTGAGGACCTCGAACGCATAGCCAGAAATTGTCGCTCCTTGAATTCTGTGAAGATTAGTGATTGTGAAATCTTGGACCTAGTGGGTTTCTTTCGTGATGCAGTTGTCCTAGAAGAATTTTGTGGGGGTTCCTTCAATGAGCAACCGGAGAGGTATTCTGCTGTATCTTTACCCCGAAGGTTGTGCCGTTTGGGTCTAACTTATATGGGGAAGAATGAAATGCCAATAGTATGCCCGTTTGCATCCCTACTTAAAAAGTTGGACCTTCTCTATGCCTTGCTGGACACAGAGGACCATTGTACTTTAATTCAAAGGTGTCCGAACTTGGAAGTTCTTGAGGTAAAATGACAAAGCCCTTTCTTGTGCTTCCAGTTCTTTTACTCTATGCTTTTTTTAACACAAACGCATTCCCCCCCTCCAAAAAAAAAAAAAGGCACTATGCATTTTTATATGTACGTAATACGTACATAAATAGATGCTGACTCTCCCGCGCAG
This sequence comes from Artocarpus heterophyllus, assembly GCA_025403435.1. Classification (NCBI taxonomy): domain Eukaryota; kingdom Viridiplantae; phylum Streptophyta; class Magnoliopsida; order Rosales; family Moraceae; genus Artocarpus; species Artocarpus heterophyllus. Next base: position 11,327,213 of record CM046354.1, on the reverse strand, counting down.
ATATATGTGTATTCTTAATATACAATGTCATTGCATGATTGTGTATTCCTTGCATTTAAGTCATTTATTTTAATTCTTTTGTTATTTGCAACATCTATATAAAATATAATTGTACGAAGTAATGGCCTTTTGAATCTTGGTTTTGTTGATTTTAGAAGGATAGATATTTAATTTGAAGTTGAATCTCGAGTAATGCTAATTCATTACGAGGTAATTTAGATTACTGGATACAAGTTGCCATCGTACACGGTTAGACATTTGGGAACAACCAAAGGGAGTTGTCTCAAGTTCTTTTCCCTTGGCAAAAACTGTTTTTGAAATAATACATTCGTAATGAGTATTTTTTTGATAAAACAGACGAGGAATGTCATTGGAGATAGAGGATTGGAAGTTCTTGCTCGGTACTGCAAGAGACTAAAGAGGCTCAGAATTGAGCGAGGTGCCGATGAGCAGGGCATGGAGGATGAAGGAGGCCTTGTTTCACAAAGGGGTTTGATTGCTTTGGCTCAAGGCTGTCTTGAACTTGAATACTTGGCTGTTTATGTGTCTGACATTACAAACTCGTCACTTGAATGCATGGGTACTTACTCTAAGAATCTTTGCGACTTCCGTTTAGTCCTCCTTGATAGAGAAGAGAGGATAACGGATTTGCCACTTGACAATGGAGTTCGAGCTCTTTTGAGGGGTTGTGAAAAGCTAAGAAGATTCGCTCTGTATCTCCGACATGGTGGCTTGACCGACAAGGGTCTTAGCTACATTGGCAAGTACAGTCAGCATGTGAGGTGGATGCTTCTGGGTTATGTGGGGGAGTCTGATGCAGGGCTTTTGGAGTTCTCTAGGGGCTGCCCAAGCCTGCAAAAACTTGAGATGAGGGGCTGTTGCTTCAGTGAGCATGCTCTGGCTGCTGCAGTGATGCAGCTGACTTCCCTGAGGTACATGTGGGTGCAGGGCTATCGAGCATCAGCAACTGCTCCTGGTCGCGGTCTGTCAGCAATTGTTTGCCCATTTTGGAACATTGAGTTGATTCCTCCAAGACAAGTCGTCGTTCCTTCTCAGCATGGGGAGGCCATGGTGGTGGAGCATCCGGCTCACATACTTGCGTACTGCTCCCTTGCAGGACAAAGAACAGATTTTCCGGACAGTGTTATTCCATTGGACCGAGAAGCCTTATCCGAGTAGAGCTGTACATACAAGTTTTTCATTTCTTTCCTTTTCCTCAAAGAAGTCGTTTTCTTGCGCCCTTGCCCTTGCCCTTGTTCATAAAATTAATGTTACTTCTTCTCTCCCCCCTTTTTTGGTAAGATGGTTTTAATTTCAGATTTCATTCGCTTTTTTAATTTTAGACTGTAGTCCTGTAATAAGTTTGTGATTTCTGGTGTAATCTGTGAAAGCATCTGTACTATTTGATGAAAATACGATCTTCATTCCTTGCTCCGAGCAGTATAACTTAATTTATCTTCCTTGTAGTGGCTTTGTACCTTTTTATTCGAACGTGGTGACTTTTATCTTTGCCCCTGCATTGATCTTGCTAATAATTTTTCCTCTCGTTGGATAACGTTGTCGTTTCGTACTAAAGCTGTCCACCTCTGTTACATTATTAGCCCTGGGTGAATGCCCCTCACATATCTTTAGCCACTCTCAAACATGAAAGTATAACGGACGCAATTTCTTTTATTTACTTTTTATTCAATTTAAGCTCCCATTTTTAACTTGATTTACTGACCCTTAAATTTATTCTCAGATTATAAGCCAAAAGCTCATGGCATGTGATATGTATTCATTTGTGTGAAAATGCAGATCGAAAGAGAGTTTGATGATTTGGTTTTTTTTTTTTTTGAAAGGAATCATTTATTAATTTTAGTTTCTTTTCCATTTCATTATTTTAGCCATATCAGTTGTCTTTTATTGGTCACCATATCTTCAAATCATTGAACCTTGATCCTTCAGCCATCTCTTCGACTTTATCATAATTTCACATTTCCTTTAGGAGGTAAAGCAACAAATTTCGCAGCACCATATCAAAACGGTTCCACTGGATCGTCACCACCATATCTATTAAGGTGTTTGGGGCTAAAAAAGTTGGTTTAAAAACTATAGCAAATAAAAGCTTTATATTGTAACAATTTTTTATTTTTTGTTGTAGCTACCGAGAGCCTTACATTGTTAGTTGGTTAGAATCAACAGTTTTAACCGACGCATCAAACTGGGCAAGATGCTGATTTTTTCAATTGCTTTCATCTTTGACTTTGTTGAGCTCTTGTTCACTATGCTAGTAATTATACCAACTTTTAATTATGTTCTTATAAATGCTTACTTGCTGCAGTTGACCTCCCATGTTTTGTTCCGACATTCCAGGAGATGCTTTTCTTATTTATAATCTAATGGAGCCCCTTTGCATCGTATTTCGGCTTTTGCTATAATCAGTATAGTACTTAAAATTCTCAACTTGATCTTGGCCAAGTCCACTCTTAAAGGTTAGTGTAATACGTGTCTAGCAACTTAATTTCAACTTATTAAATTCAAATGTTACAATGTAAATAAGGCTCTCATATAATATTGTATTTTGGTTTCAATTTATTAGTTTCAACCCTAAACACCGTAAAAATGAGGTTCTTTTGTTCTGTCAAAAGGAAAAGCAAAAAAAAAAACAAAAAACAAAAAACAAAAAACAAAACAAATATACACACACTTGCCTTGTAATTTCCCTTTTTCTGGTCTTCTCAGGTGGATGGGTGTTGGAGAAGTTAAGAATATAAATATTTTTCTTGGACAACTGTATCGAATATAAGACTTATTATTGGAAGAATGTCAACTCCAAGAAATGCTCAGTGGACTTTCATTTTCCCCATACAAAGGATTTTGCAGTAGTGGATCATGAGCGTGACGCCCAAAAGAAGGCAAGGTCAATTCCAAATTAGTACTGGAATAAGAACTCCTCAAAACGACTTACCTTGCTCGCATTATTTATTTATTTTTTATTCTCCCATATACTTTCATAATTTCTCTTTGGTCCAATAATAGGCAAGGAAGGCCACTGTCATTTCTTCAGAGTTCTTCCCAAAAACAATCATCTGCCTAATAATTAATGGCTTTTGAATTATGCTTCTGTGTCCCTTTTCTCCAAGGCCCATAGTACAGAATGGCGCACTAAAAGCATCAATTCCCAATATATTGTTGGCGTGTCTTCAGTGTTAAACTTGTTTTGACATTTTCAGCAACTTGATAGGGACACCCTTTAGCTTATATTTGCATAACAAGAAGGAAACTACACAAGTTGCAATATTAAATATGATATATTGTCACCACCTAGCTGTATTATTTTATTTAGCTTAGTACTTATACAATAGATGTGATAACAAAAGGGCTTTCCTAATTGAAATTGCCCAAAAGATTATGTGGGCCTTTATTGAGAATCACAAGGGAACCTAGATCAATCCTGCTAATTAATATATATATATATATATATAAAGGACAATGAAAGAGTTAAAAATCCAAATGCTTTTATGGAATTTTTTTTGGCCCTTTAGCTGATGTAATTAAAGGGAAAAGACGGCCAAAAGGGCACGGTCTAACCAACTCAAAGGCTTTCATCAAATTTAGAACAAATTGGTTAAGAGTGCTTTTTTGTGCAACTTGCACAAAGATGACTCACCTTGAAGGCCCAAGAGAAACAAATAAATAAATAAAAAGGGATGACAATATAAAGTTGTGAAGGTTATGTCATATACCAATTCAAAAAGTTAAAAAAGGATAATCATAATGCTCGCGTGGTTTTGAAAATGATACGTGCAAAGTGACAAGAATGCACTAAGGCTTTACCCAAATAGTTGTGGCAGCAACATTTATGGTGGTAGAACCCATTAAGGCAACCCAAAGAGAACAAAAACAGGAGTAGCATATTTTAAGAAACACAAATTTATATATTTAAAAAAAAATTAGTATTTTTTTATTCCAATATTTTTTTGTCATTTGTGGAATGCTTGCCTACCTTTGAGATAGTGATCAGTGTCAAACCCCATTCAATGAGGCCCCATGATCATGTAACCATATAGTAGACAATTTAACTAAACATAAAATACTTTTCTTTTTCTTTGATGTGATTGCTAACATAAATTGTCTTATGTTTAACAGTAATAGTGATTTTCATAAAGAGATTTCCACTATAGTACCTCCTATCATATCAACTTTTGCCTTTCCTTTTCTTTTTACAGTTGTTTATTAATGTACTCCATTACAAAAATTTCTTGTTCATCGTTTCTCTTGTAATCTTATTAGAAAAATTGCTATTACCTCCATAGACCGCCAAGGAATATTATTGTCGGTTTTGCATGGAAATAACTTTTTAAGGGCATTTCTTCTTTTCCTTTAGAAAAAATCCTTTTTTATTTCATAAGATGATAATCTTGTTACTCACAAAACCATGAGCTTTAATCTAATATATAATGTATTTTGTATATTAAGTTTTATTGTTTTGTTAGTGAGAGGGTTATAATCTCGTAGAGTTAGATAAGATTACTTTTTTTCTTTATTATGGAACGGAATATGGCATTGTGTCAAAATCAATGACGTGAGAGATATTTTCATATTTTGATACCAAACAAAAAAGGTGAAAATTTCTAAGGCTAAGCTCATAGTAAAACACCACTGTAGCGTTCAAACTTGAAAAGGTCAAGAATCAATCACCACCCGCGTCCTGCATAATTCCATAGCTAGAATCTTGAATTTCAAGTCCAAAGCAATAGATTTTTGGGTTTGGATTCACAACTAAGCATCATAATGATGCTTTGAGAGAGACTGTTAAAAAAGAAGCCCACATTCACTTCCCCACCATTTTACAAAAGGCAAAGTTGGATTCGGGTAGTGAGGGTGTGCAAAAAAGTAAATGATGACAAGGAAAGAAGGTTCGAAAATTTTTTGACCCGTTAAAGTATCACATTCTTTTACGTCTAATATAATTTTGATATGATCTAACAGTTAAAAAATTATGTTATATAAATAGTGTATTTTTCATATCATACTACTAAATGATCCGATAAAGAGAGAGGACAAAAAAAAAAAAAAAAAACTTTTGAACCACATTGGTATGGTTACATGGAACATCCTATATTCTACAGCATGTTAAAGAAGGGGATGCTTATTGAGTGGAATGCAAACTCAGCATCGACTAAGTGATGGTGATGAAGCCTGGTCAACTTGGCCATATTGGGTGCTCAAAGCAAACAATGCCAGCAAGTTTTTTATTAGGAAAATAGACAATCAGATACAGTGGAAGTTCAAGAGGACAAAAACAGAGAAAAAAAAAAAAAAAAGAGTGACTAGTGACTCAGCTTCTTTGGCCAGATCACCCTAATGACATGTCAGATTTTTTGCAGTTAATCATAGAAATATACTTCGCGTGAAGTGTAATTATTCCTGGCATAAAACATTAGCCGGAATAAGTAAGTGTAATCCAAATTTCTGGTTTGCATGGGATCCAAGTCTGTGTAATTATCACTTCAGATCAAGGGGCAGAGGCTGCTGCCAGCTTTTTTAAATCGGTGTATAAATCGAGAATTTCAAGGAGGTGGATTAGAAATTTCATCAGATTTTAAATATAACATTAAAAGAAAAGGGAATTTCAAGTGGAACGTTCGCCTACCCTTTTTTTATACGTGCGCTGTTTCAAATGTATCACAAATATAAAAGCGTAGAAAAAAGTAGAGAAATTCAATGTACTATTTCTGAATTCAATTTCATGGTTCAGATATTACACATTGGAACATTTGCCAGATTTCATCTGCCTATAATGTTCGACATTAACTATGAAACTTCTTCACTACAGAACCATGACAAGAGTGCAGATAATGACAACTGAAATTAACTGAAACATTTTCTAATGGCTTTCAATTCACAAACATGAAGGGGAAAAAGTGGGTGCTTAATATCTAGAGGTTTGCATTTCAAACATAGAAGAAGCTTGCGGTTTTGTACGAGCAGCAAAAGGAGCACTACCACCATAGATCAGATTTTGCCCAAGAAGTCCACTGGGGGAAGAAATATGATCATCAAATGGAGAATTCATGAAGAGATTGCCACAGGTTGAGCCCAAAACCATGAGTGCTTCTTCACTAGGAATGTTCCAGTCAAGCAATACTTTATGTGCTTCTTCACTGGACATTTGAAGTTGTGGAATCAGAGAGGACTGGTCAAAGAAATTTGGAAGATTAATGTTATTCTCTGATGGGCATGGACTAGTAGCAGTAGTAGTAGCACTTTCAGTGAGATTGACTGTTGTGAAGTCGTGTATGCTTGGTCTCCTCTTGTCTTTCCCTCCAGAATGCTGCCTTAGAAAGTATTTCTGAGCGTGACTCGCCACTTGTGTTGGGGTCTTCGTGACAACGAAATTACGAGAGATATTTCTCCAATCCCCTTTGCCATACTTTAGCAGGCCTAACAGGAACCGCCTGTGTACGCCATTACCAGAAATTGCACATCAAAACCTCAGGGCTTAAGGAAAAATGCCCCTTTATAAAGTATGTTTTCTATATGCATACAGATGTGAATTATGTGCGTTTACTAAAGCTATAAGAAGATGAGCAATGAAGGCAAAAAAACTTCATATTGCAGGCAACACAATTCGGATGAGACTGACAAGGTCAAGACGCAGAGCTTGTTTGGTAGCAGGAAAAAGTGAAAGAAGGGAAAGAGGTGAGTGAATTAGTACTCGAAGCCAGAAGGATTTTGGGATCTATAGTTTTTTGGTAGAAGCGAAAAGTGAAGGAATGGATTAAGTGGGGTGATTTCAAATCCTCTAAAGAAACCTAATTTTAATATTTCAGATGGATCAAAGGAGGAAATCTATGCTAAACACAAAAGAAGAAAAACTCTATCTTCCTCCTCTATTTTTCTCATCCGGATTATGTTTCTTTCTTTCCTTCCTGTGAGCTTCAAAAAAGTCGATTGCATAACAAATATCATAATAAATAATCAGTACATGCATCGGAAAAAAAACACAGTTGCAAGGTGGCAATTTTGTACTCATCATCCTGATCCATCTTCATTTTTTTGGGATGATTTTTTTTTTTAAGTAAATGCATATATAGATGTAAATTTATGTGATTTTCTAAAGCAACAAAAACGTTAGCAGATAAAAAAAGTTCAAAAATTTAGGTAAAAAATAGAATAGTATTATAATCTCAGAGAATTACACAATCCCATAACAAATTACCCCACAAAGAATACATATTTAACTGGCAACCACAATTAGAATATGATCAAAATATAAACTCGAGGACCACAATTTCATAACCAACCACTTCATAGTACAAATTCAAGTTACTTACAAAGACATGAGTTTGTGTGTTCACAATATATGCTCACAAAAATATTAATATTCTTCATTTAGAAAAAAGAAAAGAAAAAAAAAAAAAGAGAATTCACCTGTGCTCATCTTTGGTCCATGGAACACCCTTCTTTCTTTCGTGATCAGAAGAAGCTCTAGCGAATTGAGGCTTTTTTCTAAATGAATCATGACGATCAATATCATCAACAAAGTCAAAGGTATTAAAATCAGGTGGTGTAAAATAACCTCTAATTGGAACTTTCCCAGCTTCTATGTCACTAACATCTTCTTCAAGCTCCTTGTACTGCTTGATCACGTCGTAGACCGACTTCCCCGGGATCATCTCCGCCACTTTCACCCACCGGTTCGGCGTCGTCTCGTCATATATGGCAAGAGCACTCTCAAACTTCTTGTTCTCCTCCTTAGTCCATTCTGTGCTAATTCCCTGGAAAAGCCAACTTGAGTTTGGCAAATACCAGTTATTGGGGTGTAGAGTTTCCATGTTAATTAATTAGCTCAGAAACTCATAGCCAAGAGAGAAAGAGAAAGAGTACTAAAGAGTGAAGGCAGAGAGAAATGAGTTGTTGTTGAGGGGGTTTTAGAAGGGACTTAAAAAGGCATTTTGAATTCAGAATCTTTTAATGGGAATCAAGAGTCTCCTTTGCTTAACAGCATAAACTAAAAGAATCTGAAAAAGAAGCCACTTTTCGGAATCGGAGGGAATCCGGGAAAGGAACTGAGAAATCCTATTCTGCTGAACAGGTTAAATTGCAAGGTAGGAACTAGGAAGGAAAGATGGAATTTTTTTTTTAAAGAAATTTTGAAGCAGCGAAATGGAAGTTTCTTTTTTTTTGAGAAAAGAAACTGAAAAAAGTGAGATTTTTAATACGAAAGTGGCAACTCTATATGCCTCCAAAAGCTAAAGAAATGTTGGAAATTAAAGAGGAAAAAAACAAGAACCAATTGAGCAAAGGAGATAGATAAAGAGAGCGGGAAAGACATGTTAATATTTCGTTTGTTTCTTTGAGGAGAAGAAAGGGAAAAAGTTTATATATATATGTCTGTGTATATATATGTATCTATAGATTAGCAAAACGATGGGGAGTGACTATTTTATGAGAATATAAATCGTAACAATTTCATTTTTGTTCTTTCTATTTTAGTGATTAGTTGATCAAATGAGAATTCTGTTATAGGACTCTAATCAGTAGGACAATAATCATATTAAACTAAAAAAATTAAGATAATTTGACCAAATTTAATGAAAATGTGACGGTTATATTCTATATTGTGTATTTTTCACACACCTTGGGAAAGAATTTTCTTAGTTTAAATTTGAAAGACTAAAATAGAGAGAATCACAAGAGCAAAATGTAAAAGCAAATGTGAAAGTTGGCCACTTGTTCTTTTGGACTCTTGGAGTGTCCCATTATGAACAATCGAAAGAAGTTCCTCTTTTGTTATAAAAACTTTATGTGTAATAATTTTTGCCTTTCCACACAAAAAGAGGGGGAAAAAAAAACTCTGGGTTTTATCCATATCTTTCTCTTTTCTGGTTTTAGTTCTACGTTTTTATTTTTGCTGCCATATTTAAAAATGTATATAATATATTTTTTCAATTTTTCTCATGTTCCTTTTTTCTGGGAAGAATTGTGTATATATACAAGTAAATTATATTGTTACACCTTGAACAATTTGTTCTTTGTATAATATACCATAAACTTTTAATCATGGCAAAATACACCTTAAATTTTGAAATTATTGGCAATTAACGTATAGTGACTAGGAGCGTTAAAAAGCTTAGACAATTTTGGCCATGATCTCATATGTGAGTGAAAAAATTGAATCCAAAATAGAGTATTGAACATAAATTAAAAGTAGCTGCTTGATCTCAATTGTCATTGATTTCAAAGTCTAGAGTGCATTTTACTAAGGCTAAAAGTTTGAAATGTGTTATGTAAAGGGTTAATTTTATTTTTAACCCCTAAACTATTCCACTTGTCCCATTTTAGCCTTTCTGTTAACAAAACCATTAAATATTAACGAATTGAGCCAATAATTTTACTTTTAACTCCTAAGCTATGCAATTTATCATATTTTGACCCTTAAACTTTAAACTATAATAAATTACATCCTTAAACTATGAAACTTGTCATATTTTGACCATTCCATAATTAAATCCATTGAATATTAATGAATTGAAACAAATGACCATTTTGATCTTTTGGCGCTATATATGTTTTCAACATATATTTTGAAGTCAAAATATCTAAATTTTCTTTATCCATTGTATAGGTTTTACTATTTTTTCTTTTTTATATAATTTTGTTGATAAAAGTTTCACTTTGTTTTATTCCTCAAAAGTTATATCAAATTTTCTCCGTCGTATGTTTAAGATGAATTAAAGTAAAAATAAAAAAAGAATTACTAATAAATAAAAAAAATTGGATATATGGGTACCTAACTAAAACACATGTAGATAGTATAGTATAACCTACTTGTCATTTTTATGACTAAATTTTGAGGTTGAAAATTACGTAAATGATATAATACAAAATACTTCGCTTAATTGGACTCAAAAAAAAAAAAAAAAAAAAACACAAAATTTGTTTTAATTTTTAGTCAACAAAAATGTACATTTGTTTGTGAAATCCCTATTTGTAGGTTTGAGATGTAGGAAGACAATTACAAAAGACTTAATCTCAACTGTCAATTTATTATTAATCGATCAGGTATATATATATATATATGTGGCTTAATTAGTTAATATTTAACAAATTAGTAACTAAATGACCAAAATAAGACAAGTTTCATAATTTAGGGCCATGATTTGTTATAGTTTAAAATTTAAGGGTCAAAATTAACAATTTGCATAGTTTATGGGGCAAAAATGAAACTATTGTCTCAAGTCTATTAATATTTAATGATTTTGTTAGCAGAATGATCAAAATGAGATAAGTTGAATAGTTTAGAAGTATAATTTACTACGTTATAAAATTCATGACCCAAAATAGGACAAATTGTATAATTCAGTGATTAAAAGTGAAATTAACCTTTATGCAAAAATCGAATTGTTAATGCAATAATGCAATTTACTGTATAAAAATCCTGCCAAGATTATCTTGGATTTTGTCGGACAACAATGCTACTTCTGTTTTGCTTCTGACGCGTAGTATTTTAAATTATGTATTGGATTGGGTTTCATTCACGTGGATTTTACACGTAAATTATCTTAAGGATAAGATCTAACAGCACTTAGTTAGAGCGAAAAAAAGGTTTAAAAGTGATGACTTTTGCTGATGTATAATGGTGGATCGAACATCCACCAAATGAAGAAGAGTTTGTGTCAAATTTGGAAATTAAGACCATCATTTTAGGCCACGAGCTAAGAAAATAAATTTATTAAAGAAATTTCTTTATGTCATGAGAGTTTAAAGTGTATTCATCAAAATCAAGAACTCATGGCCCTTTAAGATTGAATCGGATCTTTTCCTCGTAGTAAAGAATGACGTTGATTCATATGAATTGTAAACCGTTGGATTAGCGTAGGGTGAAGTCTGCTTTATCATTTGTGTACTATTAAACATAAACGGCAAGAAAAGGCCAAAGAAGGAGAAAAGAAAAAGGAAAACGACAAGATAAAACATTTCACGTGAATTTATGCGTAGAATTGGAATTTTGGAGAATAGAGAATAGTAATAGCACTCATGAGAATTATAAGTTGTTTGATATTCTTAGTTTTTAATTAAAATTTTTAATTGTTATAATATAAAGTTCTTATATAATACAGTGTTTTTAATAAAAATTAGTTATTTTGATTACATCCTGTTAGGATTATTATTGGGAAACTTTTAGTCAGCTTTTTTAAATATTTGTTGATGAGTTCCCTGATCAACCAAAGCGCCTGTAGCTCAGTGGATAGAGCGTCTGTTTCCTAAGCAGAAGGTCATAGGTTCGACCCCTATCTGGCGCGACTTCACAATTTTTGGTCTTTTATTTATTTAACCTCATTCAAATAAGTAATTAAATAAACAGAGAAGAAAAAACCTTCAAAAATCTAACCAATATTTTACAACTTTTTTCCCACCACTCAAAAAGTTTTCACCTTCAAACAAGACAACGAAAAATTACAAGAAGTCCAAATTGTACAACACGACTAAAAACTGCCCTGTTCTTTTTCTTCTTATTCACTCCTTATCTGTCGTTTTTAGCACCCCCAAGAAAACCAATCTGTTTCCTTCTTATTGGCCTCTTCATGTCATTTTCTCAACCTGCTTTTCTCCATCTATTTCATATTCTAATTCTTCACTCTTTCTATCGTGTGTTTTTTTTTTTATTTTTTATTTGGTCAAAGCTTTGATTTTTGCAGCCGTACATACACAATTTTAAACTTGGAAGTTTCTCTAGCACCGTGGAAGGTCCTTAGGAGGCGGTGGCAGAGATTCATTTGCCCCAAAGCCATTCTCCACTAGAAATGCCATCTTTAAACCCCACGTTGTGTGCACCTCTAAATGGCAATGCAGGAACCAGACACCTATAGATATACAATATATACACACACACACACACCAAGAACAGCACACGGCATATTACTTTTCCATCTACTCACTTTTGTAAGCAAATTAATCAGTACTAGACCAAGGGAATAAATCCAATTCTAAAGGTCTTTTTCCAAGGAGGAGTGCATTTGATCTGTGGAAATACATGCACTTGCTTGAACATGCAGCTTCTCCTACATGTCCCTATCTATACCTTTCCACCCATCATTTCATTTATATGATCAAGTCAGAGAAGTACTAGAGGACTTTTTTAAAAAAAATTATTACTTTCATACTAAGACATGAAATTGGTGCAATATCCTTGTCATCGAAATAACAAAACTATTATTATAATTGATTTTAAAGAATTCTAGAACTATTATTATAATTGAGAGAATTTAATTTTAAAGAATTCTACAGCGAAAGCACCCCACTTTAAAGACGATTAATCTTAACCTTATACGATTTAAATTAGACGATGCATATGAATTTAGTGTAACAGCTTATGAAATTCTCTCACTATATCCATTCTTATATTATTCAGAGCAATTGAATTACTTACATCGGCGACGGGACCCTACAGAGAGGCCACACCACTCTAAAATCCCCCTAAATACTAGTTCTACCAAGCCTAGTTTATATGTGTTTTTAAAAGCGCCTATCAAATTCCCTAAAAAAAAGTACCTATCAAATGAAAATCCCATTAATTTAAAATAAAATGATTTGATGCAAAGTCTGATTACCTATAGTATGTTTTTTTTTTTTTTGGTGTATACTACCACAAAATTCGCATGAAATATAGAAAATATAGAACAAAAAAAAAAATAAATCAAAGAACAAAAATGAAAAGATAGCCAATAAAAATAATTATGGACGTAGATATGATTATCACCTGGGTTATCAGCCCTGAATCTGATAGCAACCCACCCAGCAGTAGGTACTCCAATTGTGTTCCTCTCAACCGGGTCAATCAGATTAAACCTTTTCGGATCCTCCACCGGGTCAAAGTTCCCCAACCCTTTCCCAACCACGTAGAAATTGAACCCATGCAAATGGGTCGGGTGGTTCTCCGGGGCTATAACCGAAGTCCCTTGCAACACAACTTGTACACTTGAATTGTAACCCAACCTATACAGCCTTGTCCCATTTGTGGTCTGAATATTCACTGGAGAAGGACCCGTATAGTTAAAAATAAATGGCGGGTTTCCCGGAAAATCGTTGGTGAAGACCCCGTTGATTTTGTAGTAATGGGCTTGAAGGAGAGCTATGGAGGGCAACACAAAGCTCACATTGTTGATATCAGCCACGAGTTTTATACCATTAACACAAGTGTCACACAGGTTGATCCCAACCGCTACAGTGAAGAGGAGTGAATGGTCTATTTCTAGTGGGACTTTTGTTGGGTATTGTTTTGAGTTTAGGCTTCTGAGGGAGTCAAGGAAAGATCTTGTTGCTGGGGTGTCGTTTTGGAGCGGGATTTTGGGTAGGAATGTCGTTTTAGGGCTTGGAGGGGCGTCTTTGTAGCGTAATGAGGCGAAGGAAGTGATGTTGTTGTAGCCAATTGGGGCGTCCATGAAGGGAGTTATTGCTATGAGGTACTTGCCGATGGGTTGGTTTGCTTCTAGAAGGGCGTTTGTGGTTTGGCCAGGGCTGAGGAATATGGTGTCTGTTTGGAAGGGCTTGGTGTAGGTGGCGTCGGCTTCAACGACGGTGAGGTTGTGGCCGGCAATCTTGAAGAAGAGCTCGTCGTTGAGTGCTGCGTTTATTATGCGTAGCAAATATGTTTTGCCGGTTTTCACATGTAGAGTATAACCTGCAAGCACGCAGTAAATTTATGGAATAAGTTAAAAACTTGTAGTGACTTAAATTACACATTGTATGTATAATTTAGCAATAATTTTATATCTAATTTGATTATAAGATATAGAGTTCAAATATCATATCTTTTAGTTAAAAAAATAATAAAAAATGTACGATCCCAAGTAAATGATTGTGTTTGTGGTTTTGTTTGAAATTTCAATTTTTAAGCTCTTTTATTTGATTTTTCAATAATGCCTAACGGGTCTTTGGTTATACAGTTATTTATAAGTTGTAAGGCATAAACTCATCAACTTATGAGTAAAAATCAGTTGCTAACTCACTATTAAAAATTAGACACGAATTTAAAATTTGAACATATAATTTTGAAAACATCCAAATATATAAGGTGTAAATTGTTTATATATTCAAAATGCAAGGTTTCAAGGAGTAAAATACTCAATTAACATCTTTGGTTAACAATTGCACTTCTTAGTTACGTCAGATCTTTAATCATTGCACCTACTCTTTTGGTCTCTTCGCTAGTAACTAGTAGTTAATTTGATTACTTAATTAATTTGATCAAGTAACACCAAGTAAGTCTTTATTGGTTTACGTCTCTTAACTTTCTCGCCTGACTATTTTAAGGATTAATTAAGTTTTTTTTTTTTTTTTTTTAGTTGACGAAGCTAAAAGGTTAATTAGTATCAGAATATCAATAATGAGATTTAACCCCCCATGTTAGTAGTTAGTACCCTGAGAGGAGCAATTGGGAACAGGTCCCGGAAAGCCATTAATGGTGTGTGCATCCGAGACGTTTGGCGGCAAACCAGTCTCTGTTGCTTGGTTCACCACGGCCTCAACATCTGCTTTCCACCATTCCCCTACAATTCCAAAGAAAACAAAATTAATACACAATATTATTATTAGAAAAGTCCTTTTAATCTTATCAGATTAAAATCCCGCTATTCATAAGGAAATGAGTCCCGGTCGGTCTAGTAGAGTGTACTTATTAGACTAAGACCTACTATTTTGTAAGTAGTGAGGGTTTAACCCAATCATTAATATTATTATAAGTACTAATTTATATGTATATAATACACATGTATTTAGATCAACAAATTAAAATATATAATAATCACACCGAATATGATGAGCTTCTCCTTATCAGGCTTTGGGAAAGGGTAAGGAACGCCATGCTTAGGCAAAATGACAATAGCACCGTGGACTGTGGCCCTTAGCCATGAGATATGTGCGTGCCAAAGAAGTGTCCCTCTTTGGCCTGTTACTGTGAAGTTGTACACAAAATGTTGGCCAGGTTGAATTGGACATTGCGTCACATATGCTGGTCCATCTGCCCAAGCTGTTCGGAGTTGTCTAATTCCATGCCTGCCATTTTTTTAGGCTTCAAATTAGCTATTAGGATTATGTACTCTTTCTACTTCATAACTGAAAGGATGAATGTCAAAACCCTCCCAACTGTGCTTCTTAGTTCTTAATCCATTTAGTCCTTAAACTTTAAAATCTCATAAATTACACCATATATAGACTATGTAATTCCTAGTCCTTTATTTGGTACTTCCAGTGCACAACGGCTAACAACTCGATAGAATGAACCTGTGACACTCACATGGTTAATTAATGAAGGGTATTTTGAATAAATAATTATGCCTAATTAAGTATAGAAATTGGAAGAAAAAAATAATATCAGGATGAAAGAAAAAGCTGCGTTCTCTGTATACGAGCTTGTTCGCTAATGAAGTATGTGAGGGTTGAATTTATATAAATTCATTCTACAAGTATAATTTGTTTAAAATACCCTTATTGATCGATATTGTGAGATTTACACACTTGATTCCATTGATTTTTAATGATTTTGCAACTGAAAGGCCAAACAATAAGACACTTTGCACAGTTTAGGGTGCAAATTGTAACTTTTTGAACTCAGGGTGTCAAAATGGAAAGTTTGAGAACCCAAAGTGAAGTTAACTGTAACTGAAATCATAATTATGATCTCCCCCTTTTCTATTGAAAAAGAAAACAAATATGGCTTTCAGTCACAAAAGAAAAAAATGAAAAATATTTATCTTTTCACATAAATACCCTTTTAAGTTTTAACTTTTTCTTGTCAAGAATTTCTTTCCAAAAAATCTAGAGAGTATATAAGGAACTGTTCATCACCAGTGAATTGTGAGATTGTGGTTTACATGGTTGGTCACCCTTACAACCACGTTGTCATCTTCCCTTGCGTAGAGAGTGGGACCCGGAAATTGCCCGTTGACTGTGACTATTGCCTTACTTGAGCAAAGCTTTACCGTATTGGTCAATACAACCTGCATAAATTAGGTATAGTATACGACTCAAATTCTCAGGATTAATTCTTAGTTTCTTTCTTTCTTTATTTTATGTATTAATTAGTCAACTACTTGGTCATTATCTACTTAATCATTGTTTATGTTCTGATTAGTACGTATCTAGGTAAGATTAATTTTCCGTGTAGAGATAAAAGTCAATATATTATTCTAAAAGGGGTGGCTGAAAATGATAATATTAAGAAATGAACATGTACGGAGGCTGCAATATTTATTTTGTTTCTCTACTGGATGCAGTAGTTTGGCTGTTAGTTTAATGATGTCAGATGTTTGCTTTTGGTCTTTCTCGTTTGATGCCTTTGATATTTTATATTTTAATTCTCTCTTCCTTGGTGAAAGTCAAGCTTAATTATTAGCAGAAAAGAACGGTTCTGAATCAAGCTAACTAAGCAATTTGCACATTTTTAATGAAGATGGTCGTAAAATATATTTGATATGACACACACACACACATATATATAATTAATTTCACTTTTGACCCCAAACTATCCAACTTGTATCATATTTGACCCATACACTTTCAAACGTAATAAATCACACGTCTAAACTATTTAACTTGTCTCATTTTGGACATTTTGTTACTAATCTGTGAATTGAGATAATAATTTCACTTTTACCCCCTAATCTATGCAACTTGTCCCATTTTGATATGTAAACTTTAAACTATAACAAATTACATCCTGAACTATGAAACTTGTCCTATTTTAGCCATTCAATTACTAAATATATTAAATATTAACGAATTAAGTAACATATATATATATATATATCTAATCGATTAATTATAAATCAAAAATCAAGATTAAATCTTTTGTGATCAAAGAGATTTTATAAACAAATGTATATTTTTGTTGAATTAAAATTAATATGAATTTTGAATTTTTTTTCTATTATAGAGTTCAATTAAGTGAAGTATTCATCATTATATTAGTTACATAATTTTCAACCCTAAAATTTAGTCATGAAAATGACAAACATGTTATATTGTAGTATTTAAGTGTCATTTTGTTAGATAACCATATATCCATAGTGTTCTTTCCCCTTATTTGTTCATATTTCTTTTATTTTAATTCATTTCAAATCATATGATGGAGAGAAATTGATAAAACTTCTTGAGAAAAAAAGTAAAACTTTTACCAATAAAGTTATAAAAAGAAAGGAAAAATAGTAAAACTTATATAATGGATAAATAAAATTTAGATATATTGATTTCAAAATATATGTTTTCAACATATATAGAGCCAAAAGGTTAAAATGGTCATTTGTCTCAGTCCATCAATATTTAACAGATTTAATAATGAAAATGTTAAAATAGGACAAGTTTTATAGTTTAGGGTTATGATTTGTCATAGTTTATAGTGTAGGGGTTAAAATAGGACAAATTGTATAATTCAGTGACCAAACGTGAATTATTGGTTCAATTTCGTTAATATTTAACAGATTTGATAATAGAAAGGTTAAAATAGGACAAATTGAATAGTTTATGTGTGTGATTTACTATGTTTTAGAGTTTAGGAACAAAAATGAGACAAATTACATAATTGAAAAGATAAAGTGAAATTAACCCATGTATGTATATATATATATCATGCTATATATAATATATATGCATGGCAGACTTAATTGTGCGAAAAGAATCAGATTCAGTAATATATAAAATCATAGTACATACTACATATTTAGTACTAACAATTTGTGGGCTTTCTTGTCAGGAATCAAATCAAGATCCTGGCCCTCAAGAAACATGGACATACTGATGAGGTTCAAAACAACATCATAATTAATGCAGTAATTAACGGTGGAACTTTATCAATGGGCATATACATCATGTCCCAATGTTGATTATATACAGGGACAGAGCTAGATTGGGCCAAGAACAACTGCTCCTGGCCCAAGATCACTTTTGAGCTTATGCTCTCTGTAAAAAGATTTTTGTAATTTTTTCTTCTAATTTCTCAACTTGAAATTTTTTGGTACATTAAATCGATTTTTTTAAAAATATTCAATTACATCTTAAGTTTTGACTCTTAAGTATTTCTAACCTAAAACTTTAAATAAACTAAAAATCAACTATATTATCATATAAATTCATAATTTTTTAGACTCTTATAACTTGAAAAAGTGAATTGAGACCCTATTAAAAGCTTAGTTCATTTGAACAAGAAAAGAAAAAGACAAATAGGTATAATTTTACTTTCAAATTTTGGTTTTATTCACACATCCTTTACGGCTTATGTATGTAAATATATATTCTTGAGAGGTTCCAATGCCAATATTATTTATGAAAAAAAGTTGCAAAGAAAGGATATTTAAAGGATTATTTACCTTTTATACCCTATATATAAGTTTATTCAAATATTGTACTTTCATTTTTTTATCTCATTAAATATAAACCTTTATATTAAATTTAATACACAAATTTATACGTTTTTTGTTCAACCATTAATTTTAACCTAAAAATTACCTAAAATACACTCAAATAAAAAATAAAAAAAGAACTTAAAAAAGCCTATAAAAGGTTATGACCTTAAAAATGTCTAAAATACTCTCAAAAACAAGTTTTTCGTGTGTTTTTATTTTTGTTTTCTTCTTATTTTGAAAGGTTTTTTTTTAGTTAATGATAATTTGATCATTTTATAGGATTAAAACCAATTATTACCCGATGTAGGATACAGTTTTATGCATTAAATCTAGTATGATACTGTATAATAAGATCAAAAACCAAAAATATAATTTTAATTAAAACTAAAACTACAAAAAAGTAAATATCCCATACTTATATTAAGATGACTGAGTACACTTACACTAAAATTGTAATGCCGAACCAAGCAGTCAACCGATGCCGGCAACAAGAAAGCCAGAAGTAACAATATTACTCCAAAACAAGACTTCATCTCTCTCTCTCTTTCTCTCTCAAAATAGATTGATCTGATCCTGATGTGTTATGTATATTGCTGCTGAAATGAAATTGAAATTGTACTAGTAACTATATGTGACTAGCTAGTGACCAAATAAATGTGCATTTTCTTTATATAACTAAAGAGACGTGAACCTTTGATGCCATGTCGTTTTATCCACGGTAGGTGGATGAGAAATGCATGCCACCCCTTGTGTATTCTGCAAAAATATTAAGTTCAGGATTTCTTGCATTTTAAACAAAAGTTGCTATCAGTCCTTTTTTAAGTAAACCCAGAAAGCTCTCTTTGCTATTGTTATTTGACTGTGACCCAATGGTACACTTGAAACTAACTGCTCACCCCACTCTCTCTCTCTCTCTCTCTCTCTCTCTCTCTATGTATCGAGGAAAGGACATGGATAGCGAGCTTGTTTGAAAAAAGATCGATTTTCACGTTGAGAATAGCAACATTGTGAGGATTACTTCTTTTAACTATATATGCATACATATGTATGTGTGTGCATGTATATATATATGTGTGTGTGTGTGTGTGCATTAAATTGTGCCACAAAAGGATGAGAGAAATGAACTCACGTGTTGCCCTGGTTGGTTTTGGGAAAAATATGTAGATATTCAAATGCTTAGACAATATAAATTCACCTGCAAAATCCAACCAGCTGCTAATTGTATTCTAAAGTTTGTTGGCTGTATTGAGAAATGAACAGTTTGAGCAGCAAAAGTAGGTGATATATATGCAAATGAAAATGTGCATATATTATTAAGGTGATTGGCAAATAAAACAATGTAAAGCAAAAATATGTTGCGTCATAAGACTGTTCAATTAATAAAATACATGTATAGATACGTATTGGAGATCAATTCATACACTTTTGGAGAAGAGTATATAATAGCATAAGAGATTTAACATATCGTGGTGGCGTGAAATAGTCAAATGGACGTTCATACAAACAAAAATTAAATATGATATTAAGTGGTTAAGAAAGAGTTTTCATGGACCAGGCTCAGCCTGCCATGCGCTGTCCAACATTAAAAAATGGTTAGCATAAGGAGTACTTGCTATAACAGCTCAACTTCCTCATCTTTTTCAAATCCCACATCCTTTTTCATTCAAGTTTTAACTCAACTCGTTTTTCTCATTGTGCTTGTCTATATATCTCTTACGTCAAAGCCATTTTAGAGTCTTAAATGCAATCCAAAGTACAATGAAGGTAAACGGCAAGACGTGAATCACCCACTAATTCCTTAAATTTAAGACAATCCGTCCAATATCAGTATTAATATTCATATTACTTATAAATATATGGGGTGGCGTGTTTGACTAGTTTGTATGTCATTTTTATATGTTCCAAAGAAGAAAATAAATAAATAAACCTTAATTAATCAGGGATAAGTATAAAAAGCGACTCGACATATGGGCTTTTATCTGAACGTACGAAGAAAAGGCAGCAGCCACTTATGCACGATGAAACAAAACTTTGACAAACTGTACCGTATAGTGTTTGTGTTCGGAGGATGGTTTGAACTCTAAAACTTAAATTGTAAATAAATTTTACATGCTATACTATAAAGTAAATTAAGTACGTTATAGAAAAACTCTTACACAATATAGTGTATAGTTTAAACTCTACAATTAAAACTTTTTCCCCAAACACTTTATATGTATATAGTATTTATATATATGTATATATGACTTTGTGTCACTAGCAAGTAGCATGTTGTCGCAAATATATTAATTCTAGACTATGAAAATTAAGCCTTTCATATTTGTTTTAGTTGTTTGCATTATTTCTTACTTGTTGGTCAAGCATCTTTGCCAAACCAATTTTAGATCGCGAATACGAGGGCCTTGCCCAATAAAATGACGGAACAATTATTATTTTTTTAAAAATATTTTGTTACTAAAATAATATTACAAGTGTTTGTGATCTAAGGAAGTAGCTGCTTCTCGACCCTATGTGACACTGTCATTAATCATGGCACAACTTTTAACAGGTTTTTGGTGTATTTATCTTTCGAATTTTTATTGAATTGGACGTAAATCTGTCTTTTGAATTTTTTATTTCGATAAATTATTCTTGAATAAATACAAAATGTTGCAAAATGTACACAAATTAATGAAACATGTTAAATTTGGAGAAGAAATACTATATGTCTGTCATCATTTAAAATTTTAGTCTTTGACTTTAAACAAGCTCATGTGATCTGTATTAAGACTTTTTTAACTAAATTTTAACAATAATTATCGATTTTGGGACACTAACCTGATTGAATTAATTAGAAGTAATTTGTAAAATTAAAACTCAACTTTAACATTGGACACGGCAATAATTAACAAACAACAGAGGCAAATGACATCAACAACGGAGCAAAAATAAATAAATTAATTAATTAAATTGCATAAAAAGAAACAAATTACATCCCCATGAAAACGACGTAAAACCAGAAACCCACATTACACATGGAAAACCGTACAGTAAAAAATGACATCTTGTGATGAAACGGAAATTAACATTGGAAAACATCAATGAAGTGATTAAAAACGACAATAAAAAACTAACATAAA
Organism: Artocarpus heterophyllus; assembly: GCA_025403435.1. Taxonomy (NCBI): domain Eukaryota; kingdom Viridiplantae; phylum Streptophyta; class Magnoliopsida; order Rosales; family Moraceae; genus Artocarpus; species Artocarpus heterophyllus. The sequence continues at coordinate 11,305,705 of CM046354.1, read as the reverse complement.
CGTGAAAAAGATATAAAACAAAAAAATAGTATGAAACGACAGTAACACAAAAACGACATCATTTAATGAAATGATAATATTATCGGAAACGGCAATGCTAGTTGAATATAAAAATCGACGTTTACAAAAGAAACACCAATGGAAAAATACATTATTTTGAGAGAATTCCCAATAACTATCAGAGTTAATTTTTATTTTTACCCCTGAATTATAGCCAAATCTTATTTCTTTCTCTCACTCTTGAATATTTGAAATCAAGTCTACAATCTGTGAAATTGCCCAAGCTAGTTATTCATTAGAGTTTGAAATCTTGACGCAAAAAAGCACAAGACAAGATTAGTATATGGTGATGATTTGTAATTTTCATATTTTGGATACGATCATTGTCACGCCCCGGAGTACGGGAGGTGATGTGACGGATTATTTAAGGTAAGTAAATGAAGAATTTAATTAAAATCAAGAGTTTAAGGGTTTAAGTTAATTATAAAATGTGAAAATTTAAGGAAAACCATTTCATAAATAATTAATATTAAAAAATAAACATAGCGAGTATGGGTTCCACAAACCCACAACTTATGCACACACATGGTACTGACAATATCATAAATACAATCACAGTCCAGTACAAATAAAATTAAAATCTTACATGCCTTGATTTAAATAATACAAATAAGTTTACTAGACCCTCTATTGCTCCTGCGTCCGGTATGAAGAATCCTCTCCAAACCTAAATGAAAAATCACCTGGAAGGGAGGGAGGGGGAATTTAAAAACAAATAAAACGTGAGCGAAAGGCTCAGTAGGACTATGTTTTATAAAATAACTTAATTTAAAGAAACATTTTATTATTTAGGAATTATTTAAAAGAAAACTTAAATGAATAAATAAATAAATAAATTTGAGTGAAACCATTCTTACCTAGAACAGTTTACTCGTACAACCAGTAACGTCATTTTTCTTTCCTAGGCAAACCATATAATATCACCACCGTAGTGGCCCAACTGGGTTTCGGGACCTGCCCCCAAGGTCGATCGCTACACGACCCGAACTCTGATATGGCATCATGCCTATATGATTACTATCATCATCATACAAAACCCAATTACCGAGTGTTGTCATTTACATTTATTATGAAGTCCATTTCAGTTCACGGTATATTAAAATATAACCGATAAATTCATTTTCAAACAACCGTTGAAAACATTTTCATAAAAATCATTTTCAAAGCCAACTCATTTTGAAACTAGGCTATCAAAGAACGGGGTAGAAGTCCTACCTCAATACTTGTGCCGGTGCCCCACATCGAAATCCTGGTCCGTTACACGTTAGCTCCGCGGGACCACGAACGATCCTAGATACCAACTAAGTCGATCAATATCTAGTTCGAGACATTCTATATTACTAAATCATTTCATGATGTCCTAATGTGCCATTTATATCTTTAAAATCATTCTATAAGGTTGGAATTTAAATCAGGGTTCAAAACAGTAAAAACAGGTGAAAATCACAAAATTTTTCATGCTTCGGCCGGCTTGCCGGACTCCCTGCTTCGGCCGGCTGGACTGTGCGGAAGCCAGGTTCGGTCGGCCAAACATTCCTCAGGTTCGGCCCGTCGAACCGAAGAACACCGGCCTGCCGAACTGGGAAAACCCAAAAATCCAACCACGGGTTTTCGATTTCCCCAAAATCCAAATTTGATTCTAACATGTTTTTCTCAAATCTCAGGCATGGAAAATAATCATAGTTGATAGAAAAACATACTAGAACACATTTGAACTCATTTATACAAAATTCAAACTCAAAAATCTCAAAAATCTGAAAATGAGAAAATGAGGAGAAAAATAAAGAATCTTGAATCCAATCCGTTTTTCTTCAATCTAAGCTTAGATTCTAGTTGTTCTAAGTTCATTTAACTCAAATCAAAGGTTTTCTAAGCTTAAACAAACCTAGATTTCAAAAATGCACAAAATTGAAAATTTTGTAAAAAGTTTAGAAATTTCAAAACTAACCTCGAATCGAAGTTTCAATCCGTGTTCTCGGTTGCCAAATCACGTTCCCGAGCTTCCTCCTTGCTAACACGAAGCTTGGATTGGAATTTGGTTTCAAAAATTTTGAGAGAGATAGAGAGAGAGGAGAGTAGCCGAGAGAAATCAAGAGAGAGAGAGAAGTGAGCAGAGTGAAGAGAGAGAGGGAGAGAAAGGAAATAAATAGAGGAAATCGGTGGGCAGTTTTACTGTGCGAAAACCATGTGCCTCTCACAGTTTTGGTAAAACGTAATATTTTTAATATTTTATAAATTGTTATGTTTTAAAACTCAAGACATCATTTTGAAACAACAAGAAATTATTTGAATTCATCAAATTAACAAAACAACCAAAAATTCAAAATCCAACCAATAATCAAATTAATGTTAAAACATTAATTATGGCACACTAATTCATCATTTATATTAAATAACATTAAATAAATTCCAGGGCGTTACAATCAGTATAACTTAAACTTTGCCTTCTTTTATCAAGATTTTAACGGTGTAATAGAAGACTAAGGGGGTGTTTGGCAGTGGTGGGAACCACTCAGTTCCCACCACAATCTCAGTTATGAACAGTGTAAAGCTCTTATATGCTACAATAACAATAAAAAAAATATGCTACAGTATAAAACTCTCATATGCTACTAAAAAGTGGCTCCCACCACTGGTTCCCACCACCCTTTCAAACACCCTTTAACTTAGAATAACTTAGCAGTTTAAGAACTCGTTATAAGATGTTTTTAAAGTCGGATAGCAAAATGGAAATTTTCTATAGTTTCGGAACTGAATTGGAATTAACCTTAGCAATTGAAAGAACAATATTAGAGACATTTAAGGTTTACATTTTATTAGTTGTGTTGCACAATAGAACGCACCTATACTTGAAAAACAACTGAAAATAAGAAAGATAATAGCATTACTAAACAACAATAGCATTGCAAAACGACAATAAAGACAAACGACAAGAATTATCTTTAAAAAAATAAAAAACGATAATTGACAATAAAAAATGACAATGTCACAGGAAACGACATCATTTAGAAATTAAGCGACAGTAACATGGGATTTGGGAGAACAGAGTATGAGGGGGGAAATACCATAATACAAAAAAAGGGCATTTATAAAGGCCATTTTTTGAACTATAATGGCCATTTAAACAGCAATAAGTCATAAAAGACGAGAATAAAAATGGGTACCGACGAGAAAAACGATAGGATCTAGGAAAACAACTATCAGCTTTGAAAAGTTCAATTACATCGGTAAACGATGCCAAAATAATAACCCATAAGCAAGCGACATCAACTTTAAAAACTACTTAAAATGAATCAAGACAACATCGGATCAAACAAACGAACTTGAATATGAAAAAAAAAAAAAAGGAGAATAGCCTCGCAAAAGGGCATTATTTGGGTAATCCAATACAAATGGGAAGAGGAATGTGTTTCTCATCAGGTAAATGCTTTGTTTGGCTATGAATCCTATGTTAGTTTCAAGATGGCTCTTCAAAGATCAACCTCTTTAACATTCTAGTACCCTGAATGCACCAAATATATATTATTAGGGTGTTTGCACTTTGAAGCATCGTTTTAAACATAGACAGTGTAAAAGTTCTTACATGTTATAATATAATATAATGTAAAGCAATAGTAAACTATAATATAAAACCGTCGCATACTACAGTGTTTTAAACCAATTGGTTCAAATCAATGCTCCTGATCACTCAAAACATTAAAACACAACTAATTAGACTTTCCTTGATGCTGCTTCTATAGCACCCTCAATCCTATTAATACAAGACTTATACAGAAACCCCAGATAATCTACAACACTGTCTTCACACGCCCCTTCCAATGGGCTCACCTCAAACGACCACTCAATCAATGTCGTATCCTCCCCATAATCTTTAAGCCTCAACGAATTTACCGACCCATCCAAGCCTACATTGCTGGCTTCCATTCTGTAGACATAGCTATGAGATGTAGAATCCATGGAAACAAGCTTCTCCTTAATCCATGACCTCTCTCCATCCTGTTGCGGAAACATGAAGCCCGAGAGTAGCCTCGTGTAGCCAGGGACGCCTTCTTCTCCGCCTAGACTTGTGCATCTTTCCACCATTGGAACCCACTCTGATAATCTCCTTGTTGACGACACCATGGCCCAAACTTTTTCAATTGGAGCTTCAACAATTCCGCTCACATGTCCATGCCATTTTCCATCTCTGATCTCACTAGCCTGCAGAAGAAAATAAATAGTTGAAGGGTAAAGTTATGAAGTACTCGGAAAAGTGCTCCATTGGAGGTGACAAATATTTCAAAGAGTGCATACCATGAATGTGTATATATGTAATTGTGTTTGATCAAGTGTTTTGCATATATGTGTATATATATGTTTGATTTCTTAGCTCTCGATCAACCCCACAAATTAAAACGTGTGTTTTTGGCAAGAATAAGTGTAGAGATCACATGAAATTGTCATCTGCACTACATGTTTTTGGGTTGCTTATAAGAAATTCTCTTTTGTTTCTTGTTAAGTTTTGTCTTGTTGCTATGGAAGACAAAGACAAAGGGGAGAATACTAGGATTACCTTCTTGGGAATTTACAATATTTTGGATTAATTATTAACAGCTAGCATCTTTTCATTGTTTGATTTGTTTACTTGTTTATTTGAGTTGTTCTAATTGGCTGTATGTCTTGTACATAAAATTCCATTGAGATTATACATAAACAAATCTTTATGCAGGCCAATTAACCAAAAAGTGACATAGAGAGAGAGAGAGAGAGAGAGAGAGAGAGAGAGAGAGAGAACTCTGCTGCTTGGATTTAGTATTCAAATAGCAATCGTAGTTAAGTGACTCAAAGCCAATACAATTCTAGTATTAATAGTACAAACTTCAACTAATAAATATTTGCATTGACTACCAAAAAAAAAAACCTAATAAATATTTGGATTTGAAATCTTTGTTTAGTCTTCATTTCTTTACTAATTACATTAGTTTCTAGAAGACAATAATAGACTACCTTAAAAAAAAAAACACTATATGTGAGTGGAATTGAATAGCAACTTTTAAAGAATTTTGAAAATAGAAAACTTGCATAATAATTATTATGATGATAATCATATTTTGAAGTACAAAGTTATGTAGTATTTATTTTAACAATTTCAATTTCTGCTATTTATAAAATATACCATTTTTTGTTACATAACTAGTAAAATTTAGCTATACGTCAAAATTTACGGAAGTCTCCCATGTGGCTCTTACCTTATAGAGAAATTTACGTATTATGTTACATTTTTAAAAAATGTGGTTATTTATTTTACATATAAGAAAAAAGTGGTGCTACACTACCAATCATATTAATTTTCTAAAATAATTAGTATGAGTTGTTTAAATCTTTTTTTTTTCAACTAATTCAAATATACATACTATAATACTCCCTCAACTCTCCTTTACTCTTTCTCTCTCATCTATCTAGATATTTTTTTAGTGGCATAGTAAGTTTCAAACATGCGTAACATTTATAGTATTAATCTTGTGTTTGAAAAATGAGTTTAAACTCATGAATTTGTTTTGTCCACAGTGTAAAGCTCTCATATGTTATTGTGTAAAATTCTCACATAGGATAGTGTCTAAACTCATTATTCGAGTTTAAACATATTTTCAAACACCTTAAAATTTCAAAAGACATTACTATTACACGTTATTCCACACTTTTAAAATATGTATCTGTTCATACCACACTTAATAAAGTTGTGTTATATTACCTTTAGTATCATACGTTTAAGTTATGTTATACTTGAACATTTCTGACATTTATAAAAAGTAAGTTTCAAAATATGGTATTTATAAAAATTCTTGAATTTTGCTATGTGAAAGTCCTTTGGTAGTTATAAGTATAACCTAATAGTAAAACTACACTTGACTTTACTTACTTAAAAGATGAAGAGTTTATATCCCCATCCCCTAGGTGAAAAAAAAAAAAAAAAAGAAGTCCCCTAGCGGCTCGACGGGCTACCAAGCCCACATTTCCAAGCCGCACATTAAGATCCAGCTTCTTTATCTACGAGGCTGGAGCCCATATTCAGCCATACTTAACCAATTGTCCAGCCCAAATACAAATAACCAATACCTGATGCGCACTACGCACCCTCTAAATTGTTCTACAATTAACCTCCACCCTAGGCGCATTATAGTCATCTCCCATTCGTTTCAACAACCAAGAACTGAAATCCCTCCAAAACCAAAGGACCCAAACGTCCGTATCCCCCATGTCGCTCTTCTTCTCCTTCTACTCCCTCACTCTCTCTCTCTACTCCCTCTCTCTCTCCTCCGCAGCCGCCGCCGTTCCCCTCCTCGGCGCCACCTACTCCCTCCCTCCTCCTTCCTCCGCCGCCACCTCCAACTTCTCCACCGCCGTCTCCTCCCTCGGCCTCGACTGCGTCCGCCTCGACTCCCCCGACCCCTCCGCCGCTGTCCGCTCCTTCCTCTACTCCAACACCTCCCTCCTCCTCTCCCTCCCCAACTCCCTCGTCCCTTCCCTGGCCTCCAACCGCTCCGCCGCCTCCTTCTGGCTCTACTCCTCCGTCCTCCCTTTCTTCCCCCGCGCCAAGATCTCCGCCATCTCCGTCGGCCACGACCTCCTCTCCTCCTCCTCAAACCTATCTCCATTCCTCCTCCCCGCCATGCGCAACCTCCGCCTCGCCCTACTCGACCTCGGAATCCGCAAAATCCAGGTCTCCTCCACCTTCTCCTTCCTCAACACCCTCACCTCCTTCTTCCCTCCTTCCTCCGCTCAATTCCTCGAACCGGCTTCGTCCAACGTCATCGTCCCCTTGCTCCATTTCTTGAACGACACCAACTCCTCCTTCTTGGTCAGTCTGTATCCTTACGACGTGTACAGAATGAGAGGCGAAATTCCGATCGGGTACGCTCTGTTTCAGGAGCAAAGGTTCAATTTCAGGGACGATCTGGTCACTGGAGTTCGGTACCGGAACCTCTTCGACATGATGGTGGACGCAGTTATCTCCGCGATGGCGGCGTTGGGGCACGAGAACGTTCCAGTGGTCGTGGCGGAGACCGGCTGGCCGAGCGCGAGCGGGGACCCGACCGAGGCCGATGCCAACCCGGCCTACGCGGAGCTGTACCTCAGGGGGCTGGTGAGGCATCTCCGGTCGGGGATCGGGACTCCGCTGAGGAAGAAAGGCGTGGCGGGGGCTTACATTTACGAGCTGTTTGACAAGGAGGAGTTGAAGCAGCAGGGGAATCGGAGCTGGGGAATTCTGTATCCCAATATGACTAGCAAGTACGACATTGACTTCTCTGGTTCTGTTAGGGCTTTGTGGGGAGGACTATTGGCGGCGAAGCTAGTTTGGATGGTGTCGTTTATCTTTGCTATGTTGAATAATGGTTACAATTTTGGTTGTTTTCTTTTGTAGAGTGTTTTTGGGATTGGTATTTGATCAATGGATTGGGGAAATGGAGTTATCTCTAAAAGATTACTAGATTAGAGAATATGACAATTCTATCTTTGGGATTCTTTTTGTACATCTTGTGATTGCTGAAAAGTTTGTAAATGAAATGAGAAATAGTTACATTAGTCCTTTGGCTTTTCCTTTTATGAACTTGTCTTTTAGTTTTGGTATACTGATTGTTTTGGATGATCGCAAAGACTATTATATATAGTCTGTTAATTTAGTTGGCTAACCTTTTCATCATGTTATATACAAGCCACCAAGATTTTCTTTGTTACATTTTTGTGTAAAACTAAAAAAATTTAAAATATTATACAAAAAGTAAAAATTAATATCCTTAAACAGCTATTACATAATTTTGTAGCGCAAAAAAATGTGAAGTTGTTATAATAATTCTTAACACACACACACACACATATATATATATATATATTTATATTTTTAAAAAGTACCATTTTTAAGGGGAGAACTATCATATTTCAATTAAAATGACCTGTATACTACAATATGTCCACAACTCAGTACACATCATATGGGTTTGGTGGTCCAATTTTTGGACCTTGGGTTTTGAGTATGGTGGGCCTAGTGAAACGGCCCTTTTGAAGGAGGAAAAAAAATAATAAAAAAAACCTAGAAAGAATAGGAGAGCGCGCTAAACCGGCGCGTGCGTGTTTCTTTTGTTTTTTCCTTTTATTTTTGGGCTCTCCGATCATGTCCTTCAATTTTCCAACATAATCGCAAATCGCTTTTCATCTTCATCTCCAACCTCATTGCGTGTAAAAACGGCTGCACTTTGAATGACCCGGTGGCTGGTACAGCAATATCTTTTCTCACTTTATCCATTTTGTGCCTCTCACTTTCATTTTCAAGCAAAATAAATAAATAAATAAAATGTATAAATCTGCCAATAACACTAATCATAATGGGGAAGAAAAGCAACCTTCTGTAGTATTTATGAATGTGTATTGTTCAATTTAATTGTTATTATGCTTTTAAAATCATTCTTTTGCTCATTCAAGCAATATATATATATTATTCCGTAACATGCGCTTTTTAAGAATTCCGTGAAGCCCTCTTTGGGGTTTTTCTTTAAATGGAAACCCTTTGGCTCCAAAATTTGTCCGAGTTCAGTCCAAGTTTACATGGGTTATTCAGCAATAATATCTTTGGATGCTCATATCATCTTTGATTGATGCACAATTAGACCTTTTTGTGTATGTAATTATACATTGTGTCGCGTTTCTTTGAGTTAAATTTTCTCTCTTTGTTAATCCGGGTGTTTGTTTGCTGGGAAAATATGGGAAAAGAAGCTACAGAAAGCAATTTGATTCTTTTGATGTTTACTTTTTGACCAACTTGATTATAAACTATGAGACGTACATATGAGTGGTTTAAGACATGTTAAGAGTTCAAGAATCTAATTGCATATCCTTTTATTTGCACTTCTTTTACCAATGCTTTTCGACTATTTGCTTTCGTCTGCTATTCTAAAGCAATCTCATTGTCCTTTTCAAAAATAGCAAAACTTTGCTGTTGAAGAAAGTATGCCTCGTTCATATCTCCCGAAAGCCATTTGGACACCCGAGTACCACGAAATATTTGTTGATCTATGTGTGGATGAGACACTGAAAGGTAACAAGCCCGGATCGCATTTTACGTGGGAAGGTTGGAGCAACATTGTTGAATCATTCTACGAAAAGGTTGGTGTGAAGTATGACAAATATCAGATGAAAAACCACTGGGAGGGCACCAAGAGACAGTGGAAAGTCTGGCTTAAGCTAACCCGTGAGCCTAGCTTGCAATGGGATCCAACTACCAATATATTCTGTGCTAGTGCAGAAGATTGGGCCAACTATATACAGGTATAGTAGGAGTCACAGCAGTTTATGTTATTTAGTTGAAACTTACTAGAACAATTTTGCTTTCCACAGGAAAACCCGGAAGCCGCACAATTTCAGTATAAGGAACTTCAATCCATGGACAAATTGAAAATTATGTTTGGTGGAATTCTAGATACTAAAGAGATGGAACTTGCTACTTGTCGCAAGAGGCGAAATTGCAGTTTTATAACTTCTGTTAAAGATGAGGACAATGAGTATCTTCATGAAGAAACTGCACCTAGGCAAGCTGACAAGATTCAATGTAGACAAAGTAGAACAATTGACACTAAAAAGAGTATGTCTATCTCAGCTCCCCGCAGGGCAAAAGCTGTTTGGACGCCTCACCTCCACAAAGCTTTCATTGATCTGTGTCTAGAAGAAACGTTGAAGGGGAACAAGCCCAGGACGCATTTTACCAAGCAGGGTTGGATGAATATTCTCATATCGTTTCACAAGAGGACTGGTTTAAGGCTTGAGAGATTACAATTGAAGAATCACTGGAATTTTACGAAGGAACAATGGAAAATTTGGCATAAGCTAGTCTCCACAAGTTGCATGAAATGGGATCCAAGTAGAAAAGTATTTGGTTCAGATGAAGAAGCTTGGAAGAATTACATACGGGTAGGCATTATTTCCTACTCATTTTTTTAGTTACATTTACTCATTTTTCTGCCTGTTACAAGGCATTGTTACTTTTTAGTGTTTAGTTCTATTGAAAGCTGGGGTGATACTATTTATTAATGGAGTATTGGTCTTTCTTCGTGACAGGAAAATCCAGAAGCTGCACAGTTTCGCTTCAAGGAGATTCAGTTCGCTGACAAACTGGATACCATATTCAATGGGGCCATGTATGTAGGAGAGGAAGTACCTTCTACTCGGCATACGGATTATGGTGATAACTTGACCGTATCAGTGTTGGAAATAGAAAAGTCGGGCATCGTGCAGCCAGAGGGGACAACCGAGCATCTCTGCAACTACCCAGTTCCTGTTGAATCTAGCAGTGACGCAATGATTCAGAAGAATATTGTTAGAGCTCCCTTAACACAACAAGCCCGGCTCACTTTTAGCATTGGGGAATGCATCGACTGTCTTGATGGGATGGAGGAACTAGAACAGGGGAGTGACTTATATTTATTTGCATTAGACGTATTCTTAAAGAAGGAATATAGGGAAATTTTTCTTCAACTGAAAAAGCCTAGTTTGAGGATTTCATGGTTGCAGCGGCTGCAAGTAGGTGGTCAGCCCTTGCAGTAGTCGGATGCCACCCTTTTTTTTGCCCCTCTATTCAATTTCTACTCTTTTGTGGGATTAAAAACAGAAATTTATTAATTGGTTTTTTAAGTTAATATGGTATGGTGTTTTTATTTCTGTACATGGTCTTTTTATGTTGTGAAGGTGTACATCTGCAATTGGAATGACAAAAATGGCTGCAACTAGACATGTTTGATGACGATGTGTCAGTTTATATGCCATCCCAGGCATTAAAGAAGATGAAAAGAAGAAAAAAAAGCTTAATAATACATACAATATTAACATTGAAAGCAACAGAAACAATGTCTTTTTAGGGCTGATTTAAGTTTTCTGTTATATACTTTCCATAAAATATATAAAGAAGAAGAAGAAGAAGAAATCAATCGTGAAACATCTGATTCTGAATGTAATCTGTACTGGTATATCTGTGTTCTCATTTTGATTCTCATCATAACTGTGATAATAAATTGGGTTTGGAAACTTGAAAATAAGTCCCGCAGATAAGGGCCAGTCAAAGTATCATAGTGACTACTTATCGCGCCTGCCACGCAGAAACCTTGTTTCTGCAATGCTGCCCTTTTTCTAGAAAAGTACTCCTGGCTATCCATATGCAGTTCATCTTCTGACCTGAAAGAATGCTTCATTTAGGCCAACTATCTAAAATCACATCCAATCCAACCTGAAGCAAATGACAATCTTAGAAAAGGGACTGCAAAGGCTTTATTCTAGAGAAAATCAGAATATAATCTCTACTCCATTACTGAGACAAGGCAAAAACAGAAGGAACATAGCAAAAGTACCTCATCAACAATAAAGACCAATCTCTGTATCCTGCAGAAACCAGGTGCTCTATTGTGGCATTTCGTTGTCTCCCAGGCTTTCTTGACAGCAAAATTAAAGGCCAGCCGCTAGAATGAAGTTTCGTGAATATTTGAAGAATAATCTCATGCTTCAGAGGTTTTGCATCTCCAATACATCTACTACAACCAAATTGATCCTACCTGTACTAAGCATACCTATTTTGTATTAATTGATTTATTAAAACACTAAAATCAAGACAGAAACGACGGAATTTACTAAACAATTGAGGACTGATACTTGTTATCTTGGTTAGTCCAAATTTAAGGTCCAGAATGGTTAAGTAAACCCAACTAAGAAAGGACTTAAGACATGTAAACTAGAGTAGAATTCTATTAAACACAATAGAATCACATGGTAAAAATATAATCTATTATTTCCACAGATATCCAGTGACAAATGAACTTCAGATTTTCAGTGCATAGTTCACACGGATGAGGAGAGGAAATAACAATACCTTCAAGGAAAAAGCATCTTCAAGGTTATATGAAAATTACCCTTGCAGTGATAAATTAGATATTGAGGGCTTGGAATAAGAATGTCATCCATGTCCATCAAAAACACATCCAGTCCATCATTCTGACCGGGTGACTTTTTTAAAATAATCCTGTACCACCCAGAAGGTAGAGTTTAAATCTCTGGCATATTGGCCTTCCTCAATATACCAGATAGCAGGAGTCCTGCAAGTTACAGGAAGCTGGCTTGCATCCAAGTTGTTGAGTTCCGCGTGGAGAGAAAGAGTCTTGCAGGTATCATGGTCCAAATTTGATTTCTCAGTCTCAACAAGTCCAGCACTCCTATTTTCACAAGATTGCACCATCACAGTAAGCGTAATAACCAAAGTAACTAAAAAACCCCGACAGTTAAAAGCGCAGCGATGAAAATCGTCACGCAAATGATGTCATGTAGAAACCTGACTCCATCACGTAACGGCTGTCCCTCTCTGTCCAAGCAAAAAGGAAAATATCGGAAGTCTCATAATGGACAGATAATTCGGTAATAGCATTAAACAAGGAAAGCAACTCCTTGAGTCCCAACTGACATACTTTCCTTACAATTCTCCCAAAAATGCTAAAATGCCTCGTCTAATAATTTCTAGTATGATCCCAAGCATTAAAGGTGTAACCTATGGTTTTTGAGTACAATTACACCTTCCCTAACAAGATAACTTATCATACAGCTCCATCTGAAGTTTATAAAAATAACAAGTTTGATTGCAAACTCCTCCATGTTAAAACGTAAAAATATTGTTGGCCCACCTTAAGCTTCTGGAATAGATTGTTTCAAGTTTAAAACCCCCTATTATTGCACTCTCTGAAACTATCATCACACTGTGTGGATTTAATATGTTTCGGGCTTATCATTTAACATTCATGTGTTAAGCTTTCCAATTAATATCCACACGATTGTCCATTGGCCGGTTCACAAATGAAGAGGAAGTGTTAATTAAGCTGTTAAAGATAGATTGATAATCTAACACAAAGACCTCAGAAGAAAAGGCAGTGATTGGTAAATATAGTATCACATACCAGAACCTCCTCTACTGGAGAGGCTGTGAGCCAAGTACTTGTGCTCCATTAGGCGGCCATAAGCAGACATGGCTCCTCTTCAGCTAGATGAAAACCAACAGCTCAATTCATCTAAAATAGTAGTCCAAATTTCTTTGAAATAACAGAAGGGTCACCTGTTAGTGGAAAGATCAACTCATTCATAATATAGTACAACAATAGTGAATGGTAAATTAAGACTACACTTCTGTAAAGTTAGAATTTGTACAATTTTCAACCGCCATGCTTAGAGTAAACAAGGAAACAAAAACAATATATAGAGTTGCCAAGTTACTTCCATTTTAGCTTAAAAAAAAGTTATTTCCATTTTAAACAACATTAGAGATAAAGTAAAAAACTCAAAATCCGAACACTTAGGATCTCTCTAACAACACGAGTTTTTGAGAGACACCCATCTAAGCTCGTACCTTCTTCAACACATGCTTATGATCATCAATATGTTATTTTAATTTATTTATTATTTATTTAGTTTTTACATGATAATAAATAAATAAAATAAATAAATTTAAGTCGTATAATGTAAACGTATTTTCTAAAAGGTGTCAACCAAAGGATATCTCTGAATTGTTATAACGCTTAAAAAAAAAGCTTGTTTCAAAGATGTCTTTTAATGGTAACATACACCCTGATGATGAGTGTTTATAAATATCACGTAAAATTTAAAGGGTTTCTAAGCCTTACAGTTATTTAAAAATGCACCATCCCTCCAAATTGTAGAAGGTTTAAAAGATTTTCTTTCAGATAAAATTTCTTCAGAAATTCTAGCAGAGATACCCTCCATTTTTACTGTATTTGTTAATAGCTGAAGGTTAGATTTTCTTTCCTTTATGCTTTCTTATTTAGATGATTTTTATGCAATTTAAATTCATAAATTTATGAAAATCATAATTTTGTATATGTAAATTTCTAACACAATCATCATCATCACTGTAAACTTTCAGCGCTCAATAAAAATCCACCTCCATAAGGGCATAACCAATAAACTACACCTAAATTCAGAACCATTTAACCATCTATCCGATGAGCAAATCTCATGCCAATAACAGAAAAATCTCTGTAACGCCCCGAAATTTATTTAATGTTAATGTAATGTAAATGATGAATTAGTGTGCCATAATTGACGTTTTAACATTAATTAAATATTTGGTTGGATTTTGAAATTTTGGTTGTTTTGTTAAATTAATGAATTCAAATGATTTCTTATTGTTTTAAAATGATGTTTTGAGTTTTAAAACACAACAATTTGAAAAATGATTAAAATACTCCGTTTTGCAAAACCGTGGGCGGCACATGGTTTTCGCACAGTAAAACCGCCCACCGATTTTCTCTATTTATTTCCTTTTTCCCTCTCTCTCTCCTCACTCTCACGAGCTCTCTCTCTCTCTTCTCTCTCTCTCTCTCGGCAGCTCTCTTTCTCTCTCAATCTCTCTCTAAAATTTTGAAACCACATTCGAATCCAAGCTTCGGGTTAGCGAGGAGGAAGCTCGGGGACGTGATTCGGCAACCGAGAACGCGGATTGAAGCTTCGATTCGAGGTTAGATTCAAAATTTCTAAACTTTTTACAAAATTTTCAATTTTGTGTGTTTTTGAAATCTAAGTTTGTTTTAGCTTAGAAAACCGTGGATTTGTGTTAAATGAGCTTAGAACAACTAGAATCTAAGCTTAGATTGAAGAAAAACGGATTGAATTCAAGATTTTTCATTTTTCTCCTCTTTTTCTCATTTTTGGATTTTTGAGGATTTTAAGTTTAAATCTTGTTTAAATGAGCCCAAACATGTTTTAGAATGTTTTTCTATCAACTATGATTATTTTTCATGCCTGGGAATTGAGAAAAACAGGTTGGAATCCAGATTTGGATTTTGGGGATCGAGAAACCCGTGGCTAGGATTTCTGGGTTTTCCTAGTTCGGCAGGCCGAAGTTCATGTTCGGCAGGCCGGAGTGATGATCGGCAGGCCGGTGTTCTTCTGACCGGCAGGCCGAATCTGGGGAAATGTTCGGCAGGCCGAACCTTGTTTCTGGCAGGCCGAACTGTGCAGTTCGGCAGGCCGAAGCAGGGCGTCCGGCAGGCCGACCGAGGTATGGAAAATTTTGTTATTTTTACTCGTTTTCACTGTTTTGAACCCAGATTTAAATCCCAACCTCATAGAATGATTTTAAAGGCACAAATGGCACACTAGGACATCATGAAATGATTTAGTAACATAGAATGTCTCAAACTAGATATTGATTGATTTAGTTGGTATCTAGGATCGTTCGTGGTTCCGTGGAGCTAACGTATAGCGGACCGGGATTGCGGTGTGGGGTACCGGCACGAGTACTGAGGTAGGACTTTTATCCTATTTCTTTGGTAGCCTAGTTTTGAAATGATTTGGCTTTGAAAATGATTTCTATCAAAATGTTTTCAACGGTTGTTTGAAAATGGTTTTATCGGTTATATTTTAATATACCGTGATCTGAAATGAATTTCATAATAAATGTAATTGACAACACTCGGTAATTGGGTTTTGAATGATAATGATAATAAACACATGGGCATGATGCCATATCAGAGATCGGGTCGTGTAGCGATCGACCTTGGGGGCAGGTCCCGAAACCCAGCTGGGCCACTACGGTGGTGATGTCATGGTTTGCCTAGGTAAAAGTAAATTGGTGTTTTGATTTGACGAGTGGACTGTTCTGTGACAGAACGGTTCTACTCAAATTATTTATTTATTTATTTAAGTTTCCTTTGTTTAACTTCTAATGATGCTATATTTCTTTGCATTAAACTATTTTATAAAACATAGTCCTACTGAGCCTTTCGCTCACGTTTTATCTGTTTTAAATTTCCCCCATCTAGGTGGTTTCCCCTTTAGGTTTGGAGAAGATTCTTCGGACCGAACTCAGGAGCAATAGGAGAATTTATTTATATTATGTATTTATTTAATCAAGGCATGTAAGACTTAACTTTATTTGTACTTGGACTGTAATTGTATTTGTGATATTGTCAGAACCATGTGTGTGCATAAGTTGTGGGTTGTGGAACCCATATTCGCGATTTTTATTCAATTATTATTATTATTTGCTAAATATTTATAAATTCTTTTATAAAATGTGGTGGAAAATCTTCTTAATTTTCATTTAATTTGATTCTCAAACTCTCGATTTTTAATTAAATTCTCTTTTAATTAATCTAAATATTCCGCCACGTCACCTCCCGTACTCCGGGGCGTGACAGAATGGTATCAGAGCTCAAGGTTATGAACCTTGGAAATTGTGCACATATAGGTTTGACAATGAAATACCTCTGACAGTTCAAAATTTTGTTTTCAGAAGTGAGAGAATGGCACCTAGACGTCGTTCGACAGCTGACGCCGAGTTCGAAAATGATGAGGGCCTGATGAGGTCTATGATTGCGGCTTTCCGGCAGATGGCAGCCAGGGCTAGACCGGAAGACTCCAGTGTTGGTAGTCGGCATGCTTTCTTTAAGGAATTCCGACGGGCGTCTATTCTGACTTTTGATGGTAATGGGGATCCGCAGTTAGCAGAGTATTGGTTAGATTCGATCCTGAAGCATCTAGATACTCTTGGTGTGCCTGAGGAGTATCGTGTGGAGTTTGCGGCGTATAAGCTCGAGGGTGGCGCTAACACCTGGTGGAAACAAACTAAGCGTTTGGAGCGCGGTGGTGATATCAGTTGGGACAAGTTCGAGGAGCTGTTTTATGATCGGTATTTTCTGCAGGGGTATAGAGATCAGAAAGCAGCTGAGTTTTATAGATTGCAGCAGGGTGATATGTCAGTTCGGGAGTATGAGGCAAAGTTTAACGAGTTGGCTAGGTTTGCTCCATCAGCTGTGGCATCGGAGCGTGAAAAGTGTATCAAGTTCCAGGAAGGGCTCAAGGCTCCTATTCGGCGGCAGTTGGTTGCTCTACGACTTAGGAGTTTCGGAGAGCTTGTGTCGTCGGCGATCTCCGTGGAGAATGATTACGTGCAGTATTGTGAGGACCGAGCCAAGGCTTTAGGAGGACCGCAGAGGAGTGGCAGGAAGAGCACCAGTAGTCGTCCAGCTCCGGGGAAAGGCAAGCAAGGCGGTGCGACTAGTGGCAGTAGCAGTTCGTCTGGCAGCGGGCGCAGCAATCCCTACAGCTTCCATTGTCATTTCTGTCAGCAGCCCGGACACATCAAGAGGAATTGCCCGATCAGGAGTGCTCGTCTTGGATCGCAGACCGGGGAGGATGCCAGTCGTTCATCTCAGCCTCAGCCTCAGACCCTACCTTCGCCTCCGCAGTACCCGCAGTTGTAGTATCCGCAGTTTTCTCCTCAGCAATTCTCATATCCGGCACGGGGGCAACAACCGCAGTATTTTCAGCGCAGTGTTCCTCAGTATAGAGCTCCGAGTACAGGTAGTGTGCAATCATCTCCATCTCAGCAGCATCGGCCGAGTAATGCAGGACCCAGTAATGTCGGTAGAGGAAAAGGGAAAGCGCCAGTGCAGGTTCATGCAATGGCATCTGGAGGGTCAGATTCTCAGACTGGTAACGCGGTTGTCGATGTTTGATCTTGGTTTCTAGATCCTTAGCTTGCGTTTTATTCGATACCGGTGCCTCTCATTCTCTCATTTCGAGTTCTTTTGTACATGCCTTGGGATTAGAGGTAGAAGAGTTTAAGAAACCCCTAGTTATAACTTCTCCCTTGGGGCGGGTGTGTGTAAATTATATGTGTAAATCATGTAAAATAAAGATTGGAGATGAGATTTTGAAAAGTGATTTGATTGTACTCCCCATGAGCTCCTATGATGTAATCTTAGGGATGGACTGGTTGTCCAGATATAGTGCAGTCGTGGACTGCCAACTTAGAAAAGTGACCCTAGTGTCTGATAGGGGGACGGTGATCACTTACCAGGGTGGTGGTGATTGGTCAATGAGTGAGCGTCTTATGAAGTCGTGTTTAGGAGGGCGAAGGAATCTAGATTGTTTTGCTTTTCTTGCCAATCTAGATTGCGAGCCCTATGTTTCGAGTAGTAGTGTAGCGATTCTGGTGGTTGATGAGTTCGAGGATGTCTTCCCCGACGAGTTATCAGGGTTACCACCGCATCGGGAGATTGAGTTTGGTATCGAGTTGTTTCCAGGGACATCACCAATTTCTATGGCACCTTATCGGATGGCGCCGGCAGAAATGAAGGAATTGAGGAAGCAACTTCAGGAGCTTGCTGATAAAGGATATATTCGGAATAGCACATCTCCGTGGGGAGCACCTGTTTTGTTTGCTAAGAAGCACGATGGGACTCTCAGGTTATGTGTGGATTATCGGCAGCTGAATCGTGTTACGGTGAAGAACAAGTATCCCTTGCCTAGGATTGATGAGCTATTTGATCAGTTGGGAGGTTCGCGATACTTCTCGAAGATTGATTCACGGTCAGGTTATCATCAGCTCAGGATCAAGGAAGAGGATATTCCCAAGACAGCTTTTAGGACTCGGTATGGGCACTTCGAGTTTCTGGTTATGTCTTTCGGGTTGACAAATGCTCCAGCAGCTTTTATGGATCTGATGAACAGGGTATTTAGGCCGTATCTGGATCAGTTTGTGATCGTGTTCATCGACGACATTCTAGTGTATTCTAGGACTTGGGAGGAACATGAGCAGCATCTTCGGATCGTGCTTCAGACTCTGCGGGAGCACCAGTTGTATGCTAAGAGAGAAAAGTGTGAGTTTTGGTTGACTGAGGTCAAGTTTCTGGGTCATATCATCTCGGAGCATGGTATTTCAGTGGATTCGTCCAAGATTGAAGCTATATTGGAATGGAAACGACCAAGGAATGTAGCGGAGATTCGCAGCTTCTTAGGTCTTGCTGGATATTACAGGAAATTTGTGAAGGATTTTTCGAAGATTGCAGCTCCGTTGACTAGATTGATCAAGAAAAATGTCAGGTTTGAGTGGGATGAAGATTGTGAGTCTGCTTTTCAGGAATTGAAGAGCCGGTTGACTTCAGCTCCAGTATTGGTTATTCCTAGTAGTGACGAGCCGTATGAGGTTTATGCTGATGCTTCAGGGCGCGGACTTGGATGAGTGTTGATGCAGCTTGGACGTGTGGTTGCGTACGGATCGAGACAGCTACGAACTTACGAGCGGAATTATCCTACTCACGATTTAGAGCTTGCAGCGGTGATCTACGCGCTGAAGATTTGGAGATGTTACTTGTATGGAGCGTCATTTCAGGTCTTCTCCGATCACAAGAGTTTGAGGTATTTGTTCACTTAGAGGGATCTTAATCTGAGGCAGCGCAGATGGGTGGAGTACATGGAGGATTATGATTTCACTTTGCGGTATCATCTTGGGAAAGCTAATGTGGTCGCGGATGCGCTTAGTAGAAAGTCTTCAGGGATTCTCACTTGTTTGATTTTTGAGGACTGGAGCAGGGATGCGACAGTGAGTGAGTATCGGCTACTGTATCATGAAGACGGTGATCGAGTTTCGTTATATCATGTGGAAGCGACTCCAGCTCTTGTTCGGATGGTGAAGCAAGGTCAATGGCAGGATCGACATTTGCAGGGGATTTGGTCGCGGATTCAGAACGGGGAGCAGTTTGAAGAATGGAGCGTGCATGCAGATGGATCGTTGTACTTTCGGGAGCGTCTTGTAGTTCCAGTTATCGCCGAGGTGACGAAAGCCGTTCTAGACGAAGCTCATAGGTCTCAGTTCGCTATTCATCCGAGGAGCACCAAGATGTATCGTGATTTGAAGAGGCAGTATTGGTGGAGAGGCATGAAGAAAGATGTTTGCGAGTACGTGTCCAAGTGTTCGACGTGTCTTCAGGTGAAAGCTGAGCATCAGAAGCCTGCAGGTCAGCTTCAGCCGCTTCCTATTCCAGGGTGGAAATGAGAGCATGTGACGATGGATTTCCTCACAGGTTTGTCGAGGACGGAGCAGCGGCACGATGCAGTTTGGGTTGTGGTCGATAGGTTGACAAAATCGGCGCATTTCATTCCGTTTAGGTCGACGTGTTCGAGGAAGATTCTCGGGGAGTTGTATATGCAGAACATTGTGAGGTTGCATGGAGTTCCTTTGTCCATCACCTCTGATCGAGATACCAGGTTTAATGCTAAGTACTGGAGGAGTTTTCAGGAGGCTTTGGGTACGGATTTGAACTTCAGTACGGCGTTTCATCCTCAGACTGATGGGCAGTCTGAGCGGGTTATTCAGGTTCTCGAGGATATGTTGCGTGCTTGTGCGTTGGACTTCGGCGGGAATTGAAAGCAATGTTTGCATTTAGCGGAGTTCGCGTACAACAATAGTTATCAGGCGAGTATCGGTATGGCACCATTTGAGGCATTGTATGGGCGACCGTGTCGGTCATCTGTGTGTTGGGCCGAGCCGGAAGATAGAGTTATTCTTGGGCCGGATGAGATTCGTGACAGCAACGAGAAAGTCGTGGTGATTCGAGATCGATTGATGGCAGCTCAGAGTCGGCAGAAGAGCTACGCAGATAGGAGACGTAGACCCTTGGAGTTCGCGGTTGGAGATTTTGTTCTCTTGAGGGTGTCACCTCGTAAGGGAACTATGCGGTTCGGAGTGAGTGGGAAGCTCGCGCCGAGATATATTGGGCCGTTCGAGATCACTCAGCGTGTTGGTGTGGTCGCTTATCGGCTTGATCTTCCGCCCGAACTTTCTCATGTGCACGATGTGTTTCATGTGTCGATGCTTAAGAAATGTCCACCTGGGCAGGATAAGATAGTTTCGTTTCGTGATGTACAGGTTCAGGAGGATACGACGTACGAAGAAGTTCCGATTCAGATTATCGACCGGAAAGTGATTAGCTTGCGTCGTCGTGAGATACCATTGGTGAAAGTCGTGTGGCAGCATCACGGGGTTGATGAAGCCACTTGGGAGTTAGAGTCGAGAATGCGGGAGCTGTATCCACATTTGTTTTGTTTTTGAGATGAGTTGTAAATTTCGAGGGCGAAATTTCTTTTAGGGGTGGAGAGTTGTAACGCCCCGAAATTTATTTAATGTTAATGTAATGTAAATGATGAATTAGTGTGCCATAATTGACATTTTAACATTAATTAAATATTTGGTTGGATTTTGAAATTTTGATTGTTTTGTTAAATTAATGAATTTAAATGATTTCTTATTGTTTTAAAATGATGTTTTGAGTTTTAAAACACAACAATTTGAAAAATGATTAAAATACTCCGTTTTGCAAAACCGTGGGCGGCACATGGTTTTCGCACAGTAATACCGCCCACCGATTTTCTCTATTTATTTCCTTTTTCCCTCTCTCTCTCTCCTCACTCTCACGAGCTCTCTCTCTCTCTTCTTTCTCTCTCTCTCGGCAGCTCTCTTTCTCTCTCAATCTCTTTCAAAAATTTTGAAACCACATTCGAATCCAAGCTTCGGGTTAGCGAGGAGGAAGCTCGGGGACGTGATTTGGCAACCGAGAACGCGGATTGAAGCTTCGATTCGAGGTTAGATTCGAAATTTCTAAACTTTTTACAAAATTTTCAATTTTGTGTGTTTTTGAAATCTAAGTTTGTTTTAGCTTAGAAAACCGTGGATTTGTGTTAAATGAGCTTAGAACAACTAGAATCTAAGCTTAGATTGAAGAAAAACGGATTGAATTCAAGATTTTTCATTTTTCTCCTCTTTTTCTCATTTTCGGATTTTTGAGGATTTTAAGTTTAAATCTTGTTTAAATGAGCCCAAACATGTTTTAGAATGTTTTTCTATCAACTATGATTATTTTTCATGCCTGAGAATTGAGAAAAACAGGTTGGAATCCAGATTTGGATTTTGGGGATCGAGAAACCTGTGGCTGGGATTTCTGGGTTTTCCTAGTTCGGCAGGCCGGAGTGATGATCGGCAGGCCGGTGTTCTTCCGACCGGCAGGCCGAATCTGGGGAAATGTTCGGCAGGCCGAACCTTGTGTCCGGCAGGCCGAACTGTGCAGTTCGGCAGGCCGAAGTTGGGCGTTCGGCAGGCCGACCGAGGTATGGAAAATTTTGTGATTTTTACTCGTTTTCACTGTTTTGAACCCAGATTTAAATCCCAACCTCATAGAATGATTTTAAAGGCACAAATGGCACACTAGGACATCATGAAATGATTTAGTAACATAGAATGTCTCAAACTAGATATTGATTGATTTAGTTGGTATCTAGGATCGTTCGTGGTTCCGTGGAGCTAACGTATAGCGGACCGGGATTGCGGTGTGGGGCACCGGCACGAGTACTGAGGTAGGACTTTTATCCTATTTCTTTGGTAGCCTAGTTTTGAAATGATTTGGCTTTGAAAATGATTTCTATCAAAATGTTTTCAACGGTTGTTTGAAAATGGTTTTATCGGTTATATTTTAATATACCGTGATCTGAAATGAATTTCATAATAAATGTAATTGACAACACTCGGTAATTGGGTTTTGAATGATAATGATAATAAACACATGGGCATGATGCCATATCAGAGATCGGGTCGTGTAGCGATCGACCTTGGGGGCAGGTCCCGAAACCCAGCTGGGCCACTACGGTGGTGATATCATGGTTTGCCTAGGTAAAAGTAAATTGGTGTTTTGATTTGACGAGTGGACTGTTCTGTGACAGAACGGTTCTACTCAAATTATTTATTTATTTATTTAAGTTTCCTTTGTTTAACTTCTAATGATGCTATATTTCTTTGCATTAAACTATTTTATAAAACATAGTCCTACTGAACCTTTCGCTCACGTTTTATCTGTTTTAAATTTTCCCCATCTAGGTGGTTTCCCCTTTAGGTTTGGAGAAGATTCTTCGGATCGAACTCAGGAGCAATAGGAGAATTTATTTATATTCTGTATTTATTTAATCAAGGCATGTAAGACTTAACTTTATTTGTACTTGGACTGTAATTGTATTTGTGATATTGTTAGAACCATGTGTGTGCACAACTTGTGGGTTGTGGAACCCATATTCGCGATTTTTATTCAATTATTATTATTATTTGCTAAATATTTATAAATTCTTTTATAAAATGTGGTGGAAAATCTTCTTAATTTTCATTTAATTTGATTCTCAAACTCTCAATTTTTAATTAAATTCTCTTTTAATTAATCTAAATATTCCGCCACGTCACCTCCCGTACTCCGGGGCGTGACAATCTCATTCGTCTACAAAAACCCAATAATGTTTTTGAGTCAAAACTTTGAATCTAACGCTGATACAGTTGGATGACGAAACCGAACTAGAGCTTTTCACGAGAGAGGTAGAGAGAGAGTACCTGAGAGAGACATCGAAAAGGAGATTCTTCCATAAATAAGATGTGAGAAGGTGGAGATCTTTCTCCATTATCTCATGATACCCCGTCCTTCTCGTGAGGAAGCTTCCTCGGGCACCATGACTCTTGTCATGTGGAGATGTTTTCAACAGATTAAAGGGTAGTTTTGTCACAAAGCACAATGTTTCAAGGGTAGTTTAGAGAAACAAAAGAAAGTCCAGACGGAGGAGACTGCGGCGGCGGTTCCATGAGCTGAATCTCGTCGTTTCAACAAGAAGTCATTGCGATGCTTGTGTCCAAAGTATGCGAGCATCCAAGGTACGTTGCCCGTATCGGGTGTCTCTTGGATGCTTTATGCACCGCAATGGTGGATTGTTGGCTTGACATGGGGAAGCTATGTTGCCTCAGTTGAGATGCTGACCTCGTCATGCGTTGCGTTGGGAAGCTTGGTTGCCTCAGTTGGAATGCTTAGCCCTGTTGTGCATTCGCGGGGAATATCTTTGGTGCGAGATATTTGTTTACACGTGCAATGATCCAAGTTTTTACACGCTTAGTCTGGCTTTAGTCAGGGAGCAATTCTATTATATATTATGTGATTATTATTACCTTTTTATTTATTTAGTACCTCTGTTTTTTTTATGTTTTTTAATTGGTTCTTTTTTTATTTTTTTAATTGGTTACCTTAAAAGCTTTTAACTTGAGTAAATAATTCTTGAAATTTGAAGGTTAAGATTTGATCCGGAATGCTCTAATACTTAACGGGTGAGATCTGTTTGAGGAAACACATTTTCCATGATATTCATTACATTCAAAGGTAATTTATCAGTCAGAGTTTAGAGAGCAAAAGTCTCAAAACTCTTTTTTTTTAAAAAAAACCAATTACAAATCATATGTTAATTTGTGACTTAATGACGATGATGGTACATGATTCTAGATGGCCTTACATGTTAAATTATAATTAGTTAAAAAACTAGTAGTTACAATCACCACCATAAGTAGCTTTTTTTTTTTTAAGATATGTAGTCTATATTTCTTGCTCCTTTTCCTTTCACAAGAGAATAACGTGTCAAACACAACGTAATTGAATATTATTAAGTTAAGCTTTTTTAATTATTGAAGATTCAAGATTATATATTCTGGGTAGTTCTTCAATCTTGACTTGGACGTGTTCTGAAAGGTCCATTTTGAGCAGTCGTTGGAGATGGCTAAGGTTTGGAGCCAAACAACCAGATCCCCAATGAACAATTAATATCAGTTCGTACCAACAATCGTGTCCTACCCCGCTTTTTTCATGAAAACTGTGAAAAAGCTTCATTAATCATGCAACTAAAACTAACATTTTGATTGGATTAGATCGAAGCATATAATAGGTTTTTCTAGAACCCAGACCCTTTTTCAAATCAACAAATCAGATTTTGACACGTCATCTTAAAGAAAGCGTTCACCAACGTCCTTGTAAAGACCCCAAATAGTATGTTTCTCTCTCTTTGTTTTTTTTCTCTCTCATCTTTTGCTTTTTAATTTTCTTCTCGAACCTTCCTCCTCCATCTTTCTCTCTCATGTTTTCTCATCTCTCTGTTCCGAATTCAGTCTCATCCTAGCTGAAGACTCGCTTGAGAAAAATTCAATAAGAGGGAGCGAAGGAAATGAAATTATGCGTAGTTTTGTGGTGTGAATTTCTGGGTTTTTCTAATTAGAAATCGGAACTGCTGGTTGTTGGCTTTGTCAGATCTATGCAAATTTGAAGGGGGATGGAATTTGCTTTTTTCTTTTCTTTTTAATTGTTTGAAAAGGAGCACTTTCATTCGATAAAGCTTGAAATCAGAGAAGATCTTGATTTCTTTCTTCTATCATTTGCTTTGCTATTTTTAATTTCCAATTAGGTCTGATTCCTGGTACCATTGTCGGGACAGAGGGGGAAAAAGATAAAGAAAGACGTTGCGGCTATCATTCTTGGGGACAACGAAGAAGGGGAGGGAAGAAGGAAGCCTTGCAAACGGAATGTTTAGACTTTAAACGGACGTTAGTGAAGGCTTTCTTTAAGATGACGTATCATAATCTAATTTATTGGACAGAAAATTTAACTTCTGGGTCCCTCAGAGTGATACTAACACAGAAGCTAATTTCGAGGACATTCCTACCCAATATCATGGTAGGACCAGCATGATAAAGTTTTATTTTTTTTATGGACTCGACTTAAAGACGTTGGAAGAAAATTTTAATAAAATTTGATGTTAGTATCATATGTTATATTAAAATATAATTTGATATTATATATTTTAAAATATTTTTTATCAATATTTTGATTTTTTTAAAAAAATTTTTTAGTACCTAAAAACTTGTTTTAGATATTAAATCTACATTTTATCTTTTGTGTTCTAAAAAATACTCTTGGGTACAGATATAAAATATTTTAAAACGTATGATACTAACCTTATATTTCGATATAACAAAAAATACTAAGTTAAAATTATTTAAAAAATTTTGATCAGAGCTCCTTTGATGAGAAAGCACAAAGATTTGTCCTTTTTTAGATGAGAAAATCAAAGAATTTGGCTCACTTAAAATAGCCCTTTAATTCTGTATTTTTTCTTTTGAGAGTAAGAATCTTAAAATGATTAAAAAATTCTTTATGCTCTTCTTACAAAGAGGCATTCTTTTAAATTCCATTCTTAGACATCAAAGAAGGCCTCGTGAAAAAGTTGCACATCCAACAACTCAAACCTTTCGCTTTACTCTAATTTTTTTCCCCTTACGTCGCACGGTTCCAATATAATGCGACGAATATTAAATTATTTTCAAGGATGTGTAAAAGAATAAATAAAATAACAATTCAATTTTCATGTGTGCAGTTCTCTAAATTCTTTTCACAATGGATTGCGCTTGTACGTGCATCATGAATGTATGCATGTCATTAACGCATTTAGATTTGGCACCGTCAAAACATGTATATCCACCATGCATTGTTGTACACGAAAGACTCGCATGTAATCATCGAAAGACCTGCACCAAGTGATCATTGGAGGACCCGCATCCCATAGACATGAATCACAGTAAAACTATAACGAGGAATTTGAGTCTGAATATGTCTAAACAACAGTTAAAGGACTGGAAAACTCAAATTTGTACAAACTATTTCAAATATCTCAAGGTTATGGCTCTGTAGTCTGCAATGCATCGCCCGCTCTGATGGATTTGCAATGGCTTGAAGCCCTCATTTGAGAGTACAAACATCAAGGTTATCTATCGTCGCTGCAGCGTATCTTCCGCTTAAAGAGGGAACAACATTGGTCAAGTTTGGATCATCTCTGTACTTGTCATATGCTGCTTCAAGTTGCTAGCCTTTGTGTCTTCAAGCCACGGAAAGAAATTCAAACAAATAACGTTAAATCAAGGATGAGGTCCATATAAGCTTTCGCTACTAAAAACAAGGTGAACAAGTATAGTCCTTACTGGTGCAGTAGAATCAGGATCTGAGAAATCATTCTTCTAATATCTTTACTAGATTTTTTAGATGATGCTCCCTCGTACAAAACAGCAAGCTCATCCACCAGCCTGGGAACCAAGCAATTCATGAAATATAGTGTTACAGAAAGATGTAGAAAAGGAAGGGTAAATGTAACTCATTATTGTGCTTGTGGGCCCGTGGAATTTCAGAGCCTTTTTTTTTTCAAACCTTCTTTTGCTTTACTGTCAACGTACGGCGTCTTCCTGATCCATGTTAACCTTATGACTGTATAGGCTTGTTTGAGAACCTATACAAATAGCAAAATTGGGAAGTGATCATATACTCCTGTAACTGCCAGAAACTACCTAAAAAAAAGATGTTTAAAAGTCCTGAAAATAATAAATAGCTAGCCATGTGTCTATTAACTAGATGTATCCATTAACGCTCGTACAAAAGCATTGATTATAGTAAGCATAAGGTGCTAAAGTGTCAATACATGGCACACTTCAGGCCCAGATTTAATATGCAATTTGAAATCAACATATCAATATCAAGCCACGCGGATCCATGCCAGAAAGTAAACTAATCAGCGAAATCAAATAACAAGACTTTCATCCAAGAAGTAATATTTCCTTCTTAAGATGCTTCTCTCACCACTAGAACAGTCTCATCATCATCAGCACGCATCCAACCAAGGAATCACCAAAGTACACTACTTTCCCAAATGTGTAAGATCAATCTGCAAAATCACGATGTAAATCACGTATCAAACCAAAGCCACCAAACAAGGAATTTTCTTCAAAAATTGACACAAAACAAGCGCAATTTCAAACCTGTCCATCTTAATTGATAAGCGGCAATAATGTCGAACACGACCGGCGATCTAGCCGAAGCAGCGGAGACCTCGTCAGCATCGTCCGACTTATCGATGGAGCTCTCTTTAATGGCGTCCTTCAACAACGGAAGCACCTCAGGCATCAACTCCACGACCAATCTCCTCTCCTCAGGAACCAGACCACAATCCAGTCCCAATTTGCCAATCCTCTTTGCATTCGTTTCGCCGAAGGCGACTGAATATGCTCTGGAGAGCTCGCGAATGCCCGATTCGGCTGAAGCTGAAAGGTTCCGCGGAATCCATGAGAGGAGGTCGTGTGTAGAGGACAGCGATGAGGCTAGTAAAGCGCAAACGAGCGTGAAGTCTCTGATCGAGGCTCGAATTTCTCGGTCGCTGATGTTATGGTTTGGCGGGGACCCATTTTGGGGAAGAAGATGATCGAGTACGGCTTTGACGGAGACGCTGCTTCTCTCCGGTGGAGTGTACAGCGTTTCCGATTGGGTTTTCCGGAGTGGCTCCGATAACCGGGGAAGTGAAAATATATTAGAATATAAAAACATAAATAAAAAGATATAAATTGAAGTAACTTATGGAAGTTTGGATTTTTAAGAGAGAGAGAGAAGAGAACTGGATGAGTAGATGATGAACGGTTGAGAACGATTCCGACATTTTAGACTCAGTTTGAGTCATGGCTCGGTTTTGGAAATGGGTTTAGGGAAGTTGTACAGTAGCAAATATTCGACAACGGCATTGCAAAGGCTCACTCCACTCCACTAGACTGGAATCTGGATTACTATTTACTAGGAAAATAGGAACGGAAACGGATAAAGAAGTTTGTTGTATGAAACCGATTAAAAAAAGGAAAAAAATTACTAAATAGCAAACCAACGGAGCAAAAAATATATATATATATACAAAACCGAAAAAATTTCAACAAAATCTTCAAACGCAAACAGAGACCCAAAAAGCTGAGATCCAACCACAAACTAACTTTTTGGTTAACACCCTAAAATCCAAGCCAGATAAACATCAATTCACAAGAACATCTATCTTGGAAAACTGTCAGGAAAAACAACACGAAAACTAAGCAACAAAAATCTCAGCCCCAGTCAATCTCTCTTCTACATTTACTAACCTCAACAAGCTATTTGCAAAGGAGGAAAAAAAAAAATAATACGAATTAAATCAAACTTATAGGATGTTTGGAAAGGTGGTGGGAATCAATGGTGGGAATCACTTTTATTGTAGCATGTGAGAGCTTTATATTGTAGCATATTTTTTTATTATTACTGTAGTATGTGAGAGCTTTTTACTGTTTATAACTGAGATTATGGTGAGAACCATTCCACCACTGGCAAACACCTCTTTAGTGATATTGATTCTTGTTTTCCATTTTTGATATGTATTGCTTCAAATTTCAAACCACAAAAAACGAAAAACAGAAAAAACAAATGCAATCCAAAATAACTAAAAATGCTACTGATCAGTGAATAAAAAATGTAATCATTATTGGGATAATTGGAGAAGAATTTGAAGAGAGGGAAAAAAAAAAATTAAATTGAAGAATTGATCTGCTTTTTTAAACTAAAAAACACATTTTTTTATATAAGTAAATTGTTTCAATTTTTTTAAAAAAAATAAAAAAATAACTATAATAAAATAAAAAACCTTAATAAAATTAAAAAAAATATTTTAAAGTCTAAAAATTTTTTTTAATATAAAAAATTATTTAAAAAAAAATATTAATCAAAAAAATTTTCCTCAAAAAGTCATTCTTATAAATCCCCCTATTCGTTGGATATCATGCAACAGACTGAAAATAAAAACAAAAATAAATAATAAAAAGATTACCTTCCTGTCGAAGGTCCGACGATTGCTTGAGAGATTCGCATCTGCGGTGAAACAAAGAAAAACACATGCGAGCTCGAACGACGAGGAAAGAGAATCTCGAGGCAATGATCTGTGACGGCTAGCGATCTAAACAACGACTTATTTGGAGGGCTTGAACGGCGAGGAGAGAGCAATCTTCGTCGGCGCGATCGAAGGACGAGGAGAAAGAAAGAACCTCGCGGCGCGGCAACTTTGTTTCTACTCTTATATTCCTTCTCTTTTTAGGAGACTTCATTGGTGAGAACGTGGTATGTATCCAGTATTTCATTCAGATCCAGCCGTCTGATAAGTAAGCAAAAAGAGGTTTTAATTTCATTCAATCGTTTCAAAACGTGCTCCACCAATGGATTCCTTTTTGCTAATTTCGCGCAATCTCTTTTCAATCCGTCGCATGTCAAGTTCGTCGCCGCTTTCCATTTATCGCCGTCTGGCATTAAGAAGTTTTTTTTACAAGTAGGCCAAGAAATCTTAAAATGGGATAAATAACCTTAATATCATTTCATTCAAAATAAAATAAAAGAAAACTAACCTCAATAAGATGAAAAAATATCGGTGCAAGAAAAGAAACTTTAACAAGATAAAAAAAATTGAAGTATTTTTTTTGTCTAAAAGGCTTAATTTTTTGTACAAAAAAATATCATTTCTCTAATTAATTTTTTAAGTGGCTCTTTTATCAAATTTTGCCTGAAAATTTCCAATGTGTTCTTTTTTTTATATCATTTTAAGAAGGATATATTTTATGAATACCCTTCAATCAGGTCATTTGTGTTAAAATCCTCCTCAAACTTTATAATATATTTGTTGTACCTTTAGACTATAATATTACAATATATTAACCTCTTGAACTTTAAAATATGTTATTTTTGAGCAAAATAATATTTGTTGCGCTCACTGAAAGGATAAATTCATTCAAATTCTTAAAAAAAAACTTGAATTACAGTATGTTCTTCACTTTTCTTGTCTCTTTTCTTGCTTTTATGCAAGGTACTTTAAAGATAAAATATACGAGAGTTTAGTATTTAACTAGTTAATTTAAAATAAAAAGTACCTTCATATTAACCCCTAAATATCATACCTAATCTTAAATTAAACAAAATTCAATAATTTCATTAAAAAAAAATGAGCCCATTTGTTTTTGTTCCCAAAATTTTTGGAAATGTTTTTATATGTTTTTCGAAGCAAAATTTTTAAAAACATTCTTAGCATAATTTTCAAAAATTTTTTCATTTTTCAAAACAAAAATATTTTCTCATATTTTGAAAACAATACCAAACGGTCCCAATATGTTTCAAAGTTTGAGAGTAAATCAGAAAAAATAGTATTGTTCAAAGGCATATCATATATGTTTTAAAATTCAGGACGGTATATTGACATATGACATATTTAGAGGGAAATCGGTGAAATTTACTCATTAAGAATTTATTTTGTTTCTTTGTCTTCACGTAGTTTTGGAAAAAGCCTGTCGTTTTTTAGTTTGTACTTGCATCTGTCTCTCTAATGTTTTTTTTTTTTTTGGTCTCTAATGTATCATTCACAACTTTTTTATTGTTATCAATTTTCCTTGGTACAATTTTTGGGTCCTATTGATCCTAGTTCATAATGGGGTACAATTCCCTCTACATTTCTTTGCATTCAATATGCTGACATGACAATTTATAATTGTAGAAATCAATCCAACGATCATGGTTGTAGAGGGGCAGTGAAGGACTAGAGGTGAAGGAAATTGGTAACTAATGTTTACCGATTGATTGAAACGAGGAGAATCAAAAAAGAAAATGGAAAAAAGAGGAAGAAAATTTGAAAAATTGCAAATCATATCACACAACAGGGCACTCAAAACAGAGGCAACGTTTTGTTGGAGAAAGAAATTAAGTGTATAGAGTGAATAAAGACTTAAATTTGTGGAAAAAAGAGATTGTGTTTGATGGTGCATAAACAATTTCTTTAAAGGCTTTATTTGCCTTTATTTATTCAAGTTTGCTAAAAAATTTGTGACAAATTACCCTTAAAATACAACAAATATATAATATGATGTTTTAGAACAATATATGAATTTGTTATAATTCTGAAGATTAAACAAAGACATTAATGTCATTTCATTAACAAACACAATCGGTTCAATCCATATAACCTTTCCTTAAAGGCACCTGTTTATTTGCAAAGGCATCTATTCATGTATCAATGCAATTATTACAACACATATATCCGTCGTTAATAGCTGTTTAGGCATGTACAAAAGCATAAAACCAATGATTATACCGGATTAGAACATCACTGAATAACAGATTTTTTACTATGTATCAGCTCGCGGAAAATAGGATTAGAAATGATAGCGTCATTTTACATAATTGTGGTGCAAGAGAAAATAAGGCAAAATAGGAGAGAAAGCTGTATGTCCCAAACTTTTTGCTTTACGCTATTTTCTTTTCGTTGGTTCGATCCGTTCCGGTATAATGTGCGAATATTAAAAATACTTTCAAGGATGTGTAAACGAATGAATGAAACAACAACTCAATTGAGAATTGGTTGGCACTGTCGTAGCTTCTATATCCACCACGCATTGTACCATGCGAAAGACTCGCATGTAATCATCGAAATACCTGCACCAAATGATCATTGAAGGACCTGAATCACATAAACATGAAATTTTTCAGTAAATCTACAATGAGGTACTTGAGTATAAATAAGTCCTAACAACAGGAAGAGGACTGGAAGCCATTAAAACGCAAAGCTGTACAAAGTATTTCATATGTGATATACCTTAAGGTCATGACTCGGTAGATGGATTTGCAATGGCTTGAACCCTCATTTGAGCGTGCAAACATCAAGGTCATCTATCATCATTGCAGTGTATCTTTCACTTAAAACAACATCAGTCAAGTTTGGATCATCTCTGTGCTTGTCATATGCTGCTTCAAATTGCAAGCCTTTGCATCTTCAAGTGAAGGAATGAAATTCAAACAAATAACGTTAAGTCCAAGAATGAGATCCATACAAGCTTTTGCTAATGAACAAGTTGAACAGTATAATAATTACTGGTGCAGTAGGATCAGGATCTGAGAAATTAGTCCTCTAATATCTTCACGAGATTTTTTAGATGATGCACCCTTGAACAAAGCAGTAAGCTCATCCACCAGCCTGGAAACCAAGCAGTTCATGAAATAAGGTTACCGAAAGTAGGAGAAAAGAGCAAATTTAATAGACGATTGTGCTTGTGGGTTTGCAGAATTTCAGAGCCTTCTATTCTTCAACCTCCTTTATTATTGTTTCTTTTTAAAGTTAGGGGGGGAGTCCTCATTTTTTTTTCTTACCTTTCAACATACGGCGTGTTCCTGATCCATGTTAGCCTTACGACTGTATATACTTGTTTGAGAACCTGTACAAAAAGCAAAATTGGAAAGTGATCATATACACATGTTAGTGCCAGGCACTACCTACTAAAGAATTGTTTACAAATCAATAAACACCTAGAAATAAGTCTATTAATAGCTAAAGACATATCTATAAATACCAAGAGACATGTCTACCAATACTCGGACAAAAGCATTGACATCTAGTTCCAGATTAAGCACTAAGTCCTAAAACCTCACTACCTGGTACACCGCAGGCCTAGAGTTAATATAGAATTCGAAATCAATATACCAATACAAAACACGCGGGACCAAGCCAGAAAGAAAACTAATTACTGAAACCAAATAACAAAACTTTCCCTCGAGAAGCAATATATTTCTTTCTTAAGAAGCTTCCCTCACCAGTAGAACAGTCTCATCATCATCAGCACGCATCCATTGAAAGAAAAGAGGAAAAATTCGCCTAAAGTGAGCTAATAACACAAGTCCAACACTACTGAAAAGCGGCTCAATATGTTGAAGCCATGCAACACGGCGATCTTTGTTCCTTGGTTGGCGCTCTAAATGGCCCAACATCTCGTTTAGCATTCTTTCATACCTGTGCGAGCATTAAGAAGGGACAAGCAACCAATTATGGGAAAAAAGGAACAAGCAGCCAATTATTGTAACAAAAATAAGTACTAATTGGTAAGACAGAACCAAAAAAAGAGTAACAAAAAACAAACACAGCATTAAAAAATAACAACTGGATATAAAACATTGTCCCGATACCAAACCAGAGAAGATTGAAAAGAAACCACTACCTACTTTTTGTAATCCCAATTAGTCAGTAACATTATTTCTTAACCACTTGGTAATGAACATGTCACAATCTAGCAATATCAAGTACCGACAAACGCTATCAACAACAAACAAGCAGCACTTGAGAATTCTCACACCAAAAGCAGCACTTAAGAATCCAAACAAAACGAAGATAGACAAACAACTATACCAGGAACTGCGAGGATTGCCCCGCTGGATACAGGTCACAAAAAGCACAGACATCTCGACTACAAGATGCCATATCTCATCACTACAAGCGATATTCTGGCAGCAAGCATCTAGAATCGCATCTTGGTACCAGCCGAGCTCAGCTGCACTCACATTTTTCCCTATGTGTATAAAGCTAACCATGGCCTGTCCCTGAAATCAAACCCAACAAAAAGTGCCATTCACATGCTGACAAAATACATAAAACCCAAGCCTCATACAATGCCTTTCCAAATGGTTAAAACAAGAAATATACAAAGACAAATGCTTTATTACAAGAGATTTCATATCACATAAAAAAATTGACATACTTTAACTTCTGGGGACCAGTGATCGAGAGCCGTAAGAGCACAAGGAATCACCAAAGTACACAACTTTCCCAAATATGGATGATCAATCTGCATAATCATCACGTAAATCAAAGTATCAAACCAAAGCCACCAAAAGAAAATAGATTTTTAAAAAATTCACAGAAAATGACCACAATTTCAAACCTCTGCAATGAACCATCGGAATTGACAAGCGGCCACAACGGCGAACCCGACCGGCGATCTAGCCGATGCAGCGGAGACCTCATCTGCGTCGTTCGACTTATCAATGGAGCTCTCTTTGATAGCGTCCTTCAACAAAGGAAGCACCTCGGGCATCAACTCCACGATTAGTCTCTTCTCCTCTGGAACTACTCCACAGTTCAGTCCCAATTTTTCAATCCTCTTCGCGTTCGCTTCGCGGAAAGCGACTAAATATGCTCTGGAGAGCTCGCGAATGGCCGATTCGGCTAAAGCCGAAAGATTCGGCGGAATCCATGACAGCAGGTCGTGCGTTGAGAACTGCGACGAGGAGAGTAAAGCGCAAGCGAGTGCGAAGTCTCTGATCGAGGCTCGAATTTTGCTGTCGCCGATGTTAGGGTCTGGCGGGGAGGGATTTTGGGGAAGAAGAAGATCAAGCATGGCTTTGACGGAGATGCCGCTTCCCTCCGGCGCAGTGTACGGCGTTTCCGACAGCGTTTTCCGGAGTGGTTCCGAAAGCCTGAGAAGTGAAAATAAATTAGTAAATAAAAAAATAATATAAATTGAAGGAAATTATGAAAGTTCAGTTTTGAGAGAGGGAAAAAAGGAGAGTACTGGATGATTAGATGATGAAAAGTTGAGAACGATTCCGACATTTTTTTGACTCGGTTTGAGATGTGACTCGGAAGAAATGGGTTTAGAAATGGAAATGGATAAAGAAGTTTGTCGTACGAAACCAACTAAAAAAACGTTTCATGCGCTCTCCAATGCGATTTTTTTTTTTACTAATTTCTTGACATAGTTTTAGAGGATACCCGTTCTTATTTTAATTTTGGTTTTAGAGGATATGGTGCTTCGAAATTATACTAAATTTCATATAAAAAAAATTGCAATTTAATAGATAGGGTGTCTAATAAGTGTGGTTAAAACTATTGTTATAGTTCAAAATATTATAGTATGTGAGAGCTTTATACTGTAGCAACTTTTTGTTTTGTAACATATAAGAATTTTACACTATTTAGTAATTATTTTTATGGTTTTAACTATAGTTTCCAAAAACATATATTTAATTTATTATAGATGTAACTTTATTTATTTTTGACTTAGTTTTATTTTTAGGCTTTTTACAAAAATACCACAAACTTTAAACTTGGATTAATTTATGCCATGAAAAAAAAATATTTAAAGAGAATGTTGCGGTCATGTTATCACTTATATTAAAAATACCCAAATATAATTTTAACATATTGGCTAAAATCCAAATAGAGAGAAAAAAAAAAAAAAAGAAAGAAGGAAAAACTAAATTTAGTTTATGAGTATTTTAGTCGGTATATGTATATTTTTAAATAGTTTTTAACACGTGACATAAATCAATTCAATTATAGAATGAGTGGCATATAACATAAATATCTCTTTATTTTTTATAAAGTATTTGACAAACTCAGTTTTAACTTATTAGTTTTAATTTAAACAATATAATGCAGAAGTATACTATAATATAAAATTTTCACATACTTTTAATTATAACTCTCAATCCCAACCCACCTCTCACTTCTCAAACTAGCCTTTTAGTGGAACTCACTTCTCAAAATTGTGTCACACTCCAAAAAGAAATTGTGGCCAGCCCGAATTATTCATTTCCTCAATGAAAGTTGAAGCCATTTAAGTTCCTAATCTTTGATACTATGTTAGTTTAGTTTGGTAGTGTATTTTTAGCCCCTTAATTAAAATCTCATAGGAAGACACTAGATTATTTGAGGATTCATCCCTTTTTCTTCTTCTTCTTCTTTTTAAAGCCTTTGAGGATTCATCTCACTTTTATCAACAATGAGCAAGTAAGACAATTGAATTTTGGGCTGAAAATGAGCAAATATTTGTTGGAAAAAAGGCAATTGGGTGAATGAGAAATCGATGCTCATTGGTGGAGATTAATGGAGGTCATAAACCTCATGTTGTAACACTCAAAGGCATGAATTAATAGGTGATTATGAGCTTGATAATCATGAAAAATAGAGGGTTACAACCAATGGTTTAATGGGAGATTATGAGCACCATTATGATGAAAAATGGAAGGTTACAACCAATGGTTTAATGGGAGATTATGAACACCATTATCATGAAAAATAGAAGGTTGTAACCGGTGTCATTATGCACATAAATTCTGAATAATGCCTCATTATAATGTGGATTGTAACGTCTATTCTCTTAAGCTTATATAATGAACTCTCCTCCACATGTTTGAGAGAACACACAATTGCATAGAATTTGCATTCACTAAGTCATAGAGTTTTTCGTTTGTTTTTCAAGTTCCATCTAGTTTTTGTTGTAGTCATTTTTTGTTGATAGAAGCAAAACAGTTTCAAATTCGCCGGAAACGGTATCCAATAGTGCTTAAGATTCCGTTGGTAGTCGTTGTATCCTAGGAGACAGACGTCATAGAATCCTCGTGCACAACCAGAGGGACGAATCTGTTTTAAGGAAAGCGTGACCTACACGTGCCTCGACCATTTTCGTCTAATTTTCACGTTGCGTTGTTTCATTGAAGTTGAAGTTGAAGGTTTTGTTATACCTATTTTGTTATTTTCATTTTTGAAAAATTTGTAACTTGTTTGTTTTATTCATGCAATATATTGTTTGCAATTTCTTTATCCATATTCTATGTTGTATTTACTAAAAATATTAACCCGCTAATTATCTTAAACTTTTTCCCCCTTCTGAAAGCACTAGTTATTCTAATTGTTACACTGCAACATGAACCAAAAACATCAATAGAGTTCAAGAATCACGAATGCATCTAATTATAATTTATTAACGTGCCTCTCATAATGATAACACAATTCATGGACCAACATTTAACTTTTTAATCATTAATTCACTTTTTCAAAATTTCTCTTTACAATTTAAAAATGGGCCTTTTTTCCCCGTTAATCCTACCCCAAAATTTCCTTATAAATTATCGTCAAATATTGTTATCATTCCCAGTGAGTTGCTCCATATAGCAAAATCTTCATTAAAGCAATCTATAACCGAAATTTAAGGCACTGAGGTTTGATAATTGGCAGTTGTCTCACAACATTACCTTTTCCATGACCCCAAAGTCATGAGAATTGAGAGGTCATAAAAGGTCATCATCTTGGCCCATCATACGGTTCAACCGCGTGGCTTTTGTTTGTCTGTCTCAACTCTAAATGCACCATAAACTAACGATTTCTGAAATCTACAGTGATAGGTGAAAACCCATTAAGAATGTTTGATTGAGCTATTTTTATGGCAGCATATAAGAGTTTTATATTATAGTAATTTTTTTTCTTTTTTATTGTAACATATGAGAGCTTTATATTGATCATAACTGAGTTTATGGTGTGAACCATCTTTAGCCAAACACCTTAGCAGTTTGGATTATAAATTAGAATAAATTTATTGTAGTATGTAAGAGTTTTATGTTGTAGCACATGAAACGATGTTGTCGAACGAAGCCTTTATTTTTATTTTTTATTTTTCAGCTTTTATTAGTCCTTAACCAAAACCATCCCCATTGCCTTGCCCAGCAAAGCTTTAACACTTTTAACGCGGACACTGGCTCCATTTAGTAAGCGCTATCATGTAATTGTAAGCACGTTTCAAAAAAGAATTGTTTGTTGAATAACCTTTGGCTGTATTTATTACTTGTGATTTCTATAATTTAAAATTTCAGATTTCAATAAATTTATTTATTTTTCCTGTAAAAGCTCCTTTTGTATTTAAACAAAAAAATTATAAACCTTTATTGACTACTATTTGCTATAATTGCAAGAAATTCCTTCAAATCCCTCGTGTTCATCTCATGTGTCAAAGTAGGCATATGCCAAACGTGAATGCCCCAAACCCTACGAAAAGAACACCTGACAAATAAACCCAATCTTGAGTGAAACAAATAGCACGGTTTCGATCTTTTTCAATAAAATCATCATATAGTAAATCAATAAATCCTAAAATAATTTCTCCATCTTTTTTAAGTTTATCTACTATAGTACCTGGGTGAATATGATCTTCACCGAGACAATAACTAAATTATTCCCGCTTGAGGGATGTGAGTTTTGCCGACACATTTAAATCGAACGATATTATTCAGCCGACAACAATCAGAGGAAGGAAACAAAGACACACGTTAGGGTACACAATATAGTCACATGACAGAGAGCATCACATTAGGTTCCACATGAGTAAGTAGATGGCTTGAGAACAACGGCCACGGACAATCAGCTTCACAAAAGATAAAACGAGCTTTTATGGACGTGATTCACCTTTCCATACCTAAATCATGGTAACTTTTTTCTTTTAAATCATCGTAGTAACTATTAAAATGGGTATCTTTTTAGCTATGTTTGAGAGATTGGTGAAAACTTGAAAGAAAAAAATGAGTTAAAAGTAAACAGCATAAAACTTTTAAATACTGTAATGTAAAATAAAAAATATTACAGTGTAAAATTTTTATATTTTATAATATACATTTTAAACTCTAGGTTTAAACTCTCTTTTCAAACGTAATTAGTTTTGTTGTTTGTAACTGTCTTTTTATTTGGCTATCAAGTTTGTAACTGACCTTGGTGTAAATTGATGAGTGAGTGAAATACTACAAGGTGACAAAGACAACAATAACCGAAAGGAAAACAACAAATAAAAAAAAAAAAAAAAAAAAAAAAAAAAAT
Organism: Artocarpus heterophyllus; assembly: GCA_025403435.1. Taxonomy (NCBI): domain Eukaryota; kingdom Viridiplantae; phylum Streptophyta; class Magnoliopsida; order Rosales; family Moraceae; genus Artocarpus; species Artocarpus heterophyllus. The sequence continues at coordinate 11,266,675 of CM046354.1, read as the reverse complement.
GAAGAAATAAACAAGAAGGAGAAGAGGGGTCAACGTGTAAATAAGTCCCAAACAAAGGGCCCAAAAGAGACGGTGTAAAGTAAAGGAGCAGAGCGTCGACGACGTTGAACGGGACAAAGTGGAGACAAAAGGCTTCCAGCACGGATATTTCTTTACCATTTATTTATTCATTTTTTGTTTCTGTAAAACTATCCCGTTTTCTCTCCCTCTCTCTCTCTCTTTTATATCATCGTGGTTCGCTCTATTATCGACTTCGCTGCAAAAAGGGGTCCAATCTCTTTGCTTGTTTCTTAAAACTCCTTTACTTGTTCTCCCTCCAATACCCATTTGAGCTTCTTTTCTCTGTTTCCCATTTTGCGAAGAAAAAAGATTTATCTTTTTTGTTCTTTGATAAAGGATTTTTAGTCCAGCAAGCCTCAAAGATCCAACATTTTTTTTTTATTTTTTTCAAAAGGGTAAGCGCCTTTGCCTTCTTCAAGTTTTTATTTTTTTCCATTTATTTATTTTTAGTTAAATTTACAACCTTTGATATCCCAGATCTTAAATCGTTTTGCATTCACATCCTTGTGCCCATTTGATCAGATTTTGCTTTGCAATCTAACTTTTTGCCCCTTAAAAAAGAATGAAAAACAGCTATTTGGGTCTTGTAAATACAGATCGATTTGCTGATGGAAGCTGCAGAACATAATTATTAGTTTTTTAATGTCCAAAATGTCCCTTTTGACTTCAAGATTTACCTTTGATTGAAATGGGTTTACAATTGGCTATGGTTCTTAACAGATCAAAAAATCAGTCAGTTGAAAATTCAGTACTTTATGGTGTTCTTCTTTCATTTTCCGTATAATTTGTCATTAGCCAAACAGGGTCTCTCTGCATTTCTCTTTTGTTTCTCAATTTGACTTGGAGTTGAACCCGTCTTTGTTTTGGTCAAACAGCTATATTATAACGTTGAAGAGGGAAGCAACAAAAGGGTATTGACTCTGTGGTGGAATTGGGTTGTGGAGAAGAGAAGAGAAAAAAAAAAAAAAAAAAAACTCAGATCTAAAGGAAGTATAAAGGATAATAATGTCTTTCACTGGCACCCAACAGAAATGCAAGGCTTGTGATAAGACGGTTTATCCGGTTGAGCAGCTATCTGCCGATGGCGTTTCTTACCACAAGTCTTGCTTCAAGTGCTCCCATTGCAAGGGGACTTTGAAGGTACTTACATTTGCCCTCCTTTTCCGCTCAATTATCCTGCCTTTATTGTCGTTTGTGTGTAATATGAAGTTTAGGTTGAGCTAGTGTATCTGATTTATCATATTTCTTTTGTTGCACTGCCCTTGTTAAGATTGTAGTGTTTGTCTTCAGTGGACCGATTCAGCATGTAACATGTAGGCACAAAAGGTGTAACATGATGTCTATTTTACACCACAGTGACTTCAAAAAGGTGTAACATTGATATGCCATAAATAAATTTCTTATTTCTACAATAATAACATGTTACACGCAGGACTGGTCCTTCGTTGAAGGACCTAAGTCTTTTGCCTAAGTTTGTAGTACCATGGGTGATTAGTTTTTGCAATGTAAATAGCTATATTAACAAAATTTTTGTGCGGTGTGTTTTTCTGAGAGCTAGTTTGAGAAATCAGAAACAAGGCTAACTTTTTGCTTGGTTGCATGGGGTTTTATTTATGAAAATAAGAAATTTGAGCATACCGTGGGTGATTAGTTTTTGCAATGTAAATGGCTATATCAACGAAATTTTCGTGTGTATGTGTGCTTCTGAGAGCTAGTTTGAGGAATCATAAACAAGACCAACTTTTGCTTAGTTGCTCGGAGTTTTATTTATGAAAATTAGAAACTCGAGCATTTTTTGGTTGAAGTTTGTGCTTGATGCTTATGAAGTGAGTAAATTTTACATTTTCAGCTAAGCAACTATTCCTCTATGGAAGGGGTTCTCTATTGCAAGCCTCATTTCGAGCAACTCTTCAAGGAAACGGGCAGTTTCAACAAGAACTTCCAGTCGCGTATGTATTTTCCTCTTTTATGAGAAAATTATTTGATTGATTTTCCTTCCAAGTGTTCAATTTTTTTAATCTGCCATGGATTTTATTTTCAACAGCTGCAAAGTCAGCTGAGAAGTTAACTCCCGAACTGGTAAATAACCCGCATAAATGCTCAATTGTGATTGCAGTTCAATTGTGGAATATTTGACAAGCACTTGGCTTTGATTGCTCATTTTGAGAAAATTTCGTTTTGTTTTGTTTTGTTTTTCAGACTAGGTCACCTAGCAAAGCTGCCAGCATGTTCTCTGGGACACAAGACAAATGTGCAACTTGCGGCAAAACGGCCTATCCATTAGAGAAGGTAAGATTTCAAGATCTTAGAAATTTGATTATCTAATTATTACGATTTCTTGATATTTTCATTCTCATTTCATGGTCTGACGAGTAAGGTCGCATTTCAGATGCACTTGTAGTTTACATGCCCCCACACAAGAGGCATTTGTTCGCTAAATCTCACTTTTCATTGTAACTAAAAAAACAACGTATCTTTGATGTTTCCCCCTTGTCCTTTCCAGTTTTGGGAGAGCGGGAAGTGAATTCAATCTTCTAATGTGCAAATCTAAACATAATTTGAAATCTTGAAGTCAACATTAGTGCTATGAGCTGAAGTCATTTTTGGATTCATTGAAGAACAAAATGATCCTTCTGAAAATTTATTCCCTTGATTTTATAGTAGATCTAAGTTATCGTTTCTTATGTAAAACTAAGAAATAAGAATATCTTGTGGTGCCTTTTAAAGCTAAAATTGCCTGAGAAACCCTTATATCTCCAAAGCACTTTCAACTCATAGCACTGGCATTTGGATTTTAATGCTAACGTAAACTTTGCAGGTGACGGTGGAGAGCCTGACTTATCACAAGTCATGTTTCAAGTGCTCCCATGGTGGCTGCGCCATAACTCCATCTAACTATGCAGCGCTGGAGGGAGTTTTGTACTGCAAGCACCATTTCTCCCAACTTTTCAAGGAGAAAGGGAGTTACAACCATGTTCTCAAGTCCGCTTCGATGAAACGTACAATGGTTCCGGCCTCTCTTCCCGAAGCATAAATGCACAAGAAAAGAGAGAAATTTGCGGTGTGGTTACAACTTACATCGACTTTTCTTTGGTTTATGAGTGTTTTTTCTTGCCCTTCAACACTATGCTTTTACATGGTGGACTGGCAAAACTTTGTTCTTCTCTTTTTCATCTCCGGCTCATCATTGTTGGCCATGTTCTTGTGTTTGATTGTTATATGGGATGTGAAATCCAACGGTTGTAAAATCACAAATTTTAGAACCTTATATATGCAATTAAGGTCATATTGTCTTCTTTCCCAACACATGAAAAACACTAGCATGGTTAATTCTTTTTGCTGCTTACTCGTGGCGAAAAGAAGTTCTGCAAATAAAAGAAGAAAAGGGGGCGGGGGACGGGGAAGCCATGGCCACCTTAACTATGTGGAGTTACCTTTAAAGTTTGTTTGTTAAAAGGGGGATAAGTAAGGGGAATAATTTTGAGATTGGTGGCTGGGGGACAAGGGACAGATGAATTGGATGATATAAATATTGTTTTGTTACTCTTCATTTTCCTCACTTAGGCTATTAAAACCCAATTGATATTGTTTTCAGGTGTTTTTGAAAATGTTTTTATGTCTTTTGATGCAAAAATTTCATAATCATCAAATTCAATAATAGAACAGAAGAGAAATCGGAAGAAGTAAATGGATATTGTATAATTGAATCAGGAAAAATCAAGAAAATGTACAAGAATCAACAGAGAATTCTCTCTCCCAATTCTAAGCTTAACCAACACCTAATCGACCAAATGCCTTCTGATATCATCTGTTTTCTAATCTATATACCTCCCCTTCATGTTTATTAAGAGTTCTAACTACTCATCTAACAGAAAGAACAACTAATAGCACGTTACAGACAATTGTAACAAACTTCTTAACAGCTAACCGGCCATTTTGCTACCCAAAGCCTATCAAAATGCCAGAGAATCTCAAAGTTACTTACTTCCTTTTTTTCTTTTTTTTCCTTTTGCATGAAGCGACATGCTAAGTGATTTGTTGATTTTCAGTTTGTAAAAAATACAACTCACCGTAGATAAATTCATCAATAGAAAAATGACAACTCATTTACCTCGTACACTGATACATAAATTTTGATTGTTAATTTAAGGTCCCTATCAATATACCTTACACTGTCTACCAAGTTTTTATAGATGGCATAAGACAACTTACAACATAAGTAGAGTACAAGGAAAAAAAAAAGATCTGAACAAACAAGAATGACAGAGGGAGAAAAGCTTACTCTTTTATATCTCAAGACAAAGGAAAAGAAAGGACGTTCGGGTATTTACGTACACTTTTTTCCCTCCTTTTTATGGAGCAAGATGTCAATCATGTTTATCCTTATTCCTATAGACAACCAAACACCATCAGAAAACATAGTGATCCATGAAATTCGATAAATAATTCCAGAAGACTTGAATTCCAATGCTAAGAATGAAAAATAGGTGATGTTCTCAAAAAGAGTAACTGAACAAGTATTTCACCAACTATGTTGGTAATCGCCTTTAGTCAAGCTCATTCATACTATTATAGGATGAAATATACGAATAACTACAACAGAGACTAAACCCCATACTTAGAGGAAGCAACAATGCTAAAACATCATCTGCCAAGCCCCAACAGCCTGGGAAGACGACATCTTGACTTCAAAACCTCCTTCTACCCCACTTGACACTGCAGCAAATGCAACTCTTCTATGGCAGAAAAACACCCCAAATGCTTGCCAGGCCAGGGCTCAAACTGGATAAGATCTCTAGTCTTTTTTCCTGCACCCACTCACAAATGTTAATCGTGGCATGGGATTAACCACACAACACCTAGAAACCATGTCCATAACATTAAGACAAAAAAAAAAAAAAGTGCCCTGCCTATTTCACCAAAAATAAAGGACAGAGCTGGGACGGATTTCATCACAAATAACATTATATTTAACTGATGTATTTTTTTCATAGAGCATCCAAGAATTAGTAAGCAACACATCTTCTATGGAAATGATTACTAGCCAACAGAAAACACAAGAAACGTTTTCAAATAACACTGGAGGGTTTATCCTCAAATACATTACGGGAAAATGGCTTGGACAGCCCTGGACAATTTTTCTTGGAATAAGTATCAGTGACAATACATCCTAAACTCTATGATATATTTAAATTATTCTTTTCTTATTAGAAATTATTCTATTTCAAATACTGTCTTCGAAAGAGAACTTAACTATGCTAGATGCCTTTAGCATATTAATAAAATAAATAAATAAATAAAGCTCGGCAACAAAACTACTAAAGAATCAAACTCTGTTGAAGTCCAAACATCCAAACAAAATAGAACAATAGACAAGAACAAACCAATCATTTAAATCATGCAAACAAAATAAGCTGAAAATGGAGTACAAAATTTTGATCTTCCTATGTGAAATAACAAATAGAACTTACGCAATCTTTTGTACCACTGGCTGTAAAGAAGGATGTAATATACCCTTGGAAATCAAATCGACAAACAACTATGCAGTTGAAGCATCTGCAAAGAAACCCTTTGCCACCATTTCATCAGAAACGTGCAATACCCTTGATATCTTGTTGTTACAAAGAAGCCCCCGGATCATTAAATTAGAAGTGCAATTGTTTGGAGGGCATCCCCTTTTTTCCATTTCTCTATGCACGTTTAGAGCTTCATCTACAAGGCCCCCGCCAAGAAGTCCATCAATCATTATGTTATAAGCCCATACGTCATGTTGTAAGCCTTTAGATGGCGCTCGGAGAAAGAGATCTTTTCCGGTTGCAAGATTTCCAGCTTTACACATAGCTCTAATGAGGATACTGTAGATCATGATGTTGATTGGCAACATTTTTTGTTCCATGTCTTGAATTAAAGTTACTGCATCCTCAGTTTGTCCATTTTTGCACAAGCCATCGAGTAAAATAGCATATGTCTGAATATTTGGGAGCTGCCCAACAGCTTGCATCTTGTGAAGTAGATCTTGTGCAAACCGAGTTCTCCCTGCTTTGCATAGACCAGCCACAAGAGAACTATACGTAACAATATTAGGCTCTAATCTCTTTGATTTCATCTTGTCATACAGTCTAAATGCCTCATCTATCATCTTTTTCTTCACATATCCATTTATCAAAATGTTGTAACTAATTACATTAGGTTCACAACCATTCCCAACCATCATATCAAACACTTTTCTCGCCTCATCAATTTCGCCTCGCAAACAATAGCCGTCAATGAGTGAATTATACGTTACAACATCAGGCTTGACACCTCGTTGAATCATAATTTCCATCATATCTTGTGCCTTCATAGCCATCCTTTCTTTGCAAAGTGCATTAACCAAGACATTAAAAGTGCGTATATCAGGAGAGATATTTTGATCTTGCATTCCATGAAACAACCTTATAGCTTCTTTCAATTCGCCAAACATGCACACACCGTGAATTAAGGTGGTGTAAGTAACAACATCTGGAACAACACTTTTTCTTCTCATTTTTGAAAAGAGGTCAAGAGCATAATCAAGTCGCCGCTCCTTACAAAGGCCGTCTATAACAGTGCTGTAAGAATAACGTTCGGCTTGCAGTTCTCTTCTTCTTCCGTCTTTCTGAGCAGCTGAATAGCTGCAACACTGCGGCCCATCTTACAATTACCATTTAACAATGTGTTATAAGTGATCACATCAGACTTACAACCTCCTTTAATCATTTTGTGAAAGTAGTCAGCTGCTTCAGCAACTTTACCCTCAACAAAAAACCCCTTTACTAGAGTATTCATGCTTACAGTGTTTGGTTTATGACCAAATCTAATGAACTTTCCAAGAACGCACAAGCTACAACTTAATTGGTTCAAATGACAAAAACAATTCAGCACAATGCTAAGGGTGTAACAATCAGGCATAATTCCTCCGACAACCATTTGGTTGTACAAAGGAATGACAACAGATTAATGTTTGGCCTTAGAAATTTTACTCAACAATTGATTGAAAGCCACAACAGAAGGCGAAGACGACTTCGAAGCATCATCTGAAAGGAATTTAAAGCATCATCAAGATTCATCCCCAACTCCACCGCCATGTGGGCATTGTTGTGGGTTTTGCGAGTTCTATGGCCGTCTTTTGGAGAGGTATTGGAATGATTGTGAGCTATTAAATTGTTGTTGTTGAACAGAGCAAGAGACGAAGTAGGAGTAGAAAACGTACCATTGAAAACCCCAAAAGCATTGTTCAAAATAAACTTGGTTTTAGTAGCCTTTGTCTGCATCTTCAACATCTTCGCCACAAATTTTAGAGAAACTTGAATAGAAAATGCGCTCTGATGAGAAGATATTTTCAGATCTGCTTTGAAAGTAGTCGGAGATGAAAAGACTCAAGAGAAACTCGCGAGCATTCCAAGTCTATGGCCGATCGCACCGATTTGATTATCCACTTAAAACGACGTCACGACAACAAAAGCAAGCAGAGAAACGACAGAGATCAGCAACCAAAGAAACGACAAGGGATCTAAACACAAGTCCCAAATCCCAAAGACCGGTACAAGTAAAATACCTCATTATTTTTTTAAATGTCCCTAATAATTAATACTCATTTAATAAAGATTTGAAAATTCTATCTCATAATACCACTCCAATTTTAATCATGATTAATTTATGAGATAACATAATTCTTTTCAACTTGTAAGATATGTATTTGTTTTATTTGAAAACAAAGATATGCATATGTTTTGATATAATTGGTTTCAACTTTTAAGATTTTGTATTTTACATTTTTCTTTTAGTGGTCTATTTTCCTCACTTTGAGTTTATAAATTAACCATTTTTACACAAAATATAGCACGGGTATGATAGGTTAAGGTTGTAAAGCTATAAAATGGTAATAGAAACATATAGGTCTAAAATTTGAAAAGAAAAAAAAGAAGGATTTGTATAGGACAATGATTGGCGAATAAAGTTAAAAAATAAAGAAAACAAAATGAAAAACATGAAAACGACAAGCTAAAAAGAAAGAAAGCTTCAAGTGCTAAGCGATTTTAAGGACATGAGACTATGGTTAAGAAACGAAGCAGAAAAGAAAAAATGTAAAGCAAAAAGAAAGAAAGGACAGACGGTAGAAGAGACAAAAGAAAGAGAGGGAGGGAGAAATGAAAGAAATGGGAAAAAAAGAAAAAAGAAAAGAAAAAAAAAATCAAATTATGTATTTTAGGCGAGAAATTCAATCATAGAAAACTATATGCTAGGTTTTGTGAAGGATATGAAGATGAGATATCAAACTCATGCCATGGAAGTGTTTAATTTGAAACAAAATGAAGAACATGCAGAAACACAAAGACCAATTGGAGAAAAATCAAATAATAATGAAATTTTATTTATAAGATGTCATGAAAATAATCTGACTACACCCGTAATTATAGAACTTGTTAAGCAAAAGCAGAAACTTACCTTTTAGATGAAAAAATAAAAGCTGATAATAATAGGAAACTAAATGAAATTAAAGACAATATTAAAAACTAAAAGAAACTAATTGAAAACATGTAACATGGATACTAAGTGGAAAATGTACACTGTGCAGTTGTTCCTAAATTAAGAAACGTGTTCTACAATAAAAAAAAAATATATGGTCTAAAAATAAAGTAAAAAATGATTTGTAAGATTTAACGATAAAAGAGTAGCAAAAAAAAAAAAAAAAGGAAAAAAAATATAAAGCACCAAAATAGCAGGGATAAAAGAATGCACACTTTAAGTTATTTTATGGATAAGAGATTACAATAGATAGACAGAGCAAAAAAAAAAAAAAAAAAGAAAAAGAAAAGAAAAGTAAAGTAAAGCAAAAGACAGAAAGGGGAAAACGTTAAAAGAAGAAGAAGAAAGAAAGTCAGGAAATGGGTAAAAATAATAAAAAAAAAAACAAATGATTTCAAGATTTTAGAAATTTGATTATCTAATTGTTACAATGTCTCAATATTTTTATTCCCATTTTATGGTCTGATGAGTGAGGTCATATTTCAGATGCACTTGTAATTTACACGCCCCCACAGAAGAGGCATTTGTTCTCTAAATCTCACTTTTCATTGCAACTAAAAAAACAGCATATCTTTGATTTTTCGTTCTTGTCCTTTCCAGTTTTGGGAGAGTGAGAAGTGAATTCAATCCTCTAATGTGCAAATCTAAACATAATTTGAAATTTTGAAGTCAACATTAAGGCCATGAGCTGAAGTCATTTTTGCATTCATTGAAGAACAAAACGATGCTTTCAAAAATTTATTCACTTGATTTTATAGTAGATCTAAGGTATTATATCTTATGTAAAACTAAAAAATAAGAATTTCTTGTAGTACCATCAAAGCTAGAATTTCCCTAAGAAACCTTTGTGTCTCCGAATCACTTTCAACTCATAGCACTGGCATTCGGATAGTAATGCTGACGTAAACTTTGCAGACGACAGTGGAGAGCTTCACTTTTCACACACAAGTCATGTTTCAAGTGCTCTCACGGTGGCTGCGCCATAACTCCATCTAACTATGCAGCACTGGTGGGAGTTTTGTACTGCAAGTACCATTTCTTCCAGCTTTTCAAGGAGAAAGGGAATTACAACCATGTTCTCAAGTCCGCTTTGATGAAACATACATTGGTTCTGGCCTCTGTTCCCGTAGCATAAATGCACAAGAAAAGAGAGAAATTTGTAGTGTGGTTTTCTTTGGTTTGAGAGTGTGTTTTCTCTTCCCCCTTAGCGCTATGCTTTTACATGGTGGACTGGCAAAACTTGGTTCTTCTCTTTTTCATCTTTGGCTCATCATTGTTGGGCATGTTCTTGTGTTTGCTTGTTATATGGGATATGAAATTCGACAGTTGTAAAAATCACAATTTTCAGAGTACGAAAGGGTTCCGGAAATAAAAGAAGGAAAGCGGGTGGGGGAAGGGGAAGCCATGGCCACTTTAACCATGTAGAGTTACCTTTAAAGCTTGTTTGTTAAAAGGGAGATAAATGAGTGAATAAGAGGAATAATTTTGAGATCTGTGGTTAGGGGAGAAGAAGGGATGAATTGGATGATATAATAACCTCAGTTTTAGTATAAAAAGATTAGAAGAGGTAATGGCACCGAGTGGAGTAAGAGAAATATCGTTTTGTTACTCTTCATTTTCCTCACTTAGGCTATTTAAAACCCATTAGATATTGTTTTCAAGTGTTTTTGAAAATGTTTTTAAATGTCTTTTAAAGCAAAAATTTCAAAAACATAAAATTTAATAATAGAACAGAAGAGAAATCGAAAAAATTAAACGGAAATTGTATTACTGAATCAGAAAAATTAAAAAAAAAAATGTAGAAGAATCAAAAGAGACTTGGAGACCACCATCTCTCTCCCAATTCTCAGCTTAACCAACACCCAATTAACCGAATGCCTTTTGATATCAACTGTTTTCTGATCTATATACCTCCCATTCAGGTTTATTAGGAGTTCTAACTACTTTTCTAACCGAAGAGAACAACGAATAGCACGCAACAGACAACTGTAACAAACTTCTTAAAAGCTAACCAACCATTTAGCTACCCAAAGCCTATCAAAATGCCAGAGAATCCCAAGTTATTTACCCTTTTTTTTTTTTTTTTGTATTAAGAGACTTGCTAAGTAATTTGTTGATCTTCAGTTTGTAAAAAATATAACTTACCATAGATAGATTCACCAATTGAAAAAAACTCTTATACATAAATTTTGATTATAAATTTCGAGGTCCTATCAATATACCTTACACTATCCACCGAGTTTTTCTAGATGGCATAAGACAACTTACAACATAAGGAGAGGACAAAGAAAAAAAAGATCTCATTAAACTAGAATGACATAGAGGGAGAACAGTTTACTCAATCTTTTACATCTCAAGACAATTGAAAAGAAAGGAAGTCCATTTTGTAATTATACTTCATTTGGGTATTTACACTTTTTCCCCTTATTTTTATGGGGCAAGATGTCAATCATGTTTACTCTTATTCCTATAGACAACCAAAAACCATCAGATGATAACGTGATCCATGAAATTACATAAATAACCCAAGAAGTCTTAATTCCAATGCTAAGAATTAAAAATGGATGATTCAAGAGTTCTCAAAAAATAACTCAAAAACTACTTCAGCAACTATGTCAGTAATCGCCTTTGTCAAACTCATTCGTACTATTATTGCATGAAAAGTACGAATAACTACGATAGAGACTAAACCCTACACTTAGAGGAAGCAACGATGCTAAAACATCATCTGCCAAGCCCCAACGGCCACGGAAGACGACATCCTGACTTCAAAATCCTTAAACCCCACTTGAGACTGCAGCAAATGCAACTCTTCTATGGCAGAAAAACACCCCAAATGCTTGCCAGGCCAGGGCTCAAACCGGATAAGATCTATAGTCTTTTTTCCTGCACCCAATCGCAGATGTTAATTGCGGCATGGGATTAACCACACAACACCTAGAAACCATGTCCATAACATTAAGGCAAAAAAAAAAAAAGGTGGCCTGCCTATTTCACCAAAAAAGAAATGACAGAGCTGGGATGGATTTCATTACAAATAACATTATATTTAACTAATGTATTCTTTTCATAGAGCCTCCAAGAGTTAGTAAGCAAGATACCTTCCATGGAGATGATTACTAGCCAACAGAAAACACAAGAAACGTTCTCAAATAACATTGGAGGGTTTATCCTCAAATACCTTACGGGAAAATGGCTTGCACTGCCCTCATCAATTTTTTTTTTTGGAATAAGTGACAATACATCCTAAACTTTATGATATATTTAAATTTTCTTTTTTTATTAGAAATTATTCTATTTCAAATATTGTCTTCGAAAGAGAACAACTTAACTATGCTAAATGACTTGAGCTTATTAATAAAATAAATAAATAAAGCTCAGCAACAAAACTACTAAAAAATCAAACTCTGTTGAAATCCAAACAAAATAGAACAATAGACAAGAACAAACCAATCGTGCAAATCATGTAAGAAAAAATAAGCTGAAAATGGAGTTCAAAATTTTGATCTTCCCATATGAAATAATCAATAGAACTTACACAGTCTTCCGTACCACTGGCTGCAAAGAAGGACTGTAATATACCCTTAGAAACCAAATCGACAAGCAACTGTGCAGTTGAAGCGTCTGCAAAGAAACCCTTTGCCACCATTTCATCAGCAACCTGCAATACTCTTGATATCTTGTTGTTACAAAGAAGCCCACGGATCATTAAATTGTAAGTACGATTGTCTGGAGGGTGTCCTTTTTCTTCCATTTCTCTGTGCAAGTTTAGAGCTTCATCTACAAGGCCCCCACCAAGAAGTCCATCAATCATTATGTTATAAGTCCACACGTCATGTTGTAAGCCTTTAGATGGTGCTCGGTGAAAGAGATCTTTTCCGGCTGCAAGATTTCCAGCTTTACACATAGCTCTAATGAGGATACTGTAGATCACGATGTCGATTGGTAACATTTTTTGTTCCATGTCTAGAAATAAAGTTACTGCATCCTCAATTTCTCCATTTTTGCACAAGCCATCGAGTAAAATAGCATACGTTTGAATATCTGGGAGCTGCCCAACAGCTTGCATCTTGTGAAGTAGATCTTGTGCAAACCAAGTTCTCCCTGCTTTGCATAGACTGGCCATAAGAGAATTATAAGTAACAATATCAGGCTCTAATCCCTTAGATTTCATCTTGTCATACAGTTTAAATGCCTCATCTATCATCTTTTTCTTACCATATCCATTTATTAAAATGCTGTAACTAATCACATTAGGTTCACAACCATTCCCAATCATCATATCAAACACTTTTCTGGCCTTATCAATTTCGCCTTGCAAACAATAGCCGTCAATGAGTGAATTATACGTTACAACATCAGGCTTGACATCTCGTTGAATCATAATTTCCATCATATCTTGTGCCTTCAAAGCCATCCCTTCTTTGCAAAGTGCATCAACCAAGACACTAAAAGTGCATACATTAGGAGAGATATTTTGATCTTGCATTCCATGAAACAGCGTTATAGCTTCTTCCAATTCGCCAAACATGCACACACCGTGAATTAAGGTGGTGTAAGTGACAACATTTGGAACAATACTTTTTCTTCTCATTTTTGAAAAGAGATCAAGGGCATAATCAAGTCGCCGCTCCTTACAAAGGCCGTCTATAACAGTGTTGTAAGAAATAATGTTCGGTTTGCAGTTCTCTTCTTCTTCCATCTTTCTGAGCAGCTGAATAGCTGCAATACTGTGGCCTATCTTACAATTACCATTTAACAATGTATTATAAGTGATCACATTAGGCTTACAACCTCCTTTAATCATTTTGTGAAAGTATTCAGCTGCTTCAGCAACTTTACCCTCAACAAAAAACCCCTTTACTAGAGTATTCATGGTCACAGTGTCTGGTTTATGACCAAATCTAATGAACTTTCCAAGAACACATAAGCTATAACTTAATTGGTTCAAATGACAAAAGCAATTCAGCACAATACTAAGGGTGTAACAATCAGGCATAATTCCTCCGACAACAATTTGGTTGTACAAAGAAATGACAACAGAATAATGTTTGGCTTTAGAAATTTTACTCAACAATTGATTGAAAGCCACAACAGAAGGACGAGGACGACTTCGAAGCATCATCTGAAAGGAATCCAAAACATCTTCAAGATTCATCTCCAACTCCATCGCCATGTGGGCATAGTTGGGGGTTTTGCGAGTTCTATGGCAGTCTTTTGGAGAGGCATTGGAATGATTGTGAGCTATTAAATTGTTGTTGAACAGAGCAAGAGACGAAGTAGGAGTTGAAAACGTACCATTGAAAACCCCAAAAGCATTGTTGAAAATGAACTTGGTTTTAGGGGCTTTTGTCTGCATCTTTAACATGTTCGCCACAAATTTTAGAGAAATTTGAATAGGAAATGTGTTCTGATGAGGGGATATTTGCAGATCTGTGTTGAAAGCAGTCGAAGATGAAAGACGGTGAGAAAATAGCGGGTGCACTAGAGTCTAGGGCAATGGGCTATGGCACAGATTTTATTCTACACTAAAACGACAACACAAGAACAGAAACAAGAAGAAAAGCGACAAAGTTCAGCAACCAAAGAAACGGCAAAGGGTCTAAACACAAAGTCCCAGATCCTAAAGATAAAAGTTTTGAAAAATCTATCTCATAACACGACTCCAATTTTAATCATGATTTAATTTATCAGATAATATAAGTAAGATATGTTTTTGTTTTATTTGGAAACAAGGATATGCATATGTTTTGATATAATTCGTTTCAACTTTTAAAATATGTATTTTAACATTTTTCTTCCAGTGGTCTATTTTCTTCTCTTTGAGTTATAAATTAACCATTTTTACACAATATATAGCTGGAGTGTGATAGCTTAAGTTTTTGAGGGCATAAAAGGGTAATAGAAACATACAAGTCTAAAATTTGAAAAGGAGAAAAAAAGATTTGTACGTGATGATGATTGACGAATAAAGTTAAAAAAAGAAAAAAAAAACAAAATAAAAAACATGAAAACGACAAAGTTAAGAAGATAGAAAGCTTTAAGTGAATTTTAAGGATACGAGACTTTGATTGACAAATAAAGCAGAAAAGAAAAAGGAGAGATAAAGCAAAAGAAAAAAAAGGACAGGCGGCAGAAAAGACAAAAGAGAGAGAGGGTGAGAGAAATGAAAGAAAAGGGCAAAAAAGATAAGAAAAAGAAATAAAAAATCAAATTATGTATTTTAGGTGAAAATTTTATGAAGGATATGACAATGATTATAATAAATAGATATAAAAACCATGCAATGGAAGTACTTAATTTGAAACGAAATGAATAACGTGCAGAAACACAAAGACTAATTGAAAAAAAATCAAATAATTATGAAATTTTATTGATAAGATGTCATGAAAATAATCTAACTACACCCATAATTATAGACGCTGTTAAGCAAAACTAGAAGCTAACTTTTTAGACGAAAAATAGAAGCCCATAAGAATAGGAAACTAAATGAAATTAAAGACTATGTTAAAAACTAAAAAAACCAACATAAAACACATAACATGGATACTAAGTGGAAATAGTAAACTTTACAGGTGTTGCGAAATTAAGAAACGTGTTTGTTGGATCAAAATTCAATTATGGGCCAATATATAAAATAAATGTGAATTAAAGGCTATCAATAAGGTTGTCCAATTAAAAGTGATCAATTTGAGTTTTGGACTTTTAATGCATCATTAAGTGTAGGCCTCCTATGTGTAGAGACTAAAAGGGAAATTACTAATTTTATGATGGGCTAAATTGGTAATTAAGGATAATTGCTAGGGTTTAACAATTATATAAAGGGGTTGTTGTCCCCAAGTCAGTACGTACATTATTTTTCTATTATCCATCTACAGAGAAATTACAGAGCATTCTGATAGGGAGGATTTACGTACCAGACTTGGAAGATTCTCAACCAAAAGACTCAAGAATCACATTCAATCTATAGATTCAGGTTAGCTTCTGCATCTTATTAATATTCTTGATGATTTGACATGAATGATCTTGGGTGATGGTTTTCATCACAATTTTATTTGAACAAGTGGTATCTAGAGCCTCTTCGTGTTGAATCATTGAGAATCTATAATTTTTTATATGTGATTCTCATTAAAAATTCTCAAATTTAACAATCTATGGTTCTATAAAATTGTTGAATTTGAGAACAATTATTTAAATTTATGGTTAAATATAATTCGGTTTCCATTATACGGCACGTTTGCCGAAAAGATAAGAAACTGCTTTCATTTGGTTTTGGATTCATTACTACTGCTCAAAAAAAACGAGCAAAGGAAAAATTAAAAAAAAAATGTTATTCACGTTTTGCTTCTTTGCTTATTGATATATATATATATATATATGAATGAATTTTTTGGACCCGAGAGGAACAGGAAAACCGGCGGCATCATTACCATCGCTGACGAGGGACTCCATGCGCGGTTGTGAGGCTACGCCAGAAAGACAGCACCGCGGCCAGAGAGCAAGAAAGCGGCGGCCTCTGTGGAGTCCCACGCGTGAAGAAAAAAAAAAAAAAGAGGGGCTTTCGTCGGCGGCTGGCCCCATGACTACCGGCGTCGGCCGAGTCTAGATGGTCGCGCCGGAGAAGAGCAGCTGTTGCCGTCTGGCCGCAGCACAGGGGCGGCGGCCGTTAGGCCGCCCGTTCTTCACCTAGGGGTCGAAAGACCCCTAGGGAACTTCTGGGCTTTGGCCCATAACATATGAGCCTTATACATGGGCCCAAGGGCCCATGACCAGCAATACACCCAGGGTACACCCCTGGGTGACCAGAATCCTAAAAAAAAAAAAAATTACACGGGCCTGTTTGGCCCGTAACTGTTTTTTTGTGAGTTAATACGCGGGCTGGGCCCGTGACAAGTAAGGTCACTAGGGGCTTAGCCCCTGGGTGACTGGATATTAAAAAAAAAAAAGGGATAAAAGGGGGGCTGGATTAAGATCCGGGTAGGGTTCTCCTGACCCAGTCCAGCCCTGACTTTGTCAATGTTGACTTTGACCAAATTTTTTTTTTTTTTATATTTTTTTTTAAATTTTGGTCAATTTTGGTACAATTTTAAATTCAAATATTGGTATTTTATATATATTTTGAGATGAATTAATTGAAGCAACATGTCACCAAAGTGGCCTCTCTTGTGGAAATTAATTTGTTTTGAAATATAAAAGGTTGTGTCTATGTAACTTATGTGAATATTGACAGGCCCAAAGAAAGGCAATATTTGACAGAATTGCATGTACACCTGTGGTGATAAACACGTGATGATTATTCGGTTTTACATGTAAACAATAAATCGGCCCAAAGGAAGATTTATTGTTTGACATATTCTTATTGTCAGTGTTTGATTACTACACCAAGATATCACTTACAAGTTAATATTTCTGTCCATAGACTAAATATTAATGGAGTGCCCGATATCTTGAGATGGGTTTACCTTTATTTGAATTTATTATTATTAATTATGGATTCTTATGTGAGCTTGTTTTGGTTTTGTTTATTTTGTTTTCTGTTTCAGCTACTAGTTCTGCCTCTAATATTACTGCCAACATCAATTCAATTCCTATGCTGAATGGTAGCAACTTCAAATCATGGCAAGAGAACCTTCTAATAGTTCTCGGAGTCATGGATCTCGACCTTGTGTTAAGGGTTCCTTCTCCCGCACCTCTTACAGATAAAAGTTCCTCTGATCAAAAGAAGGACATGGAAAGGTGGGAGAAGTCAAATCGTATGTGTATGATGATCATGAAGAAGGCCATTCCAGAAGCATTCAGGGGCACTATATCGGAAACGATAAAAGACAGCCAAAGAGTTCCTTGAAGACATTGAGAAGAGATTTGCCAAAAATGAAAAGGCTAAAATAAGTACACTTTTGGCAAACCTCATCTCAATGAGATACAGAAGTAAAGGGAACATTAGGGAGTACATCATGGAGATGTCTCATCTTGCTTCAAAATTAAGAGCACTTAAGCTTGACCTTTCTGAGGACTTGCTAGTGCATTTAGTTCTTATATCTCTTCCTGCACACTTCAGTCAGTTTAAGGTGAGCTATAACTGCCAAAAGGAGACTTGGTCTCTTAAAGAGCTCATCTCACATTGTGTGCAAGAAGAGGAAAGGCTGAAGCAAGAAAAGACAGAAAGTGTTCACTTGGCTAATACTTCCAAGGACAAAGGGAAGAAAAGGAAGAAGGATAAGGAAGTGATGAGACTGTAAAAGTGTATATTTTCTAAGGCTTAAATCATTTATTTACGCTTTTATTTCTCATTAAATTCTCTAATTAATAGCAATTTTGTGTTAATAAGTATTTTCGTGTCTTAGTATGTAAATGTGTTTAAAAATATGTTTTTAGTGTGTTTTTATGTTTAATAGAATTTTTAGTAATTTTTAGAGTCATTTCAGTGTGTTAAATAAGTGTCTAGTCTATAAATAGTCAAAACCGTAAAAGTAATACGGTTATTTTATTTTGAGTTTTAGTGTGTTTGATAGTGTGTTTTAAGTTTGTAAATATGTCTTATTATATTTTTAGTAATTTCTAAAAATATTTTCAAGTCATAAAATTATATCTATGCCAAACCGTAAGAGACTGGAAATTTTAGGAGTTTTTATTTATTTTTGCGTGTTTTAATATAAAATAAATATTTTTAATATTTTTGTAAATATTATGTTTGTAAAATAATGTGTTTTTGATTTTTAGATTTGAAATCTGTAAGAAAAACGGAGCAAAACGACACCAAAACGGACAAAATCAGACATCAAATGCATAAAAAAAATCCTTAAAATATTCAGATTCATTTGAAGGGACATGTGGCAAGTTTTTGGCCATCGGATGATCTGCCAAATCAATCTCAGCCGTTCGAGGAAGAGACGCGTGTCAACGCATCATCCGGTGCGTCAGCGGAATCTCAGGTACAGTCCACGTGTCACTTTCTGATTGGCGCGTGCATTACACGCGCGCGACAAAGCTGCAGACGCGTCAGAGGGAATTTTAGACAGCTTGGAATCTCGTGCGGTAGACTCTACGTGTATCCGTTTTTCTAGCCGTTAGATCAACTAAGGAAGACCAATCTAACGGTCTAAAATTACGGTCCATTAGTCCCACCTGGGCCCATTCTTGAACGCCTCTGCCAGCCATTGGATCGCGCATTCAACGGGTCAGATTGCGCCTGTTTCGTGCTACCCTGACTTGCGAAGCACAGGATCCCAAACTAAAATTCGTATATCGATGAGCAAATCTCAACGTGGAAGTGGAGATAAAATCGGATCAAATGATCCGATTCTTCAAATAGTGAATTCCTTTCACTATAAATAAGGGCTCTCCCCTTCATTCAGGATGGACCTCAAGGCCTTCGGGCCTCTCTTTCCCTTTCTTCCATTTTTTCCTTTTTACCCCTTAGGTAAAATATATATATATATATATATATATATATATAAAATAAAATAATGCTTAATTTAGTGTAGAGAGTCTGGTGAAGCAGAGAGGTGATATTGTATGCGTAGTACTCTGGTATGGGTTTTAACTCTATATCTGTGTGGTAACGCTTATATTTTTATGGAATAAATTATATCTTTATGTTTTCAATAATTATTGTTACTGTTGTTATGCTGCCAATTTTTACATAAATTCAGTCATGCTTTCTTTATGTAATTTAATTGTGTTGCGTAATTAATATTAATAATACTAAAGTCATGCTCGTTTATTAAGTTGAGTTTTTGCTGCATTATAGACATAGACTGGTACAATAAATGCTTAGTAATTCTTGATTTATTGTAGACAGAGGATGGCATAGTGTATTCTTAGACCATTTAATAAGTCGAGGTGCTGCCAAAATTTACGTAATAATTTATTCCATAAAAATACATTAATTTTGATTTGTTATTATCTTTTCTATCTTAGAATTATGTTAATTATAATTGAGTGACAGCGGTTATAATTTTCATAATTAGTGCACCAAATCATTAGTGACAGATGATTATTTTGCTAGTTTTTATAGGAAACCCTTACTGCATTATGACTTGCTATATTGTCGATTTAGGTTGACCTATATAATTAGTAAAATGTGCTTGCAATTAATGAGAAAAGATATAATAAATCAAATGCTTTAGATAATTATTATTTAGAGTTAAAATTTCATATCAGTTGCGAAACACACAAGAGATTCTCAAAGCTTCACCGTTTTAATTTTACGCTTTAAATTTTGAATTAAATAAAATAAAAACCACAAAAATATTTCTTTGCTTTCAAAAATTGCTTGCCTCTTTGACCGTTTATTTTTATCAATATCTCGAGTTACAAATTTTCACCTCCCTGTGGATACGACAATCTTTCTATACTATATACGTCTGCCGTTTATTATTACAAAGAATAATAAACATCATTTTGGGGCGTGTACCAGGAAGCTGCAGTTACAGCACCTCAAAAGAAGCAACAAAAGAGACCGGTTGATCCGAAAGGTACGGGTTGTTTCTTCTGTGGAGCTGCAGGATATAAAAAGAAGCATTGCACTAATTATCACGCTTGGCGTGCTAGAAAATGTATGCTTCTTAATTTGGTTTGTTCTGAGGTTAATTTAACTTCGGTACCTGAACACACTTGGTGGATGGATTCTGGTGCAATCACTCACATTAGTGTGTCTATGTAGGGATGCCTGAGATGCCGAAAGCCAACTGATGGTGAAAGATACATCTACGTGGGCGATGGCAAGAAAGTTGAAGTTGAAGCAATAGGAAAATTTAGATTATTGTTAAAGACTGGATTTTATTTGGATCTTGATGAAACATTTATTGTACCGTCTTTTAGACGGAATTTGATTTCTATTTCAGCTTTGGACAAATCTGGTTATTCTTGTTCATTTGGAAATGAAAAATTTAGTTTGTTTCATGATTCAAAATTAGTTGGTTCTGGTTCTTTATCAGGTTACGATAATCTTTATTTGCTTGATACAATTGCTTCATTTAATGAATCCTTGCAATTAAGTACACGAGGTATAATGTAACACCCGTATTTTTAACGGGCATAATTTTGTAAAATTTAATGAATAAAATGTGACTATTTAAAATTACTAAGTTGTTTATGATCATTTAAAAAAAATACCATTTTAGTATTTTCTTACCAAGTCTTCCTAAGAAACATTCAAAACTTACCAACACTTACTTCTACCAATCTTGTCTCCCTAAATTATTGCTCAATTATATAAACTTCTTCTCATTTTGCTAAAGGTATCCGAAGGGGACATTGAATTATTTTCCGTCAATTCATAGAAGACATGGAGATATTTTCTCAACCACCTAATTAATTATTTCCTTATCTTCTTCTATAATTCACTCCAATTATCCCCTCAATTATGTTGGCATTATTTGCTAAAAGTCTTCATGGGAGACAAGATGATATTTTCCTTTAAGACTCTTTTGTTTCTTCTTACAACTTTTCCCCGTAAACATCCCATTCCTCTTAAGCATTTTGATATCTTTTTATTTAACTATCACCACCTTCTTCTCTAGTTCTCATTCTCTCCCTTCTCACTTCAAATTTCTAACTAAAGACATAGAGCACAAAGCTCTCTTTGTGGCCAAGACAATTATAATTCCCAACCATGATCGAGACGGTTTTAAAGTTAATTCAAGCTTGATTGATAACCCAAACTTTGGTGCTTTTCAAAGAAGTTTTGAGGTAGGTTTTCTTTAATCTAAACTTAGTTTTTAGTATGCATTTTCTCCATGTTTAATGCATAAAAATACTTTAATGGCACTAGTAGACGGGTTTACACATAACTCACTTATGAATGTGATTATACGTTGTGCTTTAGTTTTAATTGTCCTTATGCATGCCTTAGGGTCAAGGATGTGTGGAGCTAACGTTAATTGATTTCAGGATTAAAAGATTGTTGATAAGCTTGAAAGGTAGGGATTCTATTACTCATTTTTGTGAGGTTTTTATAGAATTAAAATTGATTGTTTTGCCGCAATATATATATATCTATGTTGAACTGATATTATATGAGTATCACATATGAAACTATGACATGGACTCGTCTTGTATTGTACGGCGAGGAACATAATGAATTGACACATGTTATAAATTGAGAAGCATGGTTAGGAAAACTGACTCTATTAATAATGATTTAATATAGAGAAATGGTGAGACATGAAGAGGGCGACGGTTACGTCCTTGGGCATGAATACCCAAAAAGGTAAAATAGGGGGAAGGTGATGACGCTTCCTTGGGTTGAAAGTCCCAGAACACACTGTACAGGAATTGATTTGGTGAGGACTCGGGGCTTGATGTCCCCTCACCGGAACACCCTTGGAATTTTTATAGGGTGATCAAGTGCGCCCATTTGGGTTTCGATGAGTTGAGTGATACTCAATTTAACATGGATACCTAGGAACAATGATGATTGGTAATATTTGTATAAATGTGTAATTATGACACTTGGTAATGATTAACTACGGTATCCATAAGATGTGATCATAATAAACCTCATAATCTGGAATATGATGTAACCTACTAACCATGCAGTTTTTAATGTGGTAATGGATAAACCATAAGGTGAGTCATGATTTCCCTACTGGGCATGTCGATGCTCATCCCTATCATATCTTCATATCTCAGGTGGAACTCAGTGCAACATATTTGAAGAGGAATAAGCGAAAACAATCCTGTTGTTTTCGTGTTAGAAGACCCTGTTTAATTACAACTTATCTACAACATGTAAGAGTTGTATTATTTTTTTTTATGGCTGTGTTAAGTTATTTGGGAATTGTACTATGGTGATGATGACTGTAATTATATATATTTGGTGCTACACTAAAAACTGTGGTTTGTATTTAAAACGTTTATTTTTATTTTTCTTGTTGTTTAAAGACCCATGGGCATTGTTTAATTGATTTAAATAATATAAAATTTAAAATTATTTTTATTTATTTAAAACTGTTAACCCCCACATAGGGGTGTTACAGAATTTTTGGTATCAGAGCCTAGGTTCGATTAACCTAGGGGGTATAGCACCACCTTAAAAATTAATCTTTGGGAATGGTTTTAAAGTTAGGTGTTAATGTCATCATCATTTGGTACTGATCCTAGTTAAATTTTCGCAGCCAGTAGAAACTATGCCACCAAGACGTCAAATGCAATCGTCTGAGCTGTCACAACCGGTTGAACATGCTCAAGAAGTTGAGCAACCGGAACCGATGGAACAAGCTCAAGAAGATGAGCAACTACGACATGCAACACAATCCCCGCCAGCTGCACCAGAAGTAAATAATTTAGGACAAATTCTTCAAGCATTACAAATTGTGCAAAGACCTGTGGAGGTTCGTGATCCCGAACAACGACATCTAACTCTGTTGAAGGAGTTTATGAAGCAGAAACCACCCACATTTAGTGGAGAACCTAACCCGGTCATAGCAGAACAATGGCTAAAGGCAGTCAAAAAGAAGTTGGACACCTTGAGGATTCCACGGGAGTATTGGGTTAGCTTTTCAACATATATATTTGAGGGTAAAGCCGAAGAATGGTGGGATCTTCAGAAAGACGACTATGATGTGCCGAATCTTACATGGGAGCAGTTCGAAACCATTTTTCGCAACACCTATATTCCTCAGAGCCATAGGCAAGCAATGATGCGAGAATTTGAAAACCTGGTGCAGGGAGATACAACAGTTGCTGAATACCATGCTCGATTTATAGAATTGTCTCGCTACAATCCCGGGGCTGTATCGGATCCAATGGCGAGATGCGAAAAATTTAGAAATAACCTGAGGCCGAAAATCAGACAAATGATAGCTGCTGTTCCATCAACAGATTTTCTTGATCTTGTAGCTGCGGCACAGCGGGCAGAGACAGAACTAAATAACTCCTATGGAGAGTATAAGGGTTCTGGTGGGCGTCAAAGGAAAATAAGTAAGAAAGAGAAGTCACAAGGGCAAGTCATTCAGCATAGTGGAGTGACTATTGGTGGTGGATCTTCTGGCAGTGGTCGTTTCCAACCGTATGCTTGTCATAACTGTGGACAAGTGGGACATCTGAGGAGAAATTGCCCTAACCGCCCTACACAATCATCCTTTGCACCAAGGCCACAAGGAAGTCATTTTGGCTCCACTGTTTGGGGAGGGAGTCAAAATCGTGGAGCGCCTCAGCAAAACACTCCAGCTTCCCAAGTCTCAGTAACTCAACCTCGAGGGTTCCAGCCTCAGTACAACTATCAACAGCGGCCACAGGGTTCCAATTTTTATGCTAATCAGAACTTCCAACCGACTCCACAAGGCTCAGTGAATCAAAGGCCATATTTTTCTGGGAGAAATAATAATAAGGCTAGTAGTAGCCAAGGAAACCGAGGAAAAAGTGATAAAGGAAAAGCACCAGCACAAGCTTATGCAATTACGGCTACAACTGGACAAGGAAAACAGGCTGATCACTCAGTTGTAGACGGTATGATTCACGTGTCTCATTCTTGGGCTCATGTATTATTTGACACTGGTGCCACTCATTCATTTATATCTATGTTATTTGCTTCCGTACTACAATTAGAAACTGAGACATGTAGTTCATCATTAACCCTTAGTACACCAATGGGCGGGATAGCTGAAGTATCCATAATTTGTAAATCAGTGTGTATTGTTATAGGAGAACATAAACTATCGGCTGACCTATATGTAATAACTATGACAGAGTTTGATGTAATCTTAGGAATGGATTGGCTAACTAAATACCAGGCAATAGTAGATTGTCATAGGAAACGTGTCTCTTTATTCACCAAGAATGGACAAGTCATCGAATTTCAGGCAAAAACAGGAACAGTGACGCCAGCCCCGGTGCTAAAGGCTTGTATTGGAGGACGAAGGAATTTCACCAATCTTGGGACGATCTTTGCTTCAGATGGAGAACTAAAGAAGAGTGACCTATCCTCTCACACTCCTGTGGTGGATGAATTTTCAGATGTTTTTCCAGATGAATTGCCCGGACTTCCGCCTGATAGAGAAATTGAGTTTGTCATCGACTTAACTCAAGGAGCAGCGCCTGTTTCTATTGCCCCGTATCGAATGGCACCTGCTGAGAAAGTGGAATTGAGGAAGCAGTTGGACGAATTACTGGAAAAAGGATTTATTCGACCAAGTACATCACCTTGGGGAGCTCCAGTACTTTTTGTGAAGAAACATGACGGATCGTTGAGGCTCTGTGTCGATTATCGCCAGCTTAATCGATTGACTATCAAGAACAAGTACCCTCTACCCCGAATTGATGAGTTGTTCGATCAGTTAGGAGGATCTTGCTATTTCTCAAAGATTGACTTACGATCCGGATATCACCAACTGAAGATAAGAGAAGAGGACATTCCAAAGACAGCTTTTCGGACTCGCTACGGTCATTTTGAGTTTCTTGTCATGCCTTTCGGGTTGACTAATGCACCAGCGGCTTTCATGGACTTGATGAACCGTGTCTTTCGACCGTACTTAGATCAATTTATCATTGTTTTCATAGATGATATCTTGATCTATTCTAAAAACGAAGAAGAACATGCTGAGCATTTGAGGATCGCTCTACAAACGTTGAGAGAACATGGTCTTTATGCAAAAAGAGAAAAATGTGATTTCTGGATGACGAAGGTCAAGTTCCTTGGACACGTTGTCTCTGAAGAAGGCATCTCAGTGGACCCCTCCAAAATTGAAGCAGTGCTAAATTGGGAACGACCAAAGAACGTGTCAGAGATTCGAAGTTTCCTCGGACTAGCTGGATACTATCGACGCTTCGTAAAGAATTTTTCAAAGATTGCTTCTCCATTAACAAAACTCACAAGGAAGAATGTCAAGTTCGTGTGGGATGATAAATGTGAAGAAGCATTTGAGGAACTGAAACGAAGACTCACTAGTGCACCTGTGCTGATCATACCTAACAACGAGGAGCCTTACACAGTATACACTGATGCCTCAGGAAACGGTTTGGGTTGTGTGTTAATGCAGCATGGACGAGTAGTTGCCTACGCCTCACGCCAGTTGAAACCCCATGAGAGGAACTACCCCACACATGATCTTGAGTTAGCTGCTGTGGTTTTCGCACTCAAAATTTGGAGATGTTATCTATATGGCGCAAAGTTCGAGCTATATTCAGATCATCAAAGTCTGAAATATTTGTTTACTCAAAAGGATCTCAATCTAAGGCAACGAAGATGGACTGAGTACATGGTGGACTATGACTTTAGTATCCAATATCATCCTGGAAAAGCAAATGCCGTGGCAGATGCTCTAAGTCGTAAGAACAACGGACGTATAGCCAGTTTAGCATTGGAAGATTGGAGACGAGTCACCATCACCGACTTCAACTTGCAATATTATGAAGATAACGAGAGAGCTTTCTTATTCAATGTGATAGCAACTCCTACGTTAATTCAGAAAGTAAAACAAGGACAATGGCACGATGAAGGATTACGTAGGGTTTGGAAACAAATACAAAATGGAGAACAACTGGATGGATGGCAGATTGAGCCAGAAGGATTTTTACTTTACAAAGGAAGATTAGTTGTTCCAGAGGATCCATATCTCAGGCATGCGGTGCTAGATGAGGCTCACCGTTCAAAGTTTGCTATTCATCCTGGAAGCACAAAAATGTATATGGATCTAAAACGACAATACTGGTGGCGAGGAATGAAACGAGATGTAGCAACCTTTGTCTCTAAGTGCATGACGTGCCAACAGGTTAAAGCGGAACATCAAAAGCCTGGAGGCGAGTTGAGGAGCTTACCTATTCCAGAATGGAAGTGGGATCATGTGACAATGGACTTTGTTACTGGATTTCCTAAGACTCAAATAGGGCATGACGCCGTTTGGGTAATTGTAGATCGTTTAACTAAGACAGCCCACTTCATCCCAATCAGAACTAATTATAGTATCTCAAAATTATGTCAATTGTACGTGGAAAAGGTAGTGACATTGCATGGAGTGCCAATGTCAATAGTTTCCGATAGAGATACACGTTTCACGTCGAAATTTTGGAGAGGATTGCAGAGGGCCTTGGGAACTCAATTGAATTTTAGTACAGCTTTTCATCCTCAAACAGATGGACAATCTGAACGTGTCATTCAGATTCTCGAGGATATGCTTCGGGCTTGTGTGCTGGACTTTGGAACAAATTGGGCTGCACAGCTGCCATATGTTGAATTCGCATATAACAACAGTTACCAAGCAAGTATTAGAATGGCTCCATATGAGGCCTTATATGGTAGACCTTGTAGATCTCCATTGTGTTGGGCTGAAAAGGAAGAGCGTCTTGAACTTGGGCCTCAGTTTATCAGAGAAACAACGGACAAGATCCAGATTATTCGCGAACGTCTTCAGACAGCTCAAAGTCGACAAAAGAGTTATGCAGATAAGAGGAGGCGACCTTTAGAGTTCATGATCAGAGACTTTGTGTTCTTAAAAGTGAAACCAAAACGAGGTGTATCTCGATTTGGTGTTAAAGGAAAGTTAGCACCAAGGTATACAGGACCGTTTGAGATTGTGGAACGCATTGGAACGTTGGCATACCGTTTAGACCTACCACCACAATTGTCTCATGTACATAATGTGTTTCATGTATCGATGTTGAGAAAGTATGAACCCGACCCTTCACATGTGATCATGTGGACAGATGTGCCAATTCAAGGAGATACGAATTATGAAGAAATTCCAGTTCAAATACTGGATCATGAAATAAAATTATTACGTCGTCGTGGAATTCCTCTGGTGAAAGTGATGTGGCAACACCATGATGTGGAGGAAGCCACATGGGAACTTGAATCTGAAATGAGAGAAAAGTACCCACATTTGTTTTAACATTGTAATCAGTGTACGAAATTTCGAGGACGAAATTTTTATAGGAGGGGAGAGCTGTAACACCCGTATTTTTAACGGGCATAATTTTGTAAAATTTAATGAATAAAATGTGACTATTTAAAATTACTAAGTTGTTTATGATCATTTAAAAAAAATACCATTTTAGTATTTTCTTACCAAGTCTTCCTAAGAAACATTCAAAACTTACCAACACTTACTTCTACCAATCTTGTCTCCCTAAATTATTGCTCAATTATATAAACTTCTTCTCATTTTGCTAAAGGTATCCGAAGGGGACATTGAATTATTTTCCGTCAATTCATAGAAGACATGGAGATATTTTCTCAACCACCTAATTAATTATTTCCTTATCTTCTTCTATAATTCACTCCAATTATCCCCTCAATTATGTTGGCATTATTTGCTAAAAGTCTTCATGGGAGACAAGATGATATTTTCCTTTAAGACTCTTTTGTTTCTTCTTACAACTTTTCCCCGTAAACATCCCATTCCTCTTAAGCATTTTGATATCTTTTTATTTAACTATCACCACCTTCTTCTCTAGTTCTCATTCTCTCCCTTCTCACTTCAAATTTCTAACTAAAGACATAGAGCACAAAGCTCTCTTTGTGGCCAAGACAATTATAATTCCCAACCATGATCGAGACGGTTTTAAAGTTAATTCAAGCTTGATTGATAACCCAAACTTTGGTGCTTTTCAAAGAAGTTTTGAGGTAGGTTTTCTTTAATCTAAACTTAGTTTTTAGTATGCATTTTCTCCATGTTTAATGCATAAAAATACTTTAATGGCACTAGTAGACGGGTTTACACATAACTCACTTATGAATGTGATTATACGTTGTGCTTTAGTTTTAATTGTCCTTATGCATGCCTTAGGGTCAAGGATGTGTGGAGCTAACGTTAATTGATTTCAGGATTAAAAGATTGTTGATAAGCTTGAAAGGTAGGGATTCTATTACTCATTTTTGTGAGGTTTTTATAGAATTAAAATTGATTGTTTTGCCGCAATATATATATATCTATGTTGAACTGATATTATATGAGTATCACATATGAAACTATGACATGGACTCGTCTTGTATTGTACGGCGAGGAACATAATGAATTGACACATGTTATAAATTGAGAAGCATGGTTAGGAAAACTGACTCTATTAATAATGATTTAATATAGAGAAATGGTGAGACATGAAGAGGGCGACGGTTACGTCCTTGGGCATGAATACCCAAAAAGGTAAAATAGGGGGAAGGTGATGACGCTTCCTTGGGTTGAAAGTCCCAGAACACACTGTACAGGAATTGATTTGGTGAGGACTCGGGGCTTGATGTCCCCTCACCGGAACACCCTTGGAATTTTTATAGGGTGATCAAGTGCGCCCATTTGGGTTTCGATGAGTTGAGTGATACTCAATTTAACATGGATACCTAGGAACAATGATGATTGGTAATATTTGTATAAATGTGTAATTATGACACTTGGTAATGATTAACTACGGTATCCATAAGATGTGATCATAATAAACCTCATAATCTGGAATATGATGTAACCTACTAACCATGCAGTTTTTAATGTGGTAATGGATAAACCATAAGGTGAGTCATGATTTCCCTACTGGGCATGTCGATGCTCATCCCTATCATATCTTCATATCTCAGGTGGAACTCAGTGCAACATATTTGAAGAGGAATAAGCGAAAACAATCCTGTTGTTTTCGTGTTAGAAGACCCTGTTTAATTACAACTTATCTACAACATGTAAGAGTTGTATTATTTTTTTTTATGGCTGTGTTAAGTTATTTGGGAATTGTACTATGGTGATGATGACTGTAATTATATATATTTGGTGCTACACTAAAAACTGTGGTTTGTATTTAAAACGTTTATTTTTATTTTTCTTGTTGTTTAAAGACCCATGGGCATTGTTTAATTGATTTAAATAATATAAAATTTAAAATTATTTTTATTTATTTAAAACTGTTAACCCCCACATAGGGGTGTTACATATAAAGAGAAAATTAACCAATGAGAATTCAGCTGCGTTATGGCACAAGAGATTGGGTCATATCTCCAGAAGGAGAATAGAGAGACTTGTGTCAGACGAAATTCTCGACCCCTTGACTTTACAGATTTTGATATTTATGTTAACTGTATTAAGGGGAAACAAACCAATAAAAGGAGATTTGAGGCCAATAGGACTTTGGACGTCTTAGAACTTATACATACAGACATTTGTGGGCCATTCCTTATGGCTTCTTGGAATGGTCAACAATATTTTATAACGTTTATAGACGATTTTTCTAGATATGACTACATATATCTCATTCATGAAAAGTCACAGTCGCTGGATGTGTTCAAAAATTATAAGGCTGAAGTTGAAAATCAACTTAGCAAAAGGATTAAAAGCGTCAGATCTGACCTTGGTGGTGAATGCTATGGTAGATATGACGGTTCAGGTGAAGAACGTCTAGGACCGTTTACTAAGTTCCTAGAGGAAAGCGGTATCGTCCCATAGTACACTATGCTGGGTTCGCCCACTATGAATGGTGTTGCTGAAAGACGAAACAGAACGCTTAAGGACATGGTGAGGAGTATGATTTCTCATTCTACCTTACCAGAATCACTCTGGGGAGAAGCACTTAAGACTGCAGCGTATATCCTTAACAGGGTTCCAACTAAAGCAACTACCAAAACCCCTTACGAACTTTGGACGGGCAAGAAGCCTAGTCTAAAGCATTTGCATGTTTGGGGATGTCCAGCTGAGGCAAGGCCTTATAGGCCTAATGAAAAGAAACTGGACTCAAGGACAGTTAGTTGTTATTTTATTGGATACTCTGAAAGATCCAGGGGGTTCAAGTTTTATGATCCCACAACCAAATAGATATTTGAGACAGGGAATGCCAGGTTCTTTGAGGATGTCGAGTTTGCGGGGGGAGATATGGTTAGGGACTTTGTCTTTGAAGAGGAATATATTGATATTCCCACAGCTGTTATTGACATTGATCAGGTTTCTACTCCTGACATCGTTCAAGAAGCAGACCCAAATCAAGACAATGTCAGAGAACCTTCCATTCTAGAAATTGTTCTAGAAGAACAAACTCAACCACCTCAGGAACTTATGCCATTAAAGAGATCCACTAGAGAAAGGAGAAGTGCGGTGCCAGATGATTACATTGTATTTCTCCAAGAACATGAGTATGACATTGGTATGGTGGAAGATGATCCAATCAACTTCCGTCAAGCCATGGAAAGTTCTAGATCTCAAGAGTGGATTGATGCCATGAATGAAGAGATAAAGTCTATGAAAGACAATGACGTTTGGGATCTTATCCCATTGCCTGAAGGTGCGAAACCCGTTGGTTGCAAATGGATATTTAAGACCAAAAGGGATTCGAAAGGCAATGTGGAGAGGTATAAGGGTCGTCTTGTCGCTAAAAGCTTTACACAGAAAGAAGGCATTGATTATAAAGAGACTTTCTCTCTGGTTTCTTCGAAAGACTCTTTTAGGATTATAATGGCATTAGTGGCATATTTTGATCTTGAGCTTTATCAGATGGATGTTAAGACTGCGTTCCTCAATGGTGACATTGATGAAACAATCTATATGGTGCAACCGAAAAACTTTGTGTCAGGAGATGCAAAGAAGATGGTTTGCAAATTAAAAAAATCTATCTATGGGCTCAAGCAAGCTTCTCGTCAATGGTATTACAAATTTCACCAAGTTATCATCTCGTTCGGTTTTGAGATGAATTTGGTTGATGATTGTATATACCACAAGTTCAGTGGGAGTAAGTATATTTTCCTGGTTTTATATGTCGATGACATTTTGCTTGTCAGCAACGATATATGCTTGTTGCACAAAACCAAGAGATTTCTATCAAAGAAATGTGAGATGAAGGATCTTGGTGACGCCTCTTTTGTGTTGGGTATACAGATACACCGGGATCGCTCTCGGGGTACTTTAGGATTATCACAAAATGGCTATATCGAAAAGATTCTTAAGAGATATGGCATGCAGGATTGTAAACTAGGTGATACCCCTGTGGCTAAGGGAGACAAGTTTAGTCTCAATCAGTGCCCTAAGAATGATTTTGAGGTTAAAGAAATGCAAAAGATTCCTTATGCGTCAGTAGTAGGGAGTCTAATGTATGCTCAGGTTTGTACGCGTCCGGATATTGCGTACGTTACAGGGATGTTGGGCAGGTACTTAAGCAATCCTGGAAAGGATCACTGGGTAGCAATCAAACGAGTCTTGAGGTATTTTCAGAGAACAAAGGATTACATGCTCACATATCGGAGGTCAGAACAGCTTGAGATCATTGGGTATACTGACTCTGATTTTGCTGGATGCCAAGATAGTATAAAATCTACATCGGGCTATGTCTACCTTCTGGCTGGAGGTGCTGTCTCTTGGAAGAGTGCTAAACAGTCTCTTATAGCATCTTCTACAATGGCGGTAGAGTTCATAGCGTGTTATGAGGCGTCCAATCATGGAATATGGCTACGAAATTTTGTCACAGGGCTGCGTATAGTGGACAGTATTCAAAGACCACTCAAGATATTTTGTGACAATAAGTCAGCAGTTTTGTATTCCAACAACAACAGGAGCTCGACGAAGTCAAAACATATAGAGATCAAGTTCCTAGTTGTGAAAGAAAGAGTTCAGAGTGGACAGTTGTCTATAGAGCACATCGGTACAAACTCCATGATTGCGGATCCGCTTACTAAGGGATTGCCACCCAAAATGTTTCATGAACACACTGCTCGTATAGGTGTCATATCATTTCAGGATATTTAGTTTTAGTGGGAGTTTGTAATTTTAAATGCTCTTATGATATAGACATTTTTTAGTTATGGATATTTTGAGGTTATTTTCTGCAGAAATAAAGTTTTCAGTTTATTCACACTCTGATTTTGGTATGGTTTGATCTCACTAAAGTTTTCAGGTGGACTAGTTGGAGATATGCATGTTAAGGTCACATTGCATGAAATTTCCATGCTACACATCCATGCTTAATCTTGTCATTAGTTGTATTGGTATATGTGATCATTGATGGATCTAGTTACGACATATGTAACGAAGGTCGCTTTGGTCCTATATTGATATGGTTAATGGACAAGATTGTTGAGGTGCATAAGGTTTTGGTAGCAAAATTCATGAGCTCATAAGGTATAATTCACATTTATAAAGTTTCATATATAGCCCAAGTGGGAGATTGTTGGATCAAAATCCAATTATGGGCCAATATATTAAATAAATGTGAATTAAAGGCTATCAATAAGGTTGCCCAATTAAAAGTGATCAATTTGGAGGCCTCCTATGTGTAGAGACCAAAAAGGAAATTACTAATTTTATGATGGGCTAAATTGGTAATTAAGGATAATTGCTAGGGTTTAGCAATTATATAAAGGGGTTGTGGTCCCCAAGTCAGTACGTACATTATTTTTCTGTTACCTATCTACAGAGAAATTACAGAGCATTCTGATAGGAGGATTTGCGTACCAGACTTGGAAGATTCTCAACCAAAAGACTCAAGAATCACATTCAATCTATGGATTCAGGTTAGCTTCCACATCTTATTAATATTCTTGATGATTTGACATGAACGATCCTGGGTGATGATGATTTTCATCACAATTTTATTCTAACAGTGTTCTACAACAACAAAAAATATAGTCTAAAAATAAAGTAAAAAATGATTTGCAAGGTTTAATGATAAAAGAGTAGCAAAGAAAAGGAAAAACTATAAAGCACCAAAACAACAGAGATAAAAGAATAAATGAACAGTTCAAGTTATTTTATGAATAAGGGATTATAATAGACAAATAGAGAAAAAAAAAAGAAAAAGAAAAGAAAATGTAAAGCAAAAGAAAGAAAGGGGAAAACGTTAAAAGAAGCAGAAGAAAGAAAGAAAGAAAGTCAAGGAAGGGGTAAAAAGAGAAGAAAAAAAATGATTTTAAGATCTTAGAAATTTGATTTTCTACTTATTACGATGTCTCGATATTTTATTCCCATTTCATAGTCTAACGAGGGAAATCGCATTAAGGTATACTTGTAATTTACACACCCCACAAGAGGCCTTTTTTCTCCAAAACTCACTTTTCATTGTAATTAAAAAAACAGCATATATTTGATTTTTCCTTCTTGTCCTTTTCAGTTTTGGGAGAGTGGGAATGGATTCAATCCTCTCATGTGCAAATCTAAACATAATTTGAAATTTTGAAGTCAACATTAGGGTCATGAGCTGAAGTAATTTTTGGATTCATTGAAGAAAATGATACTTTCAAAAGTTTATTCACTTGATTTTATAGTAGATCTAAGGTATCATATCTTATATAAAAAGAAATAAGAATTTCTTGTGGTACCATCGAGCTAGAATTTCTATGAGAAAATCTTCTATCTCCGAATCACTTTCAACTCATAGCACTGGCCTTTGGATTGTAATGCTCACGTAAACTTTGCAGGTGACGGCGGAGAGCCTAACTTGTCACACACAAGTCATGTTTCAAGTGCTCCCACAGTGGCTACACCATAACTCCACTTGACTATGCAGCGCTGGAGGGAGTTTTGTATTGCAAGCACCATTTTGCCCAGCTTTTCAAGGAGAAAGGGAATTACAACCATTAAACGTACATCGGTTCCAGCCGCTGTTCCCAAAGCATAAATGCACAAGAAAAGAGAGAAATTGGTGGTGTGGTTAAAACTTGCATTGACTTTCCTTTGGTTTGAAAGTGTGTTTGTTCTTCCCCCTCACCACTATGCTTTTACATGATGGACTGGCAAAACTCTTTCATCTCAGGCTCATCATTGTCGGGCATGTTCTTGTGTTTGCTTGTTATATGGGATGTAAAATCCAACGGTTGTAAAATCACAAATTTCAGAACCTTATATATGCAAGTAAGGTCATATTGCCTTCTTCCAAACATATGAAAACACTAGCGTGGTTAATTCTTTTTGCTGCTTACTCACTACAAAAAGAAGTTCCGGAAATAAAAGAAGAAAAGAGGGTGGGGGAAGGAGAAGCCATGGCCACCTTAACTATGTGGAGTTACCTTTAAAGCGTGTTTGTTAAAAGGGAGATGAAGATGAATGAGTGAGTAAGAGGAATAATTTTGAGATCTGTGGTTTTGGGAGAAGAGGGGATGAATTGGATGATATAATAACCTCAGTTTTAGTATAGAAAGATTAGAAGAGGTAATTGCACCAAGTAGAGTATGAGAAATATCGTTTTGTTACTCTTCATTTTCCTCACTTGGCTATTTAAGACCCATTTAACATTGTTTTCAAGTGTTTTTGAAAATGTTTTTATATGTCTTTTGAAGCAAAAATTTCAAAAACATCATATTCAATAACAGAACGGAAGAAAAATGGAATAAATTAAATGGAAATTGTATTATTGAATAAGGGAAAATCACTAAAATGTACAAGAATCAAGAGAGAATTGGAGGCCACTGTCTCTCTCCCAACAATCAACCAAATACCGTCTGATATCAACTGTTTTCTGATCTATATACCTCCCGTTCTGGTTTATTAAGAGTTCTAACAACTCCTCTGACCAAAAAGAACAACTAATAGCATGCAACAGACAGCTGTAAGAAACTTCTTAACAGCTAATCACCCATTTCGCTATCCAAAGCTTATTAAAATGCCAGGGAATCCTAACTTATTTACTTTTTTTTTTTTTTCTTTTGTATTGAGAGACTTGCTAAGTGGTTTGTTGATTTTCAGTTTGCAAAAAATACAACTTACTGTAGATAGATTCACCAAATGAAAAATGACAAGTCACTTACCTCGTGCGCTGATACATAAATTTTGATTGTAAATTTTGAGGTCCAATCAATATACCTTACACTATCCACCAAGTTTTTCTAGATGGCATGAGACAACTTACAACACAAGGAAAGTACAAGGGAAAAAAAAAAAAAAAGATCTCATTAAACTAGAATGACATAGAGGGAGAAAAGTTTACTCAATCTTTTACATCTCAAGACAAAGGAAAAGAAAGGAAGTCCATTTTGTAATTATACTTCATTTGGGTATTTACACTTTTTTTCCCTTATTTTTATGAAGCAAGACGTCAATTATGTTTAGCCTAATTCCTTTAGACAACCAAAAACCATAAGATAATACCGTGATCTATGAAATTACAAAAATAATTCAAGAAGTCTTGAATTTCAATGCGAAGAATTAAA
This sequence comes from Artocarpus heterophyllus, assembly GCA_025403435.1. Classification (NCBI taxonomy): domain Eukaryota; kingdom Viridiplantae; phylum Streptophyta; class Magnoliopsida; order Rosales; family Moraceae; genus Artocarpus; species Artocarpus heterophyllus. The sequence goes on along the minus strand of CM046354.1, from coordinate 11,231,028 downwards.
AATGGATGATTCAAGAGTTCTCAAAAAGAGTAACTCAACAACTACTTCACCAACTATGTCGGTAATAGCCTTTAGTCAAACTCGTTCATAATATTATTGCATGAAAAGTACGAATAACTACGACAGAGACTAAACCCTATACTCAGAGGAAGCAATGATTCTAAAACATCATCGGCCAAGCTCCAATAGCCCAGGAAGACGACATCCTGACTTCAAAACCTCCTTATATCCCACTTGACACTGCAGCAAATGCAACTCTTCTATGGCACAAAAACACCCCCAAATGCTTGCCAGACCAGGGCTCAAACCGGATAAGATCTCTAGTCTTTTTTCCTGCACGCAATCACAAAAGTTAATCGTGGCATGAGGTTAACCACACAACACCTAGAAACCATGTCCATAACAGTAAGGCAAAAAAAAAAAAAAAGGAAAAAAAGGTGGCGTGCCTATGTCACCAAAAAAGAAATGACAGAGCTGGGATGGATTTCATTACAAATAACATTATATTTAACTAATGTATTATTTTCATAGAGCCTCCAAGAATTAGTAAGTAACATATCTTCTATGGAAATGATTACCAGACAAAAGAAAACACAAGAAAGGTTTTCAAACAACATTGGAGGGTTTATCCTCAAATACCTTACGGGAAAATGGCTTGCACTGCCCTCATCAATTTTTTTTTGGAATAAGTATTACGTGACAATACATCCTAAACTTTATGATATATTTAAATTATCTTTTTTTATTAGAAATTATTCTATTGCAAATATTGTCTTCGAAAGAGAACAACTTAACTATGCTAAATGCCTTGAGCTTATTAATAAAATAAATAAATAAATAAAGCTCAGCAACAAAACTACTAAAAAATAAAACTCTGTTGAAATCCAAACAAAATAGAACAATAGACAAGAACAAACCAATCGTGCAAATCATGTAAACAAAATAAGCTGAAAATGGAGTACAAATTTTTTATCTTCCCAAATGAAATAATAAATAGAACTTACACAATCTTTCGTACCACTGGCTGCAAAGAAGGATGTAATAGACCCTTAGAAAGCAAATCGACAAGCAACTGTGCAGTTGAAGCATCTGCAAAGAAACCCTTTGCCACCATTTCATCAGCAACCTGCAGTACTCTTGATATCTTGTTGTTACAAAGAAGCCCACGGATCATTAAATTATAAGTGCGATTGTCTGGAGGGTGTCCTTTTTCTTCCATTTCTCTGCGCAAGTTTAGAGCTTCGTCCACAAGGCCCCCGTCAAGAAGTCCATCAATCATTATGTTATAAGCCCACACGTCATGTTGTAAGCCTTTAGATGGTGCTCGGAGAAAGAGATCTTTTCCAGCTGCAAGATTTCCAGCTTTACACATAGCTCTAATGAGGATACTGTAGATCACGTTGTCGATCGGTAACAATTTTTGTTCCATGTCATGAAATAAAGTTACTGCGTCCTCAATTTGTCCATTTTTGCACAAGCCATCAAGTAAAATAGCATATGTTTGAATATTTGGGAGCTGCCCAGCAGCTTGCATCTTGTGAAGTAGATCTTGTGCAAACCAAGTTCTCCCTGCATTGCATAGACCGGCCATAAGAGAACTATAAGTAACAATATCAGGCTCTAATCCCTTAGATTTCATCTTGTCATACAATTTTAATGCCTCATCTATCATCTTTTTCTTGCCATATCCATTTATCAAAATGCTGTAACTAATTACATCAGGTTCACAACCATTCCCAATCATCATATCAAACACTTTTCTCGCCTTATCAATTTCGCCTCGCAAACAATAGCCATCAATGAGTGAACTATACGTTACAACATCAGGCTTGACACCTTGTTGAATCATAATTTCCATCATATCTTGTGCCTTCAAAGCCATCCCTTCTTTGCAAAGTGCATCAACCAAGACACTAAAAGTGCGTAAATTAGGAGAGATATTTTGATCTTGCATTCCATGAAACAACGTTATAGCTTCTTCCAATTCGCCAAACATGCACACACCGTGAATTAAGGTGGTGTAAGTAACAACATTTGGAACAATACTTTTTCTTCTCATTTTTGAAAAGAGGTCAAGAGCATAATCAAGCCGCCGCTCCTTACAAAGGCCGTCTATAACAGTGTTGTAAGAAATAACGTTCGGCTTGCAGTTCTCTTCTTCTTCCATCTTTCTGAGCAGCTGAATAGCTGCAACACTGTGGCCCATCTTACAATTACCATTTAACAATGTATTATAAGTGATTACATTAGGCTTACAACCTCCTTTAATCATTTTGTGAAAGTATTCAGCTGCTTCTGCAACTTTTCCCTCAACAAAAAACCCCCTTACTAGAGTATTCATGGTCACAGTGTCTGGTTTATGACCAAATCTAATGAACTTTCCAATAACGCATAAGCTACAACTTAATTGTTTCAAATGACAAAAGCAATTCAGCATAATGCTAAGGGTGTAACAATCAGGCATAATTCCTTCCATACTCATTTGGTTGTACAAAGAAATGACAACAGAATAATGTTTGGCTTTAGAAATTTTACTCAACAATTGATTGAAAGCCACAACAAAAGGACGGGGACGACTTCGAAGCATCATCTGAAAGGAATCCAAAACATCCTCAAGATTCATCTCCGACTCCATCGCCATGTGGACATTGTTGTGGGTTTTGCGAGTTCTATGGCCGTCTTTTGGAGTGGCATTGGAATGATTGTGAGCTATTAAATTGTTGTTGAACAGAGCAAGAGACGAAGTAGGAGTAGAAAACGTACCATTGAAAACCCCGAAAGCATTGTTGAAAATGAACTTGGTTTTAGGGGCTTTTGTCTGCATCTTTAACATCTTCGCCACAAATTTTAGAGAAATTTGAATAGGAAATGCGTTCTGATGAGGGGATATTTTCAGATCTGTGTTGAAAGCAGTCGAAGATGAAAGACGGTGAGAAAATAGCGAGCGGACTAGAGTCTGGGCTAGGGCACAGATTTTATTATACAATAAAACGACAACACAAGAACAGAAACAATAAGAAAAACGACAAAGTTCAGCAACCAAAGAAACGGGAAGGGTCCAAACACAAGGTCCCAGGTCCTAGAGACTGGCATAAGTGATACTCTATTTCTCTCTTTTTTATTTTTTAATGTCCCTGATAATTAATACTCATTTAATAAAGATTTGAAAAGTCTATCTCATAATACCACTCCAATTTTAACCATGATTTAATTTATCAGATAATATTAGTAATATATGTATTTGTTTTACTTGGAAACAAGGATATGCATATGTTTTGATATAATTCGTTTCAACTTTTAAAATATGTATTTTACATTTTTCTTTTAGTGGTCTATTTTCTTCTCTTTGAGTTTATAATTTAACCATTTTTACACAAAATATAGATGGAGTATGATAGTTTAAGGTTTTAAAGGCATAAAAGGGTAATAGAAACATATAAGTCTAAAATTTGAAAAGGAGAAAAAAAAGATTTGTGTGTGACAGTGATTGACGAATAAAGTTATAAAAGAAAGAAAACAAAACAAAAAACATGAAAACGACAAAGTTAAGAAGATAGAAAGCTTCAAGCGAATTCTAAGGATACGAGACTTTGGTTGGCAAATAAAGTAGAAAAGAAAAAGGAAAGGTGAAGCAAAAGAAAAAAAAAGGATAGGCGGTAGAAAAGTCAAGAGAGAGTGGGCGAGAGAAATGAAAGGAACGGAAAAAAAAAAAAAGATAAGAAAAAGAAATAAAAAAATCAAATTATGTTTTTTTAGGTGTGACAAATTTTATGAAGGACACGAAGATGATTATAATAAATAGATAAAAAAACCATGCAGTGGAAGTACTTAATTTGAAACGAAATGAAGAACATGTAGAAACACAAAGTCTAATTGGAGAAAAATCAAATAATTATGAAATTTTATTAATAAGATGTCATGAAAATAATCTAACTACACCCATAATTATAGAAGTTGTTAAGCAAAACTAGAAACTAACTTTTTAGACGAAAGATAAAAACCGATAAGAATAGAAAAGTAAATGGAATTAAAGACAATGTTAAAAACTAAAAGAAAATAATTGAAAACACGTAACATGGACACCAAGGGGAAATATCAAACTTTGCAGTTGTTGCTAAATTAAGAAAGGTGTTCTACAAAAAAAATAATATATATATATATATATATAGTCTAAAAATAAAGTAAAAAAAGGATTTGTAAGGGATAATAATAAAGGAGTAGCAAAGAAAAGAAAAAAAATGTAATAGCACCTAAACAACGGAAATAAAAAAATGAACACTTCAAGTTATGTTATAAGAGATTATAGTAGACAAAGAGCGTAAAAAGAAAAAGAAAAGAAAATTTAAAGCAAAAGAAAAAAAAGAGGAAAACGTTAAAAGAAGCGGAAAGAAAGAAAGAAAGAAAGAAAGTTAGGAAAGGTATAAAAAAATGATTTCAAGATCTTAGAATTTTGATTATCTAATTATTACAATGTCTTGATATTTTCATTCTCATTTCATGGTCTGACGAGTGAGGTCGCATTTTAGATGCACTTGTAATTTACGCGGCCCCCACACATGAGGCTTGCTTGTTCTAAATCTCACTCTTCATTGTAACTAAAAAAAAAAAATCATATCTTTGATGTTTCCTTCTTGTCCTTTCCAATTCTTGGGAGAATGGGAAGTGATTTCAATCCTCTAATGTGCAAATCTAAACATAATTTGAAATTTTGAAGTCAAAATTAGTGCCATGAGCTAAAGTCATTTTTGGATTCATTGAAGAACAAAATGATACTTTCAAAACTTTATTCAGTTGACTTTATAGCAGATCTAAGGTATAATATCTTATGTAAAACTAAGAAAGAAGAATTTCTCGTGGTACCGTCAGAGCTAGAATTTCCCTGAGAAACCCTTGTATCTCCGAATCACTTTCAACTCATAGCACTGGCATTCAGATTGTAATGCTGACGTGAACTTTGCAGGTGACGGTGGAGAGCCTGACTTATCACACACAAGTCATGTTTCAAGAGCTCTCATGGTGGCTACGCCATCACTCCACCTAACTATGCAACGCTGGAGGGAGTTTTGTATTGCAAGCACCATTTTGCCTAGATTTTCAAAAAGAAAGGGAATTACAACCATTAAGCGTATATCGGTTCCGGCCACTATTCTGGAAGCATAAATGCACAAGAAAACAGAGAAATTTGTGGTGTGGTTACAACTTGGATTGACTTTCCTTTGGCTTGAGAGTGTGTTTTTTTCTTCCCTCTCAACACTATGCTTTTACAAGGTGGACTGGCAAAACTTGGTTCTTCTCTTTTTCATCTCCAGCTCATCATTGTTGGGCATGTTCTTGTGTTTGCTTGTTATATGGGATGTGAAATCCAACGGTTGTAAAATCACAAATTTCAGAACCTTATGTATGCAATTAAGGTCATATTGCCTTCTTCCAAACACATGAAAATACTAGCATGGTTAATTCTTTTTGCTGCTTACTCGCAGCGAAAAGAAGTTCCGAAAAGAAAGGAAGAAAAGAGGGTGGGGGGAAGGGGAAGCCATGGCCGCCTTAACTATGTGGAGTTACCTTGTTCCTTAAAACAGAGATAAACAAGTGAGTGAGAGGAATAATTTTGAGATCTATGATTAGGGGAGAAGGGGGGATGAATTGGATGATATAATAACCTCGGTTTTAGTATAGAAAGACTAGAAGAGGTGTAACGCCCCGAAATTAGTTAAGTGATATTAATGCGAAAGATTGTATATTAGTGTGCCAAATTGTAATTAGACTTTAATCTAAATGTTTTGTAATGATTATCTAATTAACTTGATTATTAAATCATTTTAATTATTTTAATTATTTTGTTTGTTACTTTGAATTTTGGAACAAAACAATCTGTCAAATGTCAAATACGTCCCTTTTTGTAACATAGAGAGTGGCACACGGTTTTTACACAGTAAAACCACCCACTATTCCTCTCTATTTAATCTCTCCCCCTCCCTTTCTTCCTCATTCACTCCGTCACTCTCTCACAGACTCCCTCTTTCTCTCTCTTTTGTTCTCTCTCTTTCTCTCACTGCCATCTCTTTCTTTCTCTCAACCTTTGATTCAAAAACAAAATTCAAGCTTCTGTTTTCAGCAGATAGAAAGCTTGGGAACGTGATTGGGCAACCACAAACTCAATTCAAAGATTAAATCAAGGTTAGTTTTTAAAATTTCAAACTTTTTTCAATTTTTTCTATTTTCTTTGCATTTTGAAATCCGAGCTTCTTGAAGCTTAAAAAACTTGAATCTAAGTTAGTGGAACTCAAAACACCTAAAATCTAGGCTTCGTTTGAAGAAAAACAAATTTAAATCAAGTTTTTCTATTTTTTTCTTTATTTTTCCACTTTCAGGTTTAATTGAAATTTTCTATGCAAAGCTTGTTGAAATTAGTTTAAAAGTGTTCTACCATGTTTTTTTTTTATTATTATTTTCTATGAATGTTTTGAATGCCTGGGAATTGAGAAAACATGTTGAAAATAAGGATTTGAACTCGGGGAGGCCGAGACTCAAATTCTAGAAAATTCTAGAATTTTCCAGTACAGCAAGTCGGATTCATGAGTCTAGCAGGTCAGACTCATACCTTCGGTAAGCCAAACCTGGAAACAGTTTAGCAGGTAGGTCCTCATTGCCGGTAGGCTGAATTGCACAATTTGGCAGGCCAGACCAGGGAAACCGGTAGGCTGACCGGAATTTGTAAAAATTTGTCTTTTTTCACCCGTTTTTCCTATTTTAAACCCAAATTGAGATTTTAACCTTATAATATGACTTAATAAACATAAATGACACACTATGACACCATGAGATAGCTTAGTAGTGTAGGATATCCTAAGCTAGAAATTGATAAACTTAGTTTATATTTAAGGTTATTGGTAGTTCTGTGGAGCTAATTATAGTGGATCGGGATTGCAGTGTTGGACATCGGCATGGATATTGAGGTAGGAATTCTACCATTTCCTTACGGACGTCACAGATGTCGTTACATTCTTACATTCATACTTACTTGGACTTTAAACATAAATATGAATATAAAACTTAAATGATACTTTTAATTGTAAAAGTAAATAAACATACTAACCAGGATCCATTCATACATTTTTTTTAAAAAATAACTTAACATTATTAAATCACATTGCTTAACTCATTCCATGTCACAATTTATTCAATTATACTTTAAATTAATCATGAACTTATTTAAATGAAATAGATATACCAAGTTGTAAAATCATAACTTATAAAAACATCACATCACTTATTAGTTACATGCTCCTACAGTTCGGCAGGCCGAACATGGGACTTCGGCAGGCCGGAATCCCTCAACCGACAGGCCGGCAGAGGCTTTGTGTGACTGGCTTAAAAACTCATCATCGTCTGGTAGGCCGAAAACGTGATTGACAGGCCAAACTTTCAGACATCGACAGGCCGACCAAGGATGTTCGGTAGGCCAATCGAGCCAAAATCTTTGAAAAAACTTATATTGCAAAATAGATTTAACTTTTCATAAAAATGCAGAAGATCAAAATTCTTAAAAAAAATGATAAAATAGAATATAAAACCATAGTTTAAATATTCTTAAAACTTAACATAGAAATAATGTTCAAAATATAAAACTTGATTTAAAACATAAAATCATTCTTCTTGGCGTTCTTCCGGTTACAATTCATCGTGCTTTGTGCTCACACACCTTCCCATGTCCTCCGCCTATTCCATGATTTTCTTACCCTTATCTGCAACATGACATAAAATATGATTAAGCTAATGCTTAGTAAGTACATATAATTCTCACAGTTTAAAAACATTACATATACATCAACATCATCATTGTCATCATATCCTAAAAGTGCCTTAAGCACAATTTCATAGAAACATATCTTTCATTTCATTGACCATTTTAAAACTTATTCCATTTTATCTTAAGGGCCCAAGTGTTACACTATGAACATCATTGTTGGCGCGCCGTCATGAAAGGAGAAGGGTAGCTAATCCCAAACCAAACATGACATCATAACATATCATTACATAACATTGGTGTGCAACACTTATTAGGTGATACATATATATACATAATTTTCATACTTTGAAACATGTCATCATCATACATGCATAATTTTAAATCATGAAAATCTTTCATAAGAAATTCTTTAAGGAAAATAACCATAAAATCATCATGAATAATATTGTGAATATATCATCAAACCTTGTAAAACGTGTCATGTTGCAGGTGAGAATGTACTTTCCTTAACGCTAGCTTACTTAACCTTAATATACTTTTGGTGACGACAACGCAGTCTCGATGTGCTCGTTCCTTTGAGTGTTCATGTCATTTATCCATTTAAAAAAAAAATACAATGAAATTAATACTTATTATAAAACATTCATTCATATAACATTCACATATATACATTCATCTAATAATACAATCATAATTCATAATCATCATGTGACAACATAAAATTATCATCACATATACATGTTATCATGATTTTTCTTAAATCATAAAAAAAATTACCTTAAGCATATAAAAACAAACCATACATTACAAACATGAAAATCTTTTGAAAACTTTTTTCTAATAATTTAAAAAAATACATATATTTTAATTCTAAAATTCATACAAACATCTTATTATCATATATTTCAACATCATAAAATATTTCATCATCAATCAAAATCATTTAAACATATACAACATTTTATAAAACAAAATCCAAAAATAACATTGTTAAAACAGTTTTCTTGACCTAATCTCATAGAAATTTCATAACATAAAATATACTCATCATAACATACACATGCACATTCTTGTCAACTTTCATAAAAGACATCATTCATTTACCCCTTAAATAAACATTACATTTTTCATGCATCACAGTCAAATAGTAATATTTTACAGTGAGGGGTAGAGGATAGAAAATTCATATTTTTCATAAAACACCAAAATGTCTTGAACCGTGAAGAAACATCACACAATACATACTTGAACATCATAATAAAAACTCAGAGCAAAATGCAATACCTAGAGAAAGATATTGTAGACAAATTGAGGAGGAGAATTTCTTTTCAGAATTACCAAAAAATTAAGTTCTTACCTTGAAAATTTCTTCTCAAAATTCTTGAATTCAACCAACAAAATATAACTTTTCTTTCAATACTTACAGAGAATTTTTGAGAGAGAAAGAGGATGGAATTCGTGGAGAAGAGAAGAGAAAGGAAGAAATTAGAAAACGTCTCAGAACTGAGAGAAAGAAGAGTGAGAAGATGAGAGAAAAACTGAGGAAAAGAACGTTAATTTTTTTTTTAAACGTAACGAGCATAATGAAAATTCATTACTCTTCATTAAGTCAAAATTTTCTGACTGTTTGACAACTAGCTCAATTGGTACTCATGAAGGAAATAAGAACCTCTTAAGGGAGGTTTAAGGTTCGAACCATGAGGGACGTGAAATAAAACCCTGAGGGACCAATGGGTCCTAGAGGGGACAGTACGGATGAGTGGGCCCAGATAAGCCGCAATAAAAGCCAATTATGCCGGGGGCCGACCAACAGGCCTCATGGGGGCTTGAGTGGGGCCGGGTATGCCACAATAAAAACGCGTGTTTTATTGTGGCGGCTGGCCCCACTCAAGCCCCCATGAGGTCGTAGTTCACCCCCGGCATAATTGGCTCTTATTGTGGTCCCACAATAGCGTTACGTGTCGCCGTCCCACTGTATTGCCACACTCATCCATACTGTCCCCTCATATGAGTATTTTCCAAAACACAAGTTTGACACACTATATGCATAAATTAACCAGATCTTACTAACCTTTGTATGCCGAAGAACTCCTGCAATCTGTGAAGAGAAGTAACGTTGTAGAAGAGCCTCAACAAATTGGTCTTCTTTACTATTCTTTATCCACGATCAGAGTGAGTGTGGGCTCACACGTACAGCTCTTTCACTAGGTGACTCTCCTTCCAACCAATTGAGAAAACCCAAAACTAGTGTTCGTGATTTATGAACAAGAGCTCTCAGGGAGTTTTTAGATGCTCACCAATAGAGTATCACTCTTAATCTCTCAATTATTCTATATAACTCTTAAAACTTACTCCCTATTTATAGAGGTTGGGTCCAAGGTTAGTCCTTATTAGATTAGGTCTCAAAAATTTAAATCAAAATCAAAATCGGATCAATATCTAATAAGATCCGCGTAAAAATGCGTGATCTTATCCTTCGCTCATTGGCCTGATCGACAGGCCGAACTTGAGGATCGGCATGCCAAACTACTGATTAAAATCTCAACGAATCTTTTATTTTCCACCTAAGATTCTATAGGATAAAGTTTCAGTTTCAATTCAAATAACTCAATAGAAAAGTTATCTGATTAAAACAACTTTATCTAGATAATCTCTAGGAAAATAAATGAATTCTTAATAATTCTACAAGTTTATCTTGATCTAATTTATTCAAAAATTAAATCAACCGATAAACAGACAAGAATTGTCTGATCTCAATAATTCAACAAGTTTATCTTGAATTAATTTCTTACAAAAATTAATTCAACCGATAAACAGACATGAATTATTTAATTCTTCTAAATTTGAAGCAAATCTGATAAATCCGACATAAGTCATCAATTATTGGAAAAGCACGCCGTGTCGTTATAGGATTTTATGAGCTAGCAAAGGGGACCAAAATGGACCTATAAAGTTCAAGCTCACGATAATTATGAAACCCAATATCCCAGATATACATTTCACAATTATCAACTCCAACGCTACTCCACTAAAAGCTTAGAGCTGCACTCTCAAACTTTATAGAATTACGAAGCCCGTAAAGCTAAGTCTCCATGACATATCAAAGTGTATCGTATCCCCATATGATAATCCATAATCGGCTTAAGGACAAGTTCTGTCTTACCTTTCCGATTATTTATATCTTACGTTTCATTATCTCACCATCAGAAAACTTATTATCCAAAGATAGTATACCATTCGGTTACACCTATGTATCCAAATGGTTGAATGCTCCAGTTTTCCAATTATAGGACAACGCATATAAGAGGATATCATTACTCCTAAAGAGGAGCTATGGATTCCATATCTATGAATAACAAGTCTACACTATCAAGAGTCATGCCTCCAATGTACCGGCATGCATACCACTATTGAGATGTGGGTGTCACCCTTTGGTACATCAAAAGATATAATTCGAGACAAGGGGCCCACTATTCATCTCAGGATTAAGATACAATACAAATGATTGTCTAAAGTGAATCGATTTGCCAAGATAGAATTATTAATCCAAATCAATTCACTTTATGTCCCGATCCAACACATTGTCACCTATGACAACATGCCAATGTTTCTATTCACGGAGTCCAACTCCGATGGTCAAGACAAACCATCTCCCAAAAGGGATATAGACAACATAACAATCTTTACATGAATAAAGCGCCCAACTTTATTCCCTCAATTGCGGATCATATGTTTTAGACCATCACCTTAAGAATCGTGTCTTCTGCATAATCAGTCCATTATATGCTCAATTCTTAAGGTTTAGACCGACAGTCTTAGACTACTGTTTGCTTAATATACATTCAACAAATATGAACGTAAAGAGGACAAAATTTGGTATATAAATAATGAATAAATTCTTTATTGATAAAAATGTCTCCAAAAACTTATTACATTTTTACTCCGTAGGGCATACATGTCTAACAATCTCCTATTTGCACTAAGTGAGTAAATACAACAAATTTTGCATCTCTATAGCTTTCACATGCCTCTCGAAGACTCTCCTAGTAAATGTCTTCGTAAATGGATCAGCTAAAATTGTGCTCTGACGCGATCTTGCACACTGTGACATGCCCGCCCTCAACGAAGTCCTTTATTACATGATACTTCCGATCAATATGTTTACTCTTCTTGTGAAATCTTGGTTCCTTAGCATTAGCTACTGCCGCACTGTTATCACAGTACAGTGATACCGCCTTATCCATACCAGGAACTATTTCAAGATCCCCAAGGAACTTGTGGAGCCACACTGCTTCATTTGAAGCATCACTAGCCGCCACATACTCAGCCTCCATCATTGAATCCGAAGTGCAATCTTGCTTCGCACTTCTCCAATTGATGGCACCGCCGCCCAGAGTAAACACAAACCCCAAAGTTGATTTCCTAGGATCCAGACAAGATTGAAAATCCGAGTCAATGTATCCTAGAGAAGTTAAGTCCTCACCTGAATACACAAGCATATACCCTCGAATCCTTCTTAGGTACTTGAAAATATGCTTTACCGCAACCCAATGGTTCGGTCCTGGATCCGCTTGAAATCGACTCACAATCCCGACCGCATAGCTGATAACTGGTCTTGTGCAAAGCATGGCATACATGAGACTACCCACTGCAGAAGCATAAGGTACCTTCTTCATGTATTCTCTTTCTTCATAAGACCTTGGAGAGTCTTTCTTAGAAAGAGTAATTCCAAACCTAGATGGCTGCCCACCTTTCTTGGAATCCTGCATTGCAAACCTCATGAGAATTTTATCTATATAGTTGGCCTGAGACAAAGCTATCATTTTGTTCTTCCTATCCCGAAAAATCTGGATACCGAGAACAAAATTGGCCTCATCCAAGTCCTTCATGTCAAACTGCTTGGTCAACCATAATTTGACCAACGACAATGCCCCAACGTCATTGCCAATTAGTAGAATGTCATCTATATAGAGCAGTAGAAAAACCACCTTCCCATCCTTAATGTGTTTGTAAACACATGGTTCGACCACATTTTGTGAGAACCCATAAGTTTGGATCACCTGATCAAATCTTATGTTCCAAGAACGAGAAGCCTGCTTAAGTCCATAAATTGACTTCAACAGCTTACAAACCTTACCTTTTTGACCCGCGACCTTAAACCCGTCTGGTTGTTCCATATAAATGGACTCATAAAGATAGCCATTCAGAAAAGTCGTCTTGACATCCATCTGCCAAATCTCGTAGTCGAGAGTGGCAGCTATGGACAAGAGAATCCAGATGGACTTAAGCATGGCTACATGCGAAAAGGTTTCCTCATAATCGATTCCTTCCTTTTACATATAACCCTTAGCTACCAGTCTAGCCTTAAAGGTTTCGACCTTTCCATCCACTCCTCTTTTCTTCTTGTAGATCCACTTACGCCCTATGGGTTTTACCCCTTCGGGAAGATCCACAAGCTCCTAGACCTGATTAGTCTCCATAGACTTCATCTCTATGTTCATGGCCTCTGTCCAAAGTCTTGAATCAACATCCTCCATAGCTTCTGCTTAAGTATAAGGATCCCTGTCATGTTCATCCGGTTCAGCCAAGAAGACCTCCCTATTGAACATATACCTCTCAGGTTGACGCCTGATCCTCCCACTATTCTGAAGCCCCTGAGGTTGTTGTTCAGGTTTGTTTGGTTTTTCTACAACGATCGGAATGGTTTTGTTTGGAACCTCCGGAGTGAACGGATCACCCCTTAACTCCTCAAGCACCACTTTGCTTCGAGGTTTAAAGTCTTCCATGTAACTCTCCTCAAGGAAAGTTGCATTAGTTGAAACCACGACTTTATTTTCCTTTGGGTTATAAAAATAACCCCCTTTAGTCCCTTTTGGATATCCTACAAACAAACAAACTTTCGAATGTGCTTCCAACTTATTCGGATCCTTAAACAGGACATGAGTCGGACATCCCCATATGCGAATATGGTTTAAGGATGTCTTCCTACTCGTCCATAACTCGTGAGGATTTTTAGGGACTGATTTTGAAGGCGCATTGTTCAAAAGATAACACGCGGTTTGTAGTGCATATCCCCAAAAGGACAAAGGCAATGATGAATAACTCATCATGGACCTAATCATGTCCAATAAAGTCCTATTCCTTCTCTCCGCTACGCCATTCTGTTGTAAAGTGCCCAACACAGTCAAATGGGATAAAATCCCATTCTCTAACAAGTGTTTCAAGAACTCATCAGAAACGTATTCCCCACCTCGATCAGATCAAAGTGTCTTTATGGGTCTACTCAATTGCTTTTTCACTTCAGCCCGAAACTCCCTGAACTTATCAAAAGTTCGCTCTTGTGGTGCATCAGGTACATGTACCCATATCTTGAGTAATCGTTAATAAAAGTGACAAAGCACTCATACCCTCCTTGTGCTAGGATGTTCATCGGTCCGCAAACATCACCATGCACAAGTTCCAGAACCCCTTTGACCCTATTGCCCTTAGACCCGAATGGTCTTTTGGTCATTTTACCCTCCAAACAAGATTCACATTGAGGTATTGATTCCACCTTTAAGTGACTTAAAGGTCCATCCCTTACCAACATTTGAATCATATTCAGGTTAATATGACCAAGGCACAAATGCCAAAGATAAGTTTTATTAGAGTGAGAATTTTTAAGTCTTTTAGAGTCATTATCATTTATCTCAGCATTAAGCAATAAGTCCATCTTAGGTTTGATAAAATATAGATTATTTTGCATCCATTCAGAACAGATAAAAGATTTATTTTTACGAATCACCACTTTTTTATTAAAAGATACCACGTAGGAGTCTTTAAATAAACAAGATACAGAAATTAAATTCCTTTTAAATTTAGGAACATAAAAACAATCTTGCAAAAATAAATTCCTATAATTATCAAAGTAAAGATAAACGTCTCCCACTGCTTCCGCTGAGACCAAGGATCCATAGCCCATCTGAAGCGTGAAGTCCTCATGTAGCAGACTTCTCATTTTCTTTGAACCCCTACAGAGAAACACAAACATGATTAGTTGCACCGGAATCTATGACCCAAATGTCACTGGATTCATCAACCAAACAAGTTTCTAAATATAGAAGATCACACCTACCTCCTTTGGAAAGGAGGTCCTTGCAATGTTTCTTGATATGCCCGACCTTTCCACAGAAGAAGCATTTAAGCTTCTTTGGGTTCTTCTTCTTCTTCTTCTTGCTCTTGGTAGTAGCAGGAATAGAAGACGTCCCATTCTTGGCCCGTTGCTTCTTTCCATTCCCTGAGTTAGGATTGGAACCAGAAGTAGTTACCATCTTGGCCTCACCACCAGTAGGAGACTCCCTGATTAGCAGTTCGAACTCCTGTAACTGTTTCATCAGTTCTGTTAAGGTCATATCCCGTCTATTGTTTAAATTAAAAGTAGCTCTAAACGGAATAAATTCCTTAGACAAAGTCTCAAAGATCATAGTCATCTGAGTTTCAGCATCGATGTCGGCTCCATTGGTTTGAGCCTCAGCGAGGTAACCCATGACCAACATCATGTGCTCCTTTACAAATTGCCCGGTCTCTGTCTACAGTTTAAGAGTTTATGAAGCGCCCCTTGCCGCTTTGTTATGGCCTGGCCTCCAAACATATCCTCAAGATTATCCAAGATCTGCTTCATAGTCTCATAATCCTGATGTTGAGCCTGCAGTACATTATTCATGTTGGCCACAACATAGCAGTGGGCCTGATTATTAGCATCTTTCCAGCGATCATACGCTTAGAATTGCTCGTTACTTGAGTCTCCCGTAGGCTCGGGAGGACAAGGGGTTGTCAGTACATATTTTAGCTTCTCAAAGGATAGGATGATATCCAGGTTCCGTTTTCAATCGTTATAATTCTCACCGGTTAATTGGTTTTTGTCAAGTATCGATGATAAAGCGTTTTTAGACATTTTCAATCTACAATAAAGAATCATATACCAAACATAAGCAAACATATAATAATAATTTAGTAAGATAACACAATCATGTAAAATCATACAAATGTGTTTATGTGTCAAAACCTTGAAAATATCACAACCTTACAACGATAATTCCCAACTCAGAATTCAAAACGCTCCTAGGGGAGTCATGCCAAATTCAATCAGAAACACGGATCCCCTCCTGATTAATATATGTCATCCAGGACCCGTATGATCCAGCATATATTAATAATCATTTTTTTGATCATTAATTTTATTTACAGAGCTCCTAGGGGAGGTTAATAATAAAATTAACGTGAGTGTATAACCATCGTTTCAATAATTTATCCATGGTTTATAATCACCACCTAGGGGTGTGCAACCATAAATCATGCTAAAATACCTTATCCTCTCA
Source organism: Artocarpus heterophyllus (assembly GCA_025403435.1). Taxonomy (NCBI): domain Eukaryota; kingdom Viridiplantae; phylum Streptophyta; class Magnoliopsida; order Rosales; family Moraceae; genus Artocarpus; species Artocarpus heterophyllus. The sequence continues at coordinate 11,214,921 of CM046354.1, read as the reverse complement.
GAGATCCAATCTGGTACATGATAGAAATCCCTTCCTAAGGGTTGGGACCATCATATTCTACCTATGGACCAACGATGGAGGCCTTAGGTTCTCTCTTCGAAAACCTTCTCCCACTCAATCTTTTGAAATCAAGGTTTTATTTTTAAATTATGCATGATCATTTTTAATATGAGTGGCACTCCCTATTCTATATGACATGTTATCAATATACATGGCAAATCATATTATAATGCAAACAAGCAAAGCAATCAAGCAAAGCTACTAGCAAAATAATAATAATAATAACCGTAATATTATGGCTCCACCCTAGAGAATAGAAAACTAAGATTACAAGAAAATAATCGAGACATATATCGATTCTTCATCCTTGAATCCTCAAGTTGTATCCTTCTTCACGTAATTCCCATCTTCAAGTCTTCAATCCCGTATAAATCAAATACTTTATATTTCTGGCCATATCCAAACCTAATGTTTCTTGAAATCATCTCAAAAATAAAATAAAAACTGCACCAAAAAATTACACCTTTTTTAGAAATTTTTCAACTCTCGGTCGGTAAGCCGATCTGGGTGATCGGTCTGTCGGTCATGTTCCATCGACCTGCCGACCTATGAAAGTTCGGCATGCCAAAATTAAAGTTCGGCCTATCGGCAGAGCCAGCCGATTTCTACCCCACTAACGGCTTGCCGAACCACACGTCCGGTCTGTTGATCTATGACCATCGGCCCACCGAACTGAGGGTTCAGCATGCCGACCGAGCAGAAATCTCACATTCCAGAAAATACAATTTTAATGCAATTCATCAATTTTATTTTCAACAATTTAAAAACATAAAATTAGAGACTCAAGAAACACTTGGGTGCGCCATCATCCATCTTCTAGATTCGTCTTCTCCGAATAATTATTTAATTACAAATTTAAAATTAAATAAAAATTCTTAGCTGCACTCTCAAACTTTATAGAATTACGGAGCCCGTAAAGCTAAGTCTCCATGACATATCAAAGTGTATCGTATCCCCATATGATAATCCATAATCGGCTTAAGGACAAGTTCTGTCTTACCTTCCCGATTATTTTTATCTTACGTTCTATTATCTCACCATTAGAAAACTTTACCATCCAAAGACAATATACCATTCGGTTACACCTGTGTATCTAAATGGTTGAGCGCTCTAGTTTTCCAATTATAGGGTAACACATATAAGAGGATATCATTACTCCTAAAGAGGAGCTATGGATTCTATATGTATGAATAACAAGTCTACGTTACCAAGAGTCATGCCTCCAATGTACCGGCATGCATACCACTATTGAGATGTGGGTGTCACCCTATGGTACATCAAAAGACACAATTCGAGACAACGGGCCCACTATTCTGTTGGAAAAACGATGCGCAGCGAAATTTTTAAATTTTTAATTCATCAGAGTAATTTCCAAAACACAAGTTTGACATGCTATATGCATAAATTAGACAGATCTTACTAACCTTTGTGTGTTGAAGAACCTCCGCAACCAATGAAGAAAAGTAACGTTCCAAAAGAGCCTCAACCAACTGGTCTTCTTTGCTATTCTCTATCCACAACCGGAGTGAGTGTGGGCTCACACGTATAGCTCTTCCACCGGTGACTCTCCTTCCAACCAATCGAGAGAACCTAAAGCTAGTGTTCGTGATTTGTGAACAAAAGCTCTCAGGGAGTTTTCAGATGCTCACTAGAAGAGTATCACTCTTAATCTCTCAATTGATCTGAGTAAATCATGAGACTTACTCCTTTTATATAGCGATTGGTCCTGGGGTCAGTCCTTATCAGATTAGGTCTCAAAAACTCGAAACAGAATCAAGTTCGGATCAATATTTGCTAAGATCCGTGTGAAAACGTGTAATCTTATCACTCGCTGATTGGCAGGCTGAACATGCCCCATGGCAGGCCGAACAGGTCCTTCGGTAGGCCAAACTCCCGCGTAAATATCTCACGAATCTTTTATTTTCCACCTGAGATTCTATAGGATAAACTCTCAGTTTTGATTCAAATAACCCAATAGAGAAGTTATCTGGTCAAAACAAACTTTATCAAGATAATCTCTAAGAAAATAAATCAATTCCCAATAATTCTACAAGTTTATCTTGATCTAATTTATTCAAAATTAAATCAACAGATAAACAGACAAGAATTATCTGATCCCAATAATTCAACAAGTTTATTTTGAATTAATTTCTTACAAAAATTAATTCAACCGATAAACAGACATGAATTATTTAATTCTTCCAAATTTTAAACCAATCTGATAAATCCGACATAAGTCACCAATTATTGAAAAAGCACACCATGTCATTACAGGATTTTATGAGCTAGCAAAAGGGACAAAAATGGACCTATAAAGTTCAAGCTCACGATAATTATGAAACCCAATATCCTAGATATACATTTCACAATTATCAACTCCAACGCTACTCCACTAAAAGCTTGGAGCTGTACTCTCGAATTTTATAGAATTACAAAGCCCGTAAAGCTAAGTCTCGATGACATATCAAAGTGTATCGTATCCCCATATGATAATCCATAATCGGCTTAAGGACAAGTTCTGTCTTACCTTCCCGATTATTTATATCTTACGTTCTATTATCTCACCATCAGAAAAGTTACTATCCAAAGATAGTATACCATTCGGTTACACCTATGTATCCAAATGGTTGAGCGCTCCAATTTTTCAATTACAGGACAACGTATATAAGAGGATATCATTACTCCTGAAGAGGAGCTATGGATTCCATATCTATGAATAACAAGTCTATGCTATCAGGAGTTATGCCTCCAACGTATTGGCATGCATACCACTATAGAGATATGGGTGTCACCCTTTAGTACATCAAAAGACACAACCCGAGACAACGGGCCCACTATTCATCTCATGATTAAGATACAATACAAATGATTGTCTAAAGTGAATCGATTTGTCAAGATAGAATTATTAATCCAAGTCAATTCACTTTATGTCCTGATCCAACATATCGTCACCTATGACAACATGCCAATGTTTCTATTCACAGAGTCCAACTCCGATGGTCAAGACAAACCATCTCCCAAAAGGGATATAGACAACATAACAATCTTTATATGAATAAAGCACCCAACTTTATTTCCTCGATTAAGGATCATATGTTTTAGACCGTCACCTTAAGAATCGTGTCTTCCGCATAATCAGTCCATCATATGCCTAATTCTTAAGGTTTAGACCGACAGTCTTAGACTACTGTTTGCTTAACATAAATCAACAAATATGAACGTAAAGAGGACATGATTTGGTATATAAATAATGAATAAATTCTTTATTGATAAAAATGTCTCCAAAAACTTATTATATTTTTACTCCTTAGGGCATACATGTTTAACATATTGATCTCAAAATTAAGATACAATACAAATGATTGTCTAAAGTGAATCAATTTGCCAAGACAGAATTATTAATCCAAATCAATTCACTTTATGTCTCGATCCAACACATCATCACCTATGACAACATGCCAATGTTTCTATTCACGGAGTCCAACTCCGATGGTCAAGACAAACCATCTCCCAAAAGGGATATAGACAACATAGCAATCTTTACATGAATAAAGCGCCCAACTTTATTCCCTCGATTACGGATCATATGTTTTAGACCATCACCTTAAGAATCGTGTCTTCCACATAATCAGTCCATCATTGCCCAACTCTTATGGTTTAGACCGACAGTCTTAGACTACTGTTTGCTTAACATACATTCAACAAATATGAACATAAAGAGGACAAAATTTAGTATATAAATAATGAATAAATTCTTTATTGATAAAAATGTCTCCAAAAACTTATTACATTTTTATTCCTTAGGGCATACATGTCTAACAGTTATTTCCCGCAAGGATACAGAGATTAGAAGGCTACTGAATTTTATGGATTGGAGCAGGGTGATATGTCAGTTTTGGAGTATGAGGCAAAGTTTAACGAATTGCCTAGGTTCACTCCATCTGCTGTGGCATCGGAGTGTGAGAAGTGTATTAAGTTCCAAGAAGGGCTTAAGGCTTCCATTCGACGACAGATGGTTGCTCTGCGACTCAAGAATTTTGGTGAGCTTGTGTCATCAACTATATTTTTGAAAAATGATTATGCACACTATTGTGAGGATCGAGCAAGGACTTCAGGAGGACTACAAAGAAGCGACAGGAGGAGTACCAGTAGCCGTCTAACTCAAGGAAAGAATCAACAGGGTAATGTGAATAGTAGAAGCAGTAGTTCATCCAGCAGCGGGCGGAGCAATCTCTACAGTTTCTATTGCCACAATTGCCAGCAGCTGGAATACATCAAGAGGAACTACACAATCAAGAATGCTTGTCTAGGAAGTGCCAATCGTCAGCCTCAGCTCAAACTCTACCTCCTCCTCAGCAATTCCCTTAACTGTAGTTCCTTTAGTTCACCCCTTAGCAACTGCCACACCTAGCACAAGGATACCAGCCGTAGAACTTCCAACGCAATGCCCCTTAGTATCAAACACCAAGTAAAGCTAACGTGCAGTCACCTCTACCGTAGCAATATCGATCGACTAATCCAAGACCTAGCAATGTTGGTAGATGAAAAGGGAAAGCTCCAATTCAAGTTCACACTATGCCATTAGGGAGTTCGGATGCCCAGACCAATAACACAGTTGTCGATAGTATGGTCTTAGTTTCTCAGTCCTTAGCACATGTTTTATTTGATACTGATGCCACTCATTCTCTCATTTCAAGTTCTTTTATATATGCCTTGGGGTTAGAGATAGAAGAGTTTGAGGAGCCCTTAGTTATTGCTTCACCCTTAGGGCGGGGGTTTGTGAACTGTGTATGTAAGTCTTGTAAAATAAAGATTGGGGGTGAGACTCTAGAGAGTGATTTGATTTTTAATCCTCATGAGCTCATTTGATGTAATCCTAGGGATAGACTGGTTGTCCAAGTACAATGCAGTTGCAGACTGTCAACTTACGAGAGTGACTTTAGTGTCTGATAAAGGAACGATGATCACTTATTAGGGTGGTAATGATCGAACGATGAGTGAACATCTCATGAAGACATGTCTCAGAGGACGAAAGGATCTAACCTGCTATGCCTTCCTCATAAACCTAGAAGGAGAGTTCAGTACATCGGGAAGAAATGCAGCAATTCCAATGGTTAATGAGTTTGAAGATGTCTTCCTTGACAAGTTACCAAGATTGCCACCGCATCGAGAAATTGAGTTTGGTATTGAGCTGCTTCTGGGAACGGTTTCGATTTCTATAGCACCTCATCGGATAGTGCCGGTAGAGAAAGTAACTTTAGGAGCTTGCTGACAAGGGATATATTCAAAACAGTACATCACCATGGGGAGCACCAGTTTTGTTCGTTAAGAAGCATGATGGAACCCTTAGATTGTGCATAGACTATCAATAACTAAATCAAGTCACCGTGACAAACAAGTATCCTCTGCCCAAGATCGATGAGTTATTCGATTAGTTGAGAGGTTAGCGGTACTTCTCGAAGATAGATTTACGTTTGGGATACCACTAGCTCAAGATTAGGGAAGAGAACATTCCCAAAACAGCTTTCAGGACCCGGTATGGCACTTTGAGTTTCTGGTGATGCCATTTAGGTTGACAAATGCTTAGGCAGCTTTCATGGACCTATTGAACAGAATATTCAAGCCTTATCTTGATCAGTTCGTGATCGTATTCATCGACAATATCTTGGTCTACTCTATGACTTGGGAAGATCATGAGTAGCACCTCAAGATCATGCTTCAGACTCTGTAGGAGCACTAGCTATACGCCAAGAAAGAAAAGTGTAAGTTTTGGTTGATAAAAGTCAAGTTTCTAAGGCATGTCATCTCCGAGCAAGGAATCTTAGTGGATCCTTTTAAGGTAGAAGCCATAGTAGAGTGAGAATGACCGAGGAATGTAGCAAAAATCCATTAAGAAAGCTTCAAGCGAATTTTAAGGATACGAGACTTTGGTTGACAAATAAAGCAAGAAAGAAAAAGGAAATTTAAAGCAAAAGAAAAAAAGGATAGGCGGTAGAAAAGACAAAAGAGAGAGAGGGCAAGAGAAATGAAAGGAAAGGGAAAAAATATAAGAAAAAGAAATAAGAAAAAATCAAATTATGTACTTTAGGTGACAAATTTTATGAGGGATATGAAGATGATTATAATAAATAGATATAAAATCATGCGATAGAAGTATTTAATTTGAAACAAAATGAAGAACATGCAGAAACACAAAGACTAATTGGAGAAAAATCAAATAATTATGAAACTTTATTAATAAGATGTCATGAAAATAATCTAACTACACCCATAATTATAGAAGTTGTTAAGCAAAACTAGAAACTAACTTTTTAGACGAAAAATAAAAACCGATAAGAATAGAAAAGTAAATGGAATTAAAGACAATGTTAGAAACTAAAAGAAAATAATTGAAAACACGTAACATGGACACTAAGTGGAAATATCAAACTTTGTCGTTGTTGCTAAGAAACGTATTCTACAACAAAAATAATATATATAGTCTAAAAATAAAGTAAAAAAATGATTTGTAAGCGATAATAATAAAGGAGTAGCAAAGAAAAGAAAAAAATGTAATAACACCAAAACAACGGAAATAAAAGAATGAACACTTCAAGTTATGTTATAAGAGATTATAGTAGACAAAGAGAGTAAAAAGAAAAAGAAAAGAAAATGTAAAGCAAAAGAAAGAAAGGGGAAGACGCTAAAAGAAGAAGAAGGAAGAAAAAAAGTCAGGAAAGGGGTAAAAAGAAGAAAAAAAAGAAATGATTTCAAGATCTTGGAAATTTGATTATCTAATTACTACGATCTCTCGATATTTTCATTCCCATTTCATGGTCTGACGAGTAAGGTCACATTTCAAATGCACTTGTAATTTATACACCCCTACACAAGAGGCATTTGTTCTCTAAATCTCACTTTTCATTGTAACTAAAAAACAACATATCTTTGATGTTTCCTTCCTGTCCTTTCCAATTTTAAGAGAGTGAGAAGTGAATTCAATCTTCTAATTTCCAAATCTAAACATAATTTGAATTTTTGAAGTCAACATTAGGGCCATGAGCTGAAGTCATTTTTTGATTCATTCAAGAACAAAAATTTATTCACTTGATTTTATAGTAGATCAAAGGTATCATGTCTTATGTAAAACTAAGAAATAAGAATTTCTTGTGGTACCTTCAGAGCTAGAATTTCCTTCAGAAACCCTTGTATCTTCAAATCACTTTCAAACTCATAGCACTGGCATTCAAATTGTAATGCTAACGTAAACTTTACAGGTGACGGTAGAGAGCCTGACTTATAGCACACAAGTCATGTTTCAAGTGCTCCCACGGTGGCTGCGCCGTAACTCCACCTAACTATCTAGTGCTAGAGGGAGTTTTATATTGCAAGCACCATTTTGCATAGCTTTTCAAGGAAAGAGGGAATTACAACCATTAAATGTACATCGGTTCCCGCCGCTGTTCCAGAATCATAAATGCACAAGAAAAGAGAGAAATTTTGTTAGAAAAATAGTTCGCAACGAAATTTTAAAAATTTTATATCAGAGTATTTTTCAAAACACAAGTTTGACACACTATATGCATAAATTAACCAGATCTTACTAACATTTGTATGCCTGAAGAACTCCTGCAATCTGTGAAGAGAAGTAACGTTGTAGAAGAGCTTCAACCAATTGGTCTTCTTTACTATTCTTTATCCATGATCAGAGTGAGTGTGGGCTCACACGTACAGCTCTTCCACCAGGTGACTCTCCTTCCAACCAATCGAGAGAACCCAAAACTAGTGTTCGTGATTTATGAACAAGAGCTCTCAGGGAGTTTTTAGATGCTCACCAATAGAGTATCACTCTTAATCTCTCAACTAATCTATATAACTCTTAAAACTTACTCCCTATTTATAGAGGTTGTGTCCAGGGTCAGTCCTTATCAGATTAGGTCTCAAAATTTTAAATCAAAATCAAAATCAGATCAATATCTAATAAGATCCGCGTAAAAAATGCGTGATCTTATCCTTCGCTCATTGGCTTGATCGGCAGGCCGAACTTGAGGATCGGCGTGCCAAACTACTGATTAAAATCTCAGCGAATCTTTTATTTTCCACATGAGATTCTATAGGATAAAGTCTCAATTTTAATTCAAATAACTCAATAGAAAAGTTATCTGATTAAAACAACTTTATCTAGATAATCTCTAGGAAAATAAATGAATTCTTAATAATTCTACAAGTTTATCTTGATCTAATTTATTCAAAAATTAAATCAACCGATAAACAGACAAGAATTATCCGATCCCAATAATTCAACAAGTTTATCTTGAATTAATTTTTATCACAAAATTAATCCAACCGATAAATAGACATGAATTATTTGATTCTTTCAAATTTCAACTAATCTAATAAATTCGACATAAGTCACCAATTATTGGAAAAACACGCCGTATCGTTACAAGATTTTGTGATCTAGCAAAGGGGACCAAATAGACTTATATAGTTCAAGCTCCTGATAATTATGAAACCCAATATCCCATATATACATTTTATAATTATCAACTCCAACGCTACTCCACTAAAAGCTTGGAGCTACACTCTCGAACTACATAGAATTACGAAGCCCGTATAGCTAAGTCTGCATGACATATCATAATGTATTATATCCTCATAGGATTATCCATAACCGGCTTAAGGACAAGTTCTGTCTTATCTTCCAGATTATTTTTATCTTATGTTCCATTATCTTACCATCAGAAAACTTACCATCTAAAGATGGTATACCATTCGGTTACACCTATGTATCCAAATGGTTGAGCGCTCTAGTTTTCTAATTACAGGATAACGTATATAAGAGGATGTTTCTACTCCTAAAGATGAGCTATGGATTCCATATTTATGAATAACAGGTCTACGCTATCAAGAGTCATGCGCCCAACATACCGGCATGTATACAACTGTTAAGATGTAGGTTTCACTCTTTGGCACATCAAAAGACACAAGTCAAGACAACGGGCCCACTATTCATCTCAAGATTAAGATACAATACAGATGATTGTCTAAAGTGAATCAATTTACCAAGACAAAATTATTAATCCAAATCAATTCACTTTATGTCCCGATCCAACACATCGTCACCTATGACAATACGCCAATGTTTCTATTCACGGAGTCTACCTCCAATGGCCAAGATAAACCATCTTCCATTAGGGATATAGACAACATAACAATCTTTACATGAATAAAGCACCCAACTTTATTCCCTCAATTTCGGATCTTATGATTTAGACCGTCACCTTAAGGACCGTGTCTTCTGCATAATCTGTCCATCATATGCCCAATTCTTAAAGGTTTAGACCGATACTCTTAGACTTTTGTTTGCTTAACATACATTCAACAAATATGAACGTAAAGAGGACAAGATTTGGTATATAAATAATGAATAAACTCTTTATTGATAAAAATGTCTCCAAAAACATATTACATTTTTACTCCTTAGGGCATACATGTTGAACAAATTTGTGATGTGGTTACAACTTGCATTGACTTTCCTTTGGTTTGGGAGTGTATTTTTTCTTCCCCCTCAACACTATGCTTTTACATGGTGGACTAGTGATGAGACTGTAAAAGTGTACATTTTCTAAGGCTTAAATCATTTATTTATGCTTTTATTTCTCTTTAAATCCTTTAATTAATAGCAATTTTGTGGTAATAAGTATTTTCGTGTCTTAGTGTGTAAATGTGTTTAAAAATATGTTTTTAGTGTGTTTTTATGCTTAATAGAATTTTTAGTAATTTTTAGAGTCATTTTGGTATGTTAGATAAGTGTCTAGTCTGTAAATAGTCAAAGCTGTGAAAATAATACGGTAATTTTATTTTGAGTTTTAGAGTGTTTGATGGTGTGTTTTAAGTTTGTAAATATGTCTTATTATATTTTTAGTAATTTCTAAAAATATTTCCAAGTCATAAAAATTATATATGTGTCAAACCGTAAGAGACTGGAAATTTTAGGAGTTTTTATTTATTTTTGTATGTTTTAATATAAAATAAATATTTTTGTAAATATTATGTTTGTAAAATAATAATATTAGTGTGTTTGTGATTTTTAGATTTGAAATCTGGAGAAAAAACTAAGCAAAACGGCACCAAAACGGAAAAAATCAGACATCAAATGCATCAAAAAGATGAAGAAAATTCGAATTTATATTAAATGGGACACGTGGCATCATGAGAGCCGTCGGATTCACTGCCAAATCAATCTCAGCCGTCCTAAGAAGAGACACGTGTCAACGCGTCATTCGGTGCATCAGCGAAATCTCAGGGTACAATCCACGTGTCGAATAACGATTGGCGCGTGTGATTCACAAACCAACAAGCTGCAGACACGTCAGAGGGGAGTCGCGGGCCATGTCTGCTCTCGTGTGGGTGAGTCCATGTGCAGCTGTTCCTCCAGTCGTTCGATGCAATGACTGAGACCAATCTGACGGTCTTAAATTGCGGTCCCGCTGGCCCCACCTGGGACCAATTTGTGAGCGTTTGTCGACCATTGGATCGCGCGATTAACGTCCACGATCAGTCCGTTATAGTCTTGTTATGGCCTGCGTCACATAGGATCTCAAAGGGTAAAACGCACAATGAAGAGCAGATCTCAGCGCGGGAAAAGAAAAGAAAATAATAATAATAAAAAAAATCTAAAATAGTGAATTCTTTTCACTATAAAAGGGGCTCTCCCCCCCTCATTCGAACACACACCCCTGAAGGCCTTCGGGCCTCCTTTCCCTTCTTTTCCCAATTTTTTCCTTTTTACTTCTTTTATTCTTTAGGTAAATATATATATATATATATATATATATATGTTTAATTTAATGTAGAGAGTCTGGTGAGGCAGAGAGATGATCTTGTATACGTAGTACTCTGGTATGAGTTTTTACTCTATATCTGTGTTATAATGCTTATATTTTTATGGAATAAATTATATCTTTAAGTTTTTAATAATTATTGTTACTGTTGTTATGTTGTCAATTTTTACATAAATTCAGTCATGCTTTCTTTATGTAATTTAATTGTGTTGCATAATTAATATTAATAATGCTAAAGTTATGCTCGTTTATCAAGCTAAGTTTTTGCTACATTATAGACATGGACTGGTACAGTAAATGCTTAGTAATTCTTGATTTATTGTAGACAAAGGATGACATAGTGTATTCTTAGACCATTTAATAAGTCGAGGTGCTGCCGGAATTAACGTAATAATTTATTCCATGAAAATATATTAATTTTGATTTGTTATCATCTTTTCTATCTTAAAATTATGTTGATTATAATCGTGTGACAACGGTTATAATTTTCATAATTAGTGCATTAAATCATTAGTGACAGATAATCATTTTGCTAGTTTTTATAGGAAAACCCTTACCGTATTATGGCTTGCTATATTGTCGATTTAGGTTGACCTATATAATTAGTAAAAAGTGCTTGCAATTAATAAGAAAAGATATAGTAAATCAAATGCTTTAGATAATTATTATTTAGAGTTAAAATTTCATATCAATTGCGAGACATACAAGGGATTCTCAAAGCTTCACTATTTTAAATTTTATGCTTTAAATTTTGAGTAAAAAGAAAAATCACAAAAATATTTCTTGCTTTCAAAAATTGCTTGCCTCTTTGACTATTTATTTTTAACAATCTCTCGAGTGACAAATTTTCACCTCCCTGTGGATACGACAACTTTTCTATACTACAAACGTCCGCCGTTTATTAAAAAGAATAAACATCATTTGGGGCATTACCACCACAACTGGCAAAACTTGGGTCTTCTCTTTTTCATCTCCGGCTCATCATTGTTGGGCATGTTCTTGTTTTTGCTTGTTATATGGGATGTGAAATCCAAAAGGTCATATTGCCTTCTCCCAAACATATGAAAACACTAGCATGGTTAATTCTTTTTGCTGCTTACTTGCTACGAAAAGAAGTTCCAGAAATAAAAGAAGAAAAGAGAGTGGGGGAAGGAGAAGCCATGGTCACCTTAACTATGTGGAGGTACCTTTAAAGCGTGTTTGTTAAAAGGGAGATGAATGAGTGAGTAAGAGGAATAATTTTGAGATCTGTGGTTTTGGGAGAAGAGGGGATGAAGTGGATGATATAATAACCTCAGTTTTAGTATAGAAAGATTAGAAGAGGTAATTGCACCAAGTAGAGTATGAGAAATATCGTTTTGTTGCTATTCATTTTCCTCACTTTGGCTATTTAAGACCCATTTAATATTGTTTTCAAGTGTTTTTGAAAATGCTTTTATTTGTCTTTTGAAGCAAAAATTTCAAAAACATCAAATTCAATAGCATGACAGAAGAGAAATCGAAAGAAGTAAATGGAAATTGTATTATTGAATCAGGAAAAATCAAGAAAATGTACAAGAATCAAAAGAGAATTCGAGACCACTCTCTCTTCCAATTCTCAGCTTAAACAACACCCAATCAACCAAATACCTTCTGATATCAAACTGTTTTCTGATCTATATACCTCCCATTCAAGTTTATTAAGTGTTCTAACTACTCTTCTAACCGAAAAGAACAACTAATTACACGTAACAGACAATTGTAACAAACTTCTTAACTGCTAACCAGCCATTTAGTTACCCAAAGCCTATCAAAATGCCAGAGAATCCCAAGTTGTTTACCGATTTTTTTTTTCCTTTTGTCTTAAGAGACTTGTTAAGTGATTTGTTGATTTTCAGTTTTTAGAAAATACAACTTACCGTAGATAGATTCACCAATTGACAAATGACAGGCCACTTGCCTCGTGTGCTGATACATAAATTTTGATTGTTAATTTTGAGGTCCCTATCAATATAGTTTACACTATCCATCGAGTTTTTCTAGATGGCATAAGACAACTTACAACATAAGTACAGTACAAGGAAAAATAAAAAAGATCTCATTAAACAAGAATGACATAGAGGGAGAAAGGTTTACTCACTCTTTTATATCTCAAGACAATGGATAAGAAAGGAAGTCCATTTTGTAATTATACTTCATTCGGGCAATTACATACACTTTTTTTCCCTCGCTTTTATGGAGCATGATGTCAATCCTGTTTACCCTTAATCCTATAGACAACCAAACACCATCAGATATCATCATGATCCATGAAATTACATAAATAATTCAAGAAGACTTGAATTCCAACGCTAAGAATGAAAAATGGGTGATTCAAGAGTTCTCAAAAAGAGTAACTCAACAAGTATTTCACCAACTATGTTGGTAATCACCTTTAGTCAAACTCATTCATACTATTACAGCATGAAAAGTACGAATAACTACGACAGAGACTAAACCCTATACTCAGAGGAAGCAACGATGCTAAAAACAGCATCGGCCAAGCCCCAATAGCCCAGGAAGACGACATCCTGACTTCAAAACCTCCTTATATCCCACTTGACACTGCAGCAAATATAACTCTTCTATGGCACAAAAAACACCCCAAATGCTTGCCAGGCCAGGGCTCAAACCGAATAAGATCTCTAATATTTTTTCCTGCACCCAATCACAAAAGTTAATCGTGGCATGAGGTTAACCACACAACACCTAGAAACCATGTCCATAACAGTAAGGCGAAAAAAAAAAAAAAAAGGAAAAAAAGGTGGCGTGCCTATGTCACCAAAAAAGAAATGACAGAGCTGGGATGGATTTCATTACAAATAACATTATATTTAACTAATGTATTATTTTCATAGAGCCTCCAAGAATTAGTAAGGAACATACCTTCTATGGAAATGATTACCAGACAAAAGAAAACACAAGAAACGCTTTCAAACAACATTGGAGGGTTTATCCTCAAATACCTTACGGGAAAATGGCTTGCACTGCCCTCATCAATTTTTTTTTGGAATAAGTATTAAGTGACAATACATCCTGTACTTTATGATATATTTAAATTATCTTTTTTTATTAGAAATTATTCTATTGCAAATATTGTCTTCGAAAGAGAACAACTTAACTATGCTAAATGCCTTGAGCTTATTAATAAAATAAATAAATAAAACTCAGCAACAAAAGTACTAAAAAATAAAACTCTGTTGAAATCCAAACAAAATAGAACAATAGACAAGAACAAAATCATGTAAACAAAATAAGCTGAAAATGGAGTACAAAATTTTTATCTTCCCATATGAAATAATAAATAGAACTTACACAATCTTTTGTACCACTGGGTGCAAGGAAGGATGTAATATACCCTTGGAAATCAAATCGACAAACAACTCTGCAGTTGAAGCGTCTGCAAAAAAATTCTTTGCCACCATTTCATCAGCAAGCTGCAATACTCTTGATATCTTGTTGTTACAAAGAAGCCCCCGGATCATTAAATTATAAGTGCGATTGTCTGGAGGGCATCCCTTTTGTTCCATTTCTCTATGCAAGTTTAGAGCTTCATCTACAAGGCCCCCGCCAAGAAGTCCATCAATCATTATGTTATAAGTCCACACGTCATGTTGTAAGCCTTTAGATGGTACTTGGTGAAAGAGATCCTTTCCAGCTACAAGATTTCCAGCTTTACACATAGCTCTAATGAGGATATTGTAGATCATGATGTCGATTGGTAACATTTTCTGTTCCATGTCTTGAAATAAAGTTACTGCATCCTCAAGTTCTCCCTTTTTGCACAAGCCATCGAGTAAAATAGCATATGTTTGAATATCTGGGAGCTGCCCAACAGCTTGCATCTTGTGAAGTAGATCTTGTGCAAACCAAGTTCTCCCTGCATTGGATAGACCGGCCATAAGAGAATTATAAGTAACAATATCAGGCTCTAATCCCTTAGATTTCATCTTGTCATACAGTTTAAATGCCTCATCTATCATCCTTTTCTTGCCATATCCATTTATCAAAATGTTGTAACTAATTACATCAGGTTCACAACCATTCCCAATCATCATATCAAACACCTTTCTTGCCTTATCAATTTCGCCTCGCAAACAATAGCCGTCAATGAGTGAACTATACGTTACAACATCAGGCTTGACACCTCGTTGAATCATAATTTCCATCATATCTTGTGCCTTCAAAGCCATCCCTTCTTTGCAAAGTGCATCAACCAAGACATTAAAAGTGCGTAAATTAGGAGAGATATTTTGATCTTGCATTTCATTAAACAAGGTTATAGCTCCTTCTAATTCGGCAAACATGCACACACCATGAATTAAGGTGGTGTAAGTAACAACATTTGGAACAATACTTTTTCTTCTCATTTTTGAAAAGAGGTCAAGAGCATAATCAAGTCGCCGCTCCTTACAAAGGCCGTCTATAACAGTGTTGTAAGAAATAACGTTCGGCTTGCAGTTATCTTCTTCTTCCATCTTTCTGAGCAGCTGAATAGCTGCAACACTGTGGCCCATCTTACAATTACCATTTAACAATGTATTATAAGTTATTACATTAGGCTTACAATCTCCTTTAATCATTTTGTGAAAGTATTCAGCTGCTTCAGCAACTTTTCCCTCAACAAAAAACCCCCTTACTAAAGTATTCATGGTCACAGTGTCTGGTTTATGACCAAATCTAATGAACTTTCCAATAACACATAAGCTACAACTTAATTGGTTCAAATGACAAAAGCAATTTAACATAATGCTAAGGGTGTAACAATCAGGCATAATTCCTCCCATACCCATTTGGTTGTACAAAGAAATGACAACAGAATAATGTTTGGCTTTAGAAATTTTACTCAACAATTGATTGAAAGCAACAACAGAAGGGCGAGGACGACTTCGAAGCATCATCTGAAAGGAATTTAAAGCATCATCAAGATTCATCTCCAACTCCACCGCCATGTGGGCATTGTTGCGGGTTTTGCGAGTTCTATGACCGTCTTTTGGAGAGGCTTTGGAATGATTGTGAGCTATTAAATTGTTGCTGATCAGAGCAAGAGACGAAGTAGGAGTAGAAAACGTACCATTGAAAACCCCGAAAGCATTGTTGAAAATGAACTTGGTTTTAGGGGCTTTTGTCTGCACCTTTAACATCTTCGCCACAAATTTCAGAGAAATTTGAATAGGAAATGCGTTCTGATGAGGGGATATTTTCAGATCTGTGTTGAAAGCAGTCGAAGATGAAAGACGGTGAGAAAATAGCGGGCGGACTAGAGTCTGGGCTAGGGCACAGATTTTATTATACAATAAAACGACAACACAAGAACAGAAACAATAAGAAAAACGACAAAGTTCAGCAACCAAAGAAACGGGAAGGGTCCAAACACAAGGTCCCAGATCCTAGAGACCTGGCATAAGTGATACTCTATTTCTCTCTTTTTTTTTAATGTCCCTGATAATTAATAGTCATTTAATAAAAGATTTGAAAAATCTATCACATAATACCACTCCAATTTTAACCATGATTTAATTTATCAGATAATATAAGTAAGATATGTATTTGTTTTACTTGGAAACAAGGATATGCATATGTTTTGATACAATTCGTTTCAACTTTTAAAATATGTATTTTACATTTTTCTTTAGTGGTCTATTTTCTTCTCTTTGAGTTTATAATTTAACCATTTTTACACAAAATATAGATGGAGAGTGATAGTTTAAGGTTTTAAAGGCATAAAAGGGTAATAGAAACATATAAGTCTAAAATTTGAAAAGGAGAAAAAAAAGATTTGTGTGTGACAGTGATTGACGAATAAAGTCAAAAATGAAAGAAAAAAAAATAAAAAACATGAAAACGACAAAGTTAAGAAGATAGAAAGCTTCAAGCGAATTCTAAGGATGCGAGACTTTGGTTGGCAAATAAAGTAGAAAAGAAAAAGGAAAGGTGAAGCAAAAGAAAAAAAAAGGATAGGCGGTAGAAAAGACAAGAGAGAGTGGGCGAGAGAAATGAAAGGAACGGGAAAAAAAAAAGATAAGAAAAAGAAATAAAAAAATCAAATTATGTTTTTTAGGTGTGACAAATTTTATGAAGGATACGAAGATGATTATAATAAATATATATAAAAACCATGCAATGGAAGTACTTAATTTGAAACGAAATGAAGAACATGTAGAAACACAAAGACTAATTGGAGAAAAATCAAATAATTATGAAATTTTATTAATAAGATGTCATGAAAATAATCTAACTACACCCATAATTATAGAAGTTGTTAAGCAAAACTAGAAACTAACTTTTTAGACGAAAGATAAAAACCGATAAGAATAGAAAAGTAAATGGAATTAAAGACAATGTTAAAAACTAAAAGAAAATAATTGAAAACACGTAACATGGACACCAAGGGGAAATATCAAACTTTGCAGTTGTTGCTAAATTAAGAAAGGTGTTCTACAACAAAAATAATATATATATATATATATATATATATAGAGTCTAAAAATAAACTAAAAAAAGGATTTGTAAGGGATAATAATAAAGGAGTAGCAAAGAAAAGAAAAAAATGTAATAGCACCTAAACAACGGAAATAAAAAAAATGAACACTTCAAGTTATGTTATAAGAGATTATAGTAGACAAAGAGCGTAAAAAGAAAAAGAAAAGAAAATTTAAAGCAAAAGAAAAAAAAAGAGGAAAACGTTAAAAGAAGCAGAAAGAAAGAAAGAAAGAAAGAAAGTTAGGAAAGGTATAAAAAAATGATTTCAAGATCTTAGAATTTTGATTATCTAATTATTACAATGTCTTGATATTTTCATTCTCATTTCATGGTCTGACGAGTGAGGTCGCATTTTAGATGCACTTGTAATTTACACGCCCCCCACACATGAGGCTTGTTTGTTCTAAATCTCACTCTTCATTGTAACTAAAAAAAAAAAATCATATCTTTGATGTTTCCTTCTTGTCCTTTCCAATTCTTGGGAGAATGGGAAGTGATTTCAATCCTCTAATGTGCAAATCTAAACATAATTTGAAATTTTGAAGTCAACATTAGTGCCATGAGCTAAAGTCATTTTTGGATTCATTGAAGAATAAAATGATCCTTCCGAAATTTATTTTCTTGATTTTATAGTAGATCTAAGGTATCATATCTTATGTAAAACTAAGAAAGAAGAATTTCTCGTGGTACCGTCAGAGCTAGAATTTCCTTGAGAAACCCTTGTATCTCCGAATCACTTTCAACTCATAGCACTGGCATTCAGATTGTAATGCTGACGTGAACTTTGCAGGTGACGGTGGAGAGCCTGACTTATCACACACAAGTCATATTTCAAGTGCTCTCATGGTGGCTACGCCATCACTCCACCTAACTATGCAGCGCTGGAGGGAGTTTTGTATTGCAAGCACCATTTTGCCTAGATTTTCAAAAAGAAAGGGAATTACAACCATTAAGCGTACATCGGTTCCGGCCACTATTCTGGAAGCATAAATGCACAAGAAAAGAGAGAAATTTGTGGTGTGGTTACAACTTGGATTGACTTTCCTTTGGCTTGAGAGTGTGTTTTTTTCTTCCCTCTCAACACTATGCTTTTACAAGGTGGATTGGCAAAACTTGGTTCTTCTCTTTTTCATCTCCAGCTCATCATTGTTGGGCATGTTCTTGTGTTTGCTTGTTATATGGGATGTGAAATCCAACGGTTGTAAAATCACAAATTTCAGAAACCTTATGTATGCAATTAAGGTCATATTGCCTTCTTCCAAACACATGAAAATACTAGCATGGTTAATTCTTTTCGCTGCTTGCCCGCAGCGAAAAGAAGTTCCGAAAATAAAGGAAGAAAAGAGGGTGGGGGGAAGGGGAAGCCATGGCCGCCTTAACTATGTGGAGTTACCTTGTTCATTAAAATAGAGATAAACAAGTGAGTGAGAGGAATAATTTTGAGATCTATGATTAGGGGAAAAGGGGGGATGAATTGGATGATATAATAACCTTGGTTTTAGTATAGAAAGACTAGAAGAGGTGTAACACCCCGAAAATTAGTTAAGTGATATTAATGCGAAAGATTGTAGATTAGTGTGCCAAATTGTAATTAGACTTCAATCTAAATGTTTTGTAATGATTATCTAATTAACTTGATTATTAAATCATTTTAATTATTTTAATTATTTTGTCTGTTACTTTGAATTTTGGAACAAAACAATCTGTCAAATGTCAAATACGTCCCTTTTTGTAACATAGTGAGTGGCACACGGTTTTTACACAGTAAAACCACCCACTATTCCTCTCTACTTAATCTCTCCCCTTCCCTTTCTTCCTCATTCACTCCGTCACTCTCTCACAGACTCCCTCTTTCTCTCTCTTTTGTTCTCTCTCTTTCTCTCACTGCCCTCTCTTTCTTTCTCTCAACCTTTGATTCAAAAACAAAATTCAAGCTTCTGTTTTCAGCAGATAGAAAGCTTGGGAACGTGATTGGGCAACCACAAACTCAATTCAAAGATTAAATCAAGGTTAGTTTTTAAAATTTCAAACTTTTTTCAATTTTTTCTATTTTCTTTGCATTTTGAAATCCGAGCTTCTTGAAGCTTAAAAAACTTGAATCTAAGTTAGTGGAACTCAAAACACCTAAAATCTAGGCTTCGTTTGAAGAAAAACAAATTTAAATCAAGTTTTTCTATTTTTTCTTTATTTTTCCACTTTCAGGTTTAATTGAAATTTTCTATGCAAAGCTTGTTTAAATTAGTTTAAAAGTGTTCTACCATGTTTTTTTTATTATTATTTTCTATGAATGTTTTGAATGCCTGGGAATTGAGAAAACATGTTGAAAATAAGGATTTGAATTCGAGGAGGCCAAGACTCAAATTCTAGAAAATTCTAGAATTTTCCAGTACAGCAAGCCGGATTCATGAGTCTAGCAGGTCAGACTCATACCTTCGGTAAGCCGAACCTGGAAACAGTTTAGCAGGCAGGTCCTCATTGCCGGTAGGCCGAATTGCACAATTTGGCAGGCCAGACCAGGGAAACCGGTAGGCTGACCGGAATTTGTAAAAATTTGTCTTTTTTCACCCGTTTTTCCTATTTTAAACCCAAATTAAGATTTTAACCTTATAATATGACTTAATAAACATAAATGACACACTATGACACCATGAGATAGCTTAGTAGTGTAGGATATCCTAAGCTAGATATTGATAAACTTAGTTTATATTTAAGGTTATTGGTAGTTCTGTGGAGCTAATTATAGTGGATCGGGATTGCGGTGTTGGACATCGGCATGGATATTGAGGTAGGAATTCTACCATTTCTTACGGACGTCACAGATGTCGTTACATTCTTACATTCATACTTACTTGGACTTTAAACATAAATATGAATATAAAACTTAAATGATACTTTTAATTGTAAAAGTAAATAAACATACTAACCAGGATCCATTCATACATTTTTTTAAAAATAACTTAACATTATTAAATCACATTGCTTAACTCATTCCATGTCACAATTATTCAA